>WEIU01018431.1:0-37246 GCA_013389925.1 Aegithalos caudatus
TGTTCTGTGTGTTGGTGCTGTTGGTCAGTGTGGTTCCAGTTTGTGCACAGGGTGCGTTGCTGTCTGTGTGTTGGTGCTGTTGGTCTGTGTGGTGCCAGTCTGTGCAGAGTGTGTGTCGCTGTCTCTGTGTTGGTACTGATGGTCTGTTTGGTGCCGGTCTGTGTATGGTGTGTGGTGCTGTCTGTGTGGTGGTGATGTTGGCCTGTGTGGTGCCATTCTGTGCATGGTGTGCGTTGCTCTCTGTGTGGTGCCGGTCTGTGCACGGCGTGCTTTGCTGTCTGTGTGGTGTCCGTGTATGCACCGTGTGTGGCGCTGTTTGTGTGTTGCTGTTGTTGGTCTGTGTGGTGCCAGTCTGTGCAGAGTGTTCGTTGCTGTTTGTGTGTTGATGCTGTTGGTCTGCGTGGTGCCGGTCTGTCCACGCTGTGCGCTGCTGTCTGTGTGGTGCCGCTCTGTGCGCGCTGCGCGCTCGCGGGACTTAACTTGCCGCTCTCCCAGGGCGCACGCCTTTGCGTATGTCCGTTCCCGTGAGCGTTGCGTGTCCCTCTGTGTGCGCACGTGTGCGCGCATGTCTGTTCACGCGTGTTCGTGCGCACGTATTTATGAGCGCGAGTCCCTGCGCATGCCTGGTCCCCTGCGCGTGCCCCCGCCGCGCCGGACGTGGCAGCGCGGGGAGCGATCCGGACGTGGCAGCGCGGGGAGCGATCCGGACGTGGCAGCGCGGGGAGCGATCCGGACGTGGCAGCGTGGGGAGCGATCCGGACGTGGCAGCGNGTCCCGGAGCACTCCCGGCTTCGCGAGGCCGTGCTGCGGGGCCTGGCCCGCGGCAAGGTGGAGGTGAGCGCGGGCGGGGGCCACGAGGAGTGCCGGGGTCAACCGGTGATCGCCGGATGCATGACGGTGTCCTCTCCTTCAGACCTGCGGCGGGTGACGGCTGAATCGCCTCAGGGAGGTACGTACCGGGGCTGGGCCGGGCCTGAGAGTCGAGGCTTCCCAACGCTGAGTCGGGTCCGACCGGTCACTCTCCGCAGGTGAAGGCGTTCGTCACCCAGGACATCCCGCACTAGTACCTGCCGGCGGCGGCTGCAGCGCTGGGGTCGGGATGGGATGGGTTGAAAGGGAATGAAGTATGGGAGGGGATGGATTGAGGGAGGATGGGGTTTTGTGAGGAGTGGAGGATGGGTGGTTGGGGGATGTGATGGAGAATCGGATAGTATTACATGGGAAACAGGATAGGGTGGTATGGAATGAAGGATGGATGGAGGACAGAACAGACGGGATGGAAGTCAATGGGGTATGAGAGAAGATGGGCTGGGATGGAGAATGGTACAGGATAAAAAGAAATGAGATGTGACTGAGGATAGATGGGAATGTGGTGAAGGATGGGATGGGATAAGGATTGCATGGGCCTGACCAGAGCTGCCCACTCCTTGACACATTGCCCAGCCATAACCTGGAGATGAAACACCTGCCTGGTGCCGACCCTGAGCTTGTGCTCCTCAGCCTGCGGTATGAGGAACTAGAGGTGAGTGGACAGTGTGGCACCTGCAGCCACAGGGCCTGGGGTGGTCAGTGCTCCACAGGTGCCAGGCTACAGCCCCTGTCTGGGTGCAGAGAATTCCCCTGAGCGACATGACCCGGGAGGAGATCAACCAGCTGGTACAGGAATTGGGCTTCTACCGCAAGGAGACACCTGATGCCCCTGTGCCAGAGGAGTTCCAGTTTGCCCCTGCCAAGCCTCTGCCAGTACTGCTGCCCCCCCAAGCACCCACCACTGATGGCAAGACCCCACCCAAATGGGACATGGAAGAACGCCCAGACCTCTAGCAAGAAGTGCCACACTTGGGACAGGTGCAGCCAGTCCCCAGTGTAGGGAATGAGGGTGTTATGGCAGCTGGGGATGGTGTCACAGAATGGCAAAGGTTTCCCCTCTCCAATCTTGCTTGTAGCCTCTGCCCTGAAGATGCCTTAGGCAGATTGAGCCTCAAGCAGGAGCTTCCTGGGCACTTGTGGACATTCTGAGGATCCTGTGTGCTGGTTGATACCCTTCTGGTTGATGTCCTTGGAGCCCATTATCCCTGGCCAATTGGGAGGAGCAGTATCCCTTGCAGTCCCTTGCCATGCCCAGAGGTTTAGGTGCTCCCATCACTGGGCAGCAGTATCCTGCCTGCATGGGACAGGATGATACCCTCAGCAGAAAGTGCCAGGTGCTAAGGGTAGATGTGCTGAGTCCCAAAGGTGGGAGAGCTGCCCCAAAAAGGGGACTTTATCCCCCAGCAGAGTTATGTCATATCCAGCTCCCAGTAAAGGCTTTTATTTGCAGTCATCTGCATTGTGTCATCTTTTCAGAGGGAGATCGGGGGTGTGCATCCTCCACTGCTGTGTTCCAAGGACAGCTGGGTGCCCCACAGCTTCTCAGAGGCAGGAGAGGATGGCACAGTCAGTCACTGCTGGTGAGCCACAAACCAACCTGCAGACCAACTGTGCTGTTCCTGTGCCACCCCTCCCCAGTATGATAGAAGGGTGAGGTTGGTGGGCACCTTGGCATAGGATGAGGTGCTCTCACAGGGTGCAGGGGAATGGGCACGAGCCCATGAGCAAGTCCTGCAGTGTTGAACCAAAGCCCTGTGGCTGCACTGGCCTAGTGGGGACATCTGGCTCTCAGCTGGGGAAGGAAGTGGGGCACAGCTGCACTTGACCACAGCCTTGCAGGCCACGTGAGATCTTTTCCCTGTGCCAGGCCTGGGGTGATGGGGGGCAGCGAACCCTGGTCAGGGTAGCTCAGCCATGGACATCATCAATGAGGCAAGGAGCAGTATCCCAGTGTCCCAGGCTGGGTAAGCAGATGAGTTGCAGGTAGAGGGGCCAGCAGCAGCTGGACTGTCAGCTTCCCCCAAGCACTGTGGTGTGCAATATGCCACTGGCAGAAGGACCTGAGCCAGAGGGATTGCCCTAGATATACCTTTATTATCTGGCTGGTGTTGGTACATGTGTCAGCACGGGTGTAGAGATGTGATAGAGGGGAGAGCGGCGCTGAGCACACGGGTGCCCTGAGCTGGGGAGGAGAGTGGGGGCAGTAGTCCCAGCTTGCTCTGTTTGCCTTGCACTCCCCCTGGGACTCTTTGCCACTGCCCCCCCCCCAGCCCACAGATGCCCCCAATATGGAAGTGTCCCAGGTGCACGTGGAGGTGGGAAGCAGGGTGTTGGCACGTTGTGGAGCTGTCCCCAGGGAGGTGACACCAAGCAGGGCCTGCAGTGGGCAGAGGCTTCCTTGCAGGGAGCCAAGGGAACCACTGACAGGTGCTGCTTGCAGGACATACCATGACCCTGGCTGGACTGTACAGCCCTGCTCAGCCACAGACCCGTGAGGTGGCCCAGGTCTGAGGGTACAGCTGTGACTGGGCCGCCCCAGGGACACAGGGATGGTACCTGCAGGGCAAATAATTCCTGGAGAACAAATAACTTAGAAGACTGGAGCATGGGGGGAAAGCCAAGGTGGGAGGATCCCCAGCAGCCCCCACCTGGCTCTGCCCACAGGGTCAGCCCACAGCTGGCTGAGGCAGAAGCAGCTCTGCCACGGCAGAAGTGTGGGGGTGCCCTGGTGGAAGAGGCCTCCTGTCCCCAGTGACACACCCATGGCCCCCTAGATCTTCCCAGGCAAGCAGCTCCCTTGCCCACAGGCAGTTCTGGGATGAGGGCAGCAGTGGGGGTGGGCAGAGCAGGCTCTAGCACTCTTTCTGCCGCATGCGCAACTCGTGGCGACGCAGGTGGTTATAGAGGGACTGCACATAGGTGAAGACGCACTTGGCGTCAGGCTTCTTCCCCATGATCATCATGTCTTCGACCTCCACCAGCGGCACGCAGTCCACCAGCGTCCTGCAGAGATGAAGCCTTCAGCATGGCCTCAAGCAGGCTGCCCCGGGTGGGGGCTGGGATGGGCACCCCGCACTGCCCAGGGCCTGCTGGTGTGGGCATCACTGCCCTCAGACCTGCTCAGCTCCTTTGACAAACCTCCCATTCCCACCCTGGTACCCACAGTCCTTCTGCTCCTGACACTTGGGAAGAGCAGGTGCTGTCTGCCCTGGGAGGTGCCTGCCTCAGGGCAGGGGTTGCCCAACTGTCTGCACCCTGTGCTCCCCTTGGGTACTTTCTGTCCCATTTCTTGATACTGGCAGTCATCCCCTGCTAAAGCCGTGCCCACCTTCCTCCTCTTGCTCCTCCAGCTGATACTGACGGCCTCTAGGGAGAGCCCAGCCTGGTGTCTGCTGTGCCCCTGCCTCACACCCTACCAAGTGGTTCAGGGAAAGCAGGGAGTGGATCTTTGGTTATGTGCTGCCCCTTATTCCTGCCTCAAGACCTGGCCCTGCTCTTCTGCCTTCCCCCAAGCCCTGCCAGCCCAGCTTCCTGCCTTGCCCTGGACAGAAGCCTGGGGGCTGCCTGCTCCAGGCCCAGCACAACCTACTGCTGGAGTGAGCACTGCCCTGCCTCAGCTCACTCAACCTGGCCTATCTCCTCCTCTCCCTGCCCCCCACAGTGCAGGGGTCCATGCAGGACCCAGCTCCAGCAGCTATCAGTCTTGTGGTGCCCTGGCAGATCAGCTGTGCTTGTGTCCCCATCCCCACAGTAGCCTTGGGGCTCCACCACTGTCCTTTTGGTGGGGTGGCCCACTCTGCCTTGCCACCCATTCAGTTCCCTGGGCCATGTGTCTCCCCAGGTCAGGGCTCCCTAGGTGCTTGAAGGAACTGACAACACCATTAGGAGTTATGATGATAACCAAGAAGGGTATGGAAGGGATCTGGCTGCCTCTTGTCCTCTCCTTTCTATTGGGAGAGAAGGGTGGGGACACAGAAGCAACCCTGTCACTGCTGCCAACCCTCCTGGCCCTGCCCAGGTCTGGTGCCCCTACCAGGCACTGTTTCCCACTTCACGCTGCTGCTGGAGAAAGGGCTGCATTGGCACTGGGGGTGGTGCTGACACAAACTGGCAGCACCTAATGCTACCACAACCAGATCAGCTGATTTGGCCTGAGCCACTCAAGGTTTTGCCCCAAGGCTCTGGGTGCACAAGGAGGATCCCCCAAAGCAGGGCTCTGCCCCCAAAGATAGGGTGCACAAGAACGGTCTGAACTCTATACACCTACCATGACAACAACCTCAGCCCAAGTTCTGTACCTCCCCTCTCCCTTCCTGCAGTAGCCCCCCTGCACATGTTGGCCCTCTAAAACAGCCCCACCCCAAGGAGCAACCCCAGCCAGTGCCAGCCCCTGGAGAGTACCAGAGCCCAGGAGAGCCCCCCCACCCTGGGTCCCATGGCCCTGGCCATCCTATCAGTGGGCTCCAAGCCCACAACTTGGCTGGCACCAGCCCCTCCTCATGATTTGTCCACTGTGGGGATGGGGGGGGGTGATACGTGGGGCCTTTGGGAAAGCCCTTGCCACTGCCAGCCTGGCTCGGGGGGTAATGGTGGAGCAATGGCAGCACACAGAGAGTGGCTCTGCCCTTATAAAGCCATTGTTTGGGCCCTGGTGTGCCAGCACTATGCTGAGCCAGGAGAGCCGCAGCTCTAGCGCCAGCCAGGATGCCCTGAGACAGGCACAAACACTTCAGGACAAGGCAGGACCTGAGCCCTGAGTCACATTTTCCAGGCTCCTGCTTCTGCCCATATATGAGCAGACAGCATCTTGGAACTGGGCATGCACCCCGGGGCAGGGGAATGAAGCAGCAAGTGGGAGCAGTGATGCTGCAGCATCCTGGGGGGCCACCCACATTCAGGCAGCACCACTCAGAACACCTTGAGTGGCATCCGCAGCAGCTGATCCTTGGGTCAGGCTCAGCCATGGGGGCAGGGCTCTGTTGTAACTACTGCCCTCCCCAAAGCTGGAGAGCAAACAGCACTCCAGGGTAACAGAGTCCCCCCTCCCCAAACTCCCACAGGTGCTACTCCAGGCCTGAGCCCAGCCAGCTGTCTGCCCAGCTCCTGCTGGGCCCTGCCTGGCACTGCCAAGACTCGCCCCTCACCCACCAGCATCCCCCAGCCTCATCTGCAGCGAAGGCAGTCAGTTCCCTGCCAAGCCCTGGTGGTGGTGGGGGCACGGGCAGGTACTTGGAGGGGAAGGTTCTCACCATCGGTCCTGGGGGGGCTGACAATGGGCTACGACTTTTTGGTTTTTACCAGCCCCTTCTGGACCAGGCAGCGATAGAATTCCTGAATGTATGTGTACACACACTTCCAATCTGGCTCGCGCATCCGGACCATGTCCTCCACGTCCAGCAACTGCGGACAGTCCGCGTGCTTCCTGGGTGCAGGGAGAGAGAGGGGCAAGCCAGTGACCGCAGCCCAGTCAGGGAGGGGAGGAAGAGAAAACAAGAGACACAGATCAGTGCAGTTCCCATCCCACTGGCAGCTGCTCCGCTCTGGCATGCTCTGGGGATGCACGGTGCAGGGGCAGGAGGGCTCCAGGCACTCCATGCCAAGGCCATTCAGTGATATCGGGGGGGCATAAGCAAAGGGGAGAGGGGCTGGTGAGTGGCGTGGAGAGGCGTGTAGTCCAGAGGAAAAGACAGATGGAAGAGGAGGAGGAGTAGGAGGATGAGTGAGGTGTTCTGGTGCGCCAGGTGCTCAGGGAGCGGGTTCCAGAGTGGAGCGGCGCTCTATATAGCTCCTATATAGACCCGCTGGGAGGATGTGGGGGGCAAGCCCAGCCCTCCTGCCCAGCTCCACTTGGAACCACGCAGCACAGCCCTGGTGCAGGAAGCTCGGGAGAGGACGCTCACAAGAGCTGGAGGAGGAGGAAGGACGAGAGGCCACCTGGCTTCCAGGCTGGAGAGATCGATGGCTCTCTCAAGTCCACGCACCAGTTTCCCAATTAAGGCAAAAAATCCATTAACAGGAGCACCAAGAGCCAGGCCCGTAGCCCCTTTCTCGCTCCACCAAACAGCACCACGGCACCCTGGGAACTTGCAGGAGTTCCCATCTCACCCTGCCACCTTGGACATCAGCAGGATAGGACCCCCACCCCCAGCCCTGCCCACCCTGGCAGGGTGCTGGAGGAGAGGAATGGGTGGGTGGGAGAGAGACAGAAGGAAGGAGAGAGGGGCTGGCTGCCAGCTCTCCAGCTGGGTGCACTCCCATCTCTCAGCACCCAGGAAAACCAGAAGCAAAAGGGGAATGGAAGAGACTGGAGAAGCTGCAATGGTGTTTGAGCCCCTACAACTGTGAAAGGAGGCACCTGGCATAGGCAAACCCTGCTCCCCCACAGGCTGCAGTCCCACACCTGGTACCCTATGATGGAATGTACTGCCTGAAGCCAGGTTGGCTCATGGGCCTGCTGCTCTGTCTTTGGGTGCTCTGCCCCACACCCAGGAACCCAGACCCCACACCCACCCTTGCCACACCAGGCTGGGCTGCGCTGGCCTCTTGTGACTCTGCCCACAGAGCTGCTGCTTGCCCCCACAGCGTCTAACCTTGTTGCATTGCATAGGGGGAGTGACACCTATAGGCACCCACCTCCAGCACCATCACGTCCACGTGTCCCCCCTCACCCCAGCAGCGAGCAGGAGAGCCACCCCAAGCCATCCCAAGTCCATATGATGGTATGTAGAAAGAGGTACATACTCTGCCAAAGAGAAGGCCACCTCAAAGTTCTGGCGGCGGTTCTGTGGCGTCAGCTTACTGTAGTCAAATGCATCGGGGAAGAAATTGTGGACCAAGGCACAGAAGGCCATGCCATCACTCCAGCTGGATGAGAAGTTCTGGATGTCCACGTGCTGAGAGGGAAACAGAGTTACCAAGGGACAGAGTGACTGGCTTTGGGACGGGAAGAGGAGGTGGCACCCACCTCATAGCCTCGGGTCTTGGCTCTGCACCAGTCCAGCAACATCTGCTTGATACTGTTGGCATTAGGCACACCAAAGCTGGAGGAGCGCTGCACGGTGGTCTGTGATGCTGCAGGGTTTGAACTGCAGGAAACATGAGATATATCCATAGCTGCAGGGTGTTGTTATTTGTGCAGTACTCACTGCCCTGGCCAGCCTGCCCCAACCCCAGCCTCACCTCCCACCCTCCTTCTGCAGCTTCTCCATCATGGCCTTGCGTGCCTGTGAGGCTGATGTCTTGGGCAGGCTCTGAGCCTTCATCAGTTCCTTCTTCTTCTCCGCCTGACGCCGCTCTAGCGCAGCCAGGCTGCTCTGCCGAGAAGCACTCTCATCCTCACGGTCAAAAATGCTGGGAGGGAGACAGGTGATGCTAAAGGGGCTGTGGGCAGCCCAGGGGAGGGCAAACTGTGGTCTCAGCCCACAGCCAGCCCTGGAACTCTGAAGACCTCCATGTCCCTGAGACAGAAGACAGTTGGCTTAAGGTCCTCAGCTGGCAGACCTATCTCTATGTCCATGGAAAGACCCATGAAAACCTCTGAACACAGAGGATATACCCCAAGGACCAGGAGGCTTTGGGGTCACTTTTGCGTGGGGACGCTGCAAGCTGGGCAGAGGGTTTGTGCAAGATGAGTGACAGGAACCATGTGCGGCTGTCCCCACAAGCACCTCTGCTCACCTGCCTGTCTTTTTGGATGAGGAGCTGTAGGATGATTTGGTTTGAACAAAAGTGCTGTTACCATCTGCAGAGAGAGAGGAGGGAAAGAGGCTTTGGGCAGGAGCTGAGGGCAGCTGTGCCAGGCAGGCAGGACTCTGCCTGCAGCAGGGCAGCAACGGCTCTGCAGCAGTGATGCCCCAGGGTTACACCCTGAGGATGCTGTGGGGAAAGGGCAGGAAAAAGACTCTTACTGTCTGATCTCTTCACGTAACTTGACTCCATGGTTGTAGTACGGGAGGTCTTGGTGCCATCACCTGCAGGGACAAAGCAATGGGAACTGCTGGGCTGGGAGGAGCAGCACCCACAGACACCTGCTGCTGCCAAACGTCTTTGCACCCAAGCAGTGCAACAGGGAGAAATCCCAGGTGGTAGGCCATGGGCATGGCAGGCAGAGGGAGGACAGAGGCAAGTGCAAAGCAGCAGGGAGCCGGGGCATCCCTCAGCTGTTGCAGCCACTCACCTTGAGCCACCCAGGGACTGGGAGAACAGGGGTATAAGAGACAAGACAGGCCAAAGGTGCAGATGAGGCCCTACCATCCTGACAGGGTTGGAGATTCAGAGGGAAGTCACCAGAGCAGAACCTTTAATTATCCCCAGGCAGGCTCTAGGCAAGTCAGAGACTCAGTTCTGAAACACAGTCCTGCTCCTAGCACAGTCAAGCCAGGCTCAGGACAGGCAGTGAATGGCAAAGGAGCTGTGGTAGCAGAGCACTGGGAAGGATTCTGCAAGACCCCCCAAAGGACTGGCACACCCCACACCCAGCCCACCCATACTAGACTGGATGAGACGCTCAGTCTTGGTGACGGTGCTGCGTGCTGAGCCATCGGCTGACTGAGTGCTTTGCATGGTGGTGGTCTCTGTGGCATGGCCAGCCCTTCCTGCCACTGACTGGCTCCTAGCCTCCTGCAGCCGCTGGTCCCGCTCCTTCTCCTGCTGGTCTGCAAAACACACGAGTGGGAGATGGCATCAGCAGGGAGGTGGGGTGAAGGGCATGGTTCCTGCCATACCAGGGGTCCTGCAGCTGCTGCTGGCCCACAACTGGTTCATGGGAAGGATGGTGCCATTGGCCTCGCAAAGCCAGCGGGGAAACAGGGGACCCAGCACACAGCCTACTGCTTCCCCACAGCTGGACAACCCCACTTCAGCACCCTGTATTGCCACCACACTGCTCTGACTCCAGCAGGGGTCATCATCCCTGAGTACCTCGCCTGCGCTGACGTAGCTCCCGCATGGCATTTCGAATCAGCCGTCGCTCCTCAAAGTCTGTTGTCTGATCCAGCTGCAGGAGGGGAAAGTCATCATTAGTCTTCTGCCATCAGCTTGAAGTCTCTTTACCTTCCTGCAGGAGCCCAAACCAGAGGAAGAGGTACCATCTTATCCAGAACATCCTCATCCTCAATCTTGCTCAGCTCCTCGACATTCAGCTTGCTCCTTCTCTCCACCTCCCTCACTTGCACCTTCTCCATGCCGTTGGGCAGCTCTGGTTCCCGCCTTGGTGCTTGGTGCTGCTCCACCACCTCTGGTTCCATCTGCAAGGACATCACCATGCAGCTGAGCCCCAGGGAGCTTGGCCACCCCCGACCTCTTCTCAGGGTCCAGGCCCTCAGCACCCTGACACCTGCGCCCAGTGATACAGGCAGTGAGGACCCTGGAGAGGATGGGGCCTAAGTGCTTTCAGCTGGTGAGATGCTGCAAGCATCTGCAGCGCCCAAGACAGGCAGGGGAGTGTGACAATCTGCAGTACCCCATGCCCCAGGAGGGCCCAGCAGACCTTCTCTTCCTTCCAGTCTGGCTGCTGTAATATCTCCAAATCCTCCCTGCTCTTTGGCAGGAGGTGGCTGGGTCCCCCAGCAGGCAGGGGCTGCCCAGGGCTCTGAGCTGGGCAGGGGCTGTTACCCAACACCAGGCAAGGTGCTGGTAAGGCCAGTGCACACCATTAGCAGCACAGGGATTTCCATGGAATTAAGGGACTTAGTGTAGAGAAGAGCATGTGCAGGAGATCAAGAGCCTTCCCCCACATCCCTGCCAGGATCTAGGCCAGTTCAGCCCCTGCCTGAGCACAGCCAGGACGCCAAGTCCCTTTCAGCACAACCCCCCAGTAATGCATAGCAGGCAGTGGGCCAGGCCCAGAATAGGGCACAGAGGCACCAGGGATGACAGAGTGGGGCCAGAGCAGCCATGCACACACCTGGCCCCATTCTGCATCCTGTGGCCCGGTAACCGATCCATGGCAATGCCATTGCAAGGAGATGACGCTGGCCATATGCGCCCAATGCCACCACCTGTGCCTGGTGCTGTGGTGGGGGCAAGACAGCTGCCTGCGGCCTCCCACCTGGCACACACTTGGAATGTGAAACACATGGGTGCACAGCCCCGCCACAGTGAGCCCAAGGAGTGGCAGATCCCCATGGTGCCATGTCCCCATGCACCACTGCCACAGTCAAGCCTTGTGCCAGGGCTACAGACACCCCCAAGAGCCCTGGGGGCTGGTGACACCCTCCCTTCCCCCTGTCATGGGGCAGGGCTGCCCACACTCACGCTGCTGTTGCTTCGAGAGAGATGCAGGGCCGATTGCTGGCGCGTACTGGAGAATGTGGGTGGATGGGCCACAGGGCCACTGGGCTCCTCAGTGCCCTCAAAGTGGGCGCAAGGGTCCTGTGCTTCCAGAAAGAGGGTGCTGATGTCCTCCCCAGGGGCTGCCTGCAGCCCTGGCGCCAGCAGATCAAGGCAGCGGCCCAGGCGCCCCAACTCTGCCCGCAACTCCAGGTGCTCCTTCTCCAATGTCTGCAGTGCCTGCTCCAGCGCCTGCACTCGCTGCAGAGCCTGCTCCAGTTTTCCCTCTGCTGCCCCATGGAACGCCACCAGCTCCTGCCGCAGCTCTGCCAGTTCAGCCGCCCCAGCCTGCATCAGCCCCTTCAAGCTGAGCCCTGGCATGGTGGCAGTGCAGGCGCTGGGGTGAGCCCCGCTCAGCTGTCCGCTGCCCTTTATAGGGGCCCAGGCACCCCCGCGGCTGGAGGCTGGCCCGCTCCCCGCCTGCAGGCTATTCTGGTCCCAGCAGCCGGGGGTGCCGTGCAGGGGTGCTGAGCCAGGCACCACACTTGGCAGTGCATTCAGCTGTGGGACCAGGTGGCTCAGCAAGGGGAGCCCTGCAAGTGGTATCCCCACCCCTGGAGGCTGCCAGGGACAGATAACCAGCCTGGGGGCTGTGGGACAAAGTGAAGGATGTCACTGCAGTGTTGGGTGAGTGAAAAGGCCAACTACTGCTGTGTTCTTTTGACAAAGTGCCTTCCCACTCTGGGCCAGCGTCACCCACAGCACATCTCCAGCCCCACGCTGGCATGGGTGCAAGGGCCTCGGTCACAGCATGGATTTTAGTCTTCATATGCCCGTGCTGCCCAATGCCTGCCCCAGGGGGAGCAGGTCCCTGCAAAGGCACAGGCAGCACCCCACCAGTGAGAAGACACATCGCCATGGCTACTTCCGCCAGGTCCCTGCAACTGCCCTATCTGGCAGGGCTGTCTTATCTTCCTCCTCCTCCCTGCCCATTGGGAGCATACCTGAGGGCTGCATGTCCTGCCAGGCAGCCAATGGGTCTCAGGCCCCCACCTCACTGGACATACCCACTAATACCTTAATGAGAGCTGACAAGTGCTTGGCCCAAACCTGCCCAGGTGCATTAGCACAAGGAATTCACCCCACTGCAGCCAGCTGCCCATAGGCAGGACCTGCTGGCAGGTGTGGGCAACACCTGTGGGCACTGCCAGCCTCATACTGGCAAGGGCTGGGCTGAGGAAGGAGTGAAGCCAGTGGGTACCACAGCCACCAGTATGCCCCAGGCTATGGGTGGTACCACAGCCACTGGCAGTGCCACAGGCCACCCACAGTGCTGTTCCTGCGGGGGCAGCCAGGAGTGCACAGGGCCGTGAGTGAGACAGAGCCATGTTTGACATCCTGGCTCCTGCCAAGGCGGCACACAGGCGCCTCACATTACCCTAGATGGGCAGGAGCAGATTGAAGCCCTTGAAGTGCTGTCTCCTGTGTGCACCCAGTCCCAGAGTGGCTGCAGCCTGCTCTCCCCACAAGACACTGCAGAGGGGTTGTTTTTTCAGTTTTTTTTTTCTCCAGTTGCACCCAAGAGTACCTCCTAGGTCGGCTAGGGCTTTGGGTACTCTTCACTCAGGATGGCATAGCAGGAACAGACAAGACCCCAACCCACAGCTCCAGGGTGCTTTAGAGACCTCTGAGGAGCACCCCCCTCCAAGGCAGGCTCCCCAGACATGGCCATGGTCCATCCCAGGAGAAAAAACAGAGGGCTGGCTGGCAAGGGGTTTTTCCCTGAGCTGTTGCCACCCTTAAAGGTGTTTAAAACACAGGGAGACCCACAAAAGACTCCTTGTCACCCTCCACCCACCACCTCAAGTGTCTGAGTACATGATGGCACAGTCTAGAGTGAAGGGGACTCGTGGGGCTGTGCAACCACACGCAAATTTCAGGGTCTCTTGATGAAAAAAACCCTATCAAAACAAAAGCATCAACCAAAACCAGACAGAGCCTCTGGAGCATGCTGCCTACAGTAACTCCTTGGTCCCTGGTCCCCACCCCAAGCCCTGGAGCTGCCAGGCAATGGCCAGGTGGGGCACAGCCCCATAGACCCCCTGGGCACTCACCTTGGTGACATTGCTGCTGACATTGCTGATGTTGCAGATGCTGCTGACACTGCTGGGGATGGTGGTGATGCGGATGGGTGTGCTCCGCAGACCCAGAGTCACCTCTGCAACGGGAGCGAGAGGCATGTGGGGTCTGACCCATCCCACAGGCGCAGCCCCACAGCTAGGCAGTGGCTCTGGCTGGGCTATCTACCTTCCCCACACATCCTGCCCCGGCAGTGAGCACTGAGCTCTGGCACAGGAAAAGGGCTTTGGGGGCAAGCAAGAGATGGGGAAGTTGAGACCCCCCGCTGCCCTGGCTTATCATCCTTCCCAAGGAAGGGCACTTTCTGCAGTGCTTCAGCTGGAGCCAAGACCCCCCCCAGTGAGAAGGATGGCCAAAGGAGTATCCTCAGCCAGCCACATCTGTGGGCAAGCAGGGTTGGGGCAGGGCTGGAACAGACACAGCGCAGCGATGCGATGGGACAGAGCAGGATGGCATGGGCTCCCCTGAACCAGCAGGTCAGTGGAGAGAGGATGGGGCAGGGCTGCAGGAGCATGGCAAGGATTGGGGAATGACCCCAAATATAAACATGGTAAGACAGTAGGGCTGGGGACCTCTGCAGGGCCAGATGGTCTCCCCAAACTGAGATGCCCAAGCAGGCTGAGATGAGGGTTACCAGGCATGCTTTGTTCTCCTGGCAGCACCTGAGCTCAGCCTCTGGGTTGCCAGCACTCAAATGCCACTGTTGCTTATCAACACCCACCTGGCCTGGCTCAGACTGCCCACCTCCACTTGCTCATTTGTGCCCACCATCTGTCGGTCCCTGACTGCCCACTGGCACCCACCTGCTCCACTGCCCAGCTGTGCACACTGTCGTATTAGGAGCACAGTCCTGTAGCGATTACAGCTCGGTGGATGTCCATTCCCCTGTGGTACCCACCTTCCTGAGAGATCCCCACCTTTTCTAGTCCCACCTCCCTGCATGACACCCATGCTCATCACCCCTACAAGTGTCAAGACTCATGACAGATGCCATCTGCCCACTGGACCTGTCCTGCACACCCCGTACCCCATCAGTGCCCACCTGCCCGCTGGCTGCCGGGGGTGGTCGTGATGCGGGGCGCCAGGGTCTGCACGCGCCCATCCTTGATCTCGATGGTGAAGAAGGTCTTCATGGCGTCGAGGCGGGAGCCGGCGGGGCGCGGGGCCGGGCGATGCNACCGGACTGTGGCCGCTCACGCGTGTTCCCGCCGGGACTTGGCCTCGCACCGTGCATGCAGCGCCCCGCGGTGCTCCCTGCGATATACGCTGCCCCCCATCCTGGGGTGCCCCCTGCGATGCATGCAGCCCCCCCTACGTTACCCACATGACGCACAATGCCCCCGGAGTGCCTGATTATGCATGCAATAACACCCAGGGTGCTCACGGGATGTACTGCTGCCCCCCCAGAGATCCCATCATACACCCAGCATTTCCCAGGGTGGCTGCAGCCCCTCAAAGCCTCTGCTCCCTCCCCCCACTGCTGCCGAATGCTTGTGCACATCGATGGGAGGGAAGAAGGGAAGGAAGAAGGGAGGGAATCTGGGCAGGAAACAGAAGAGCAGGTGGGCAACCAGCAGCATCCTGGCACTGCGGAGCTCCACACCTGCCCAGGCTACCGGGAAGCAGAGAAAGGAAGCAGCCACCAGTAGGATCTTACCTGTTGGGCCAGCCAGGCAGAGGGAGGAGGGCGCCAGCTCCCACCGGTGAGTATCCACGCGAGCTGGGGTCCCCATTACCTCCTGGGTGGGCACTGATGCTTGGGAAGAGACAGGCCAGGGAAGGAATGACACAAAGGGAGCAGAGGGTGAGCACAGCATAGGTGCTGTTGGCATCCCCCAGCTCAGCACGACACCCTCCCCATCACTCCCCACTCCCCAAAGCTTAGTGCCAAAATCCATCAGCACTTGTAGGCTGTCCTGCACCCCAGGTGTGGGCTCTGTCCTGCAATGCAAAACCACACTGCAGAGGAGGGTAGGCTCTGTGCCCAGCAGCGCAGTTGGGGTCACTGGGGTCTGTGTTGAAATGTTGGGATCACCCCTGTCCTCACCAGGCCCTGGCACAGCATCGCCTCTGGAGAGACGTTGAGAGAGCCAGGTGGCACAGCCTTCAAGAGTGCAGACAGGGCTCTGCCCTGGGGCTGGAGCCCCCCCTTCCATGGAGGAAGGGGGGCTCAGCTTTTCTTCAGAACCCAGGTTTGAGCCCCCTGTGAGGCAAGTGGGGGTCAGATCCTGCACACTTCCCTCTACCCCAGGGCTGTGTCATGCTGCAAGCCACCACCTCTAGCATCTTCCCAGGGCTTCTTCCTTCCCAGGAGCCAGCAGACTCCAGGTGCTCCTCAGAGGGACAGCAACCTCTGCCTGCCAGGGCAGCACCCCTGACCCTGGAAGCAGAGCTGCTTTTTGGTTTTTCCCTATTTCCTCCTGGCACAGCCATGGGGTGGTTTTCCCAGCAGTAGGAAGAGGGCAACTGCTGGCCACTGGAATCCCTCAGGGCTGTGCAGAGGCCCTGCAGGGTGTTGGGCCCGGGGTGGGGGTGGTCAAAACCAGCCGTGCACAGCTCCCAGCCTTATTGGGACAAAGAATGCAAAAGGCCAGGGTTTGCTACTGGCACCGATTCCCTTTCATGGCCCTGCAGTAACCCGGCCAGAGTGGGAGCCCCAGTAAACAGCCCGCCTGGCACCCAGTTCCCTGGCTGGGGTGGGCATTACCACCACTTGGTGAGGCAGCAATCGGCCCCCAGCTAAGGGTGACCTTTGGCCTGGCCGTGTCCTGCACTCACATTCCTGGCCCAGCACACGTGGGCTGGAGTCATGTCCCCAGGGCTGCCTGCAATGTACATGCTGCAGGACAGGGGAATGGGGGGGCTCTGGGGTGGCACTGTCCAGCTGGCAGGGGGCCATGGCTCTCATGTCACCCCCCCTCAGGGCTACACTTACCCACTGATGGCCTCTCCTGTCTCCCACCTGGCCCCAGCACCTGGCAGTGCACCCCAACATGAAGCTGTGGGAGTAGAGGGGCAGAGCACTCAGCTAGGGGTTACATGCAGTCCCCCCACCAAGTTGCCTTCACCCACAGATTGCCAGCCCTGGGCAAGGAGGGCAGTGGTAGCTGCCACCAGTTTTGTACCTGGCTGCCAGCACTGGGCTGGCCTACGACGAGTTGTTCCCCTCTAGGGCTTTGCACCACACTGGGCTCTGGGGTGCTGGGAGGGCTGCCCAGGTTCCCTTCCTTCCACACTGCCTGGGGCTGCCCCTGAGGCTGGCGCTGCTGCAGGTCCTCACCACCATCCTTAGGCTCTGGATCAGGCTCTGGGGCTGGCTGCAGCTCCAGGAGCACAAGGGTCTCTGAAACCACAGCTGTGGGTGAGAGGCTCTGCTCGGGAAGCCTGCAGCTGCCTGCAATGCATCCCTACTCCGGTAGCCCCTCCAGGCACCCGGCTGTCCTGCCCACCGCTGTGAGATGGTATGCCCTCAATCGTCCTGCAGCTGGCCAGGCACAGCTCTGATCCCAGGCACAAACCTAGACAGGGCTTTGCCACGGACATTTGTGGGGACTCACCCTGAGCACTGGGTGTCTGGGGTTCTCCCGCCTGCTGGCTGCACAGCTTCTGCATCCCAGCTGGGACATGCTTCTGCTCCACCACATCCTTTCTCTTGCAGGCCTGGGGAGAACAGAACCAGCCCTGCTCCAGTCTCTGACTGGTCCATCATGGCCCATTCCAGCCAAGGATGCATAGGCTGTGGTTTCTTCCCATGTTATATAGGTCCCTGCCTGTATGCTGCCAGGAACTGACAAGCCAGTCCCTGCATGGGGTCACAGCAAGAGGCTCGCAGGGGTACAAGTGTCCCCACACCCTGCTGCATCCTATAGGCAAGGAGGGAGACAGTGTCTAGTGAAGGGGAACCCCAAACCTGCCCCATGCCCCCAGCCCAGGCACTCCAAGGCTCCATGAGGCAGGGAGCACCCAGTTTTACATTACCCCAGCCTGTCCATAGCACCTGCAGCTCTGCTTGGCAAATGATGAAATATTCTGGACATAGGACTACATAGAGGTGACAGATGTCTCTGACATAAGTCTGAGCATGGCTAGGGTGTCCTGGTGTCAGCTAGGGAACAAGGTGCCAGTCCTGGCTGTGCCAGTGCCTCTAGCAGCCCCATGACTCTAGGGCAGGGGGAGACAAAGAGGGGCCTGTACCCTAAGGGGGCACAGGGGAACCAGGCCCCAAATGCAAGGATGGAAATGGCCTTGGGTTTGTACTCATCAGCCAGACCAAGCAGAACAGCCCTCTCAGCTGCACAGTGATGTCCCAGACCAGCCAGGATTTGGGGGCATTGTGCCAGCACATCCGGATGGTGAAGCAGACAATGCTGAAAGATGGCAGAAGGCCACATCCTGCTACAGTCTCCTGCTACAGCCCTGGGGCAGGTGGAGGAAGAAGCAGGGCTGGACAGAGGCAGATGGGGGAACCCACACCTTCTCACCTGGCTTGTGGTGATTCTCCTCTTCCCACCCTCACCCTCAAAGGGCAGCCCCACAGGGTTGGGTGGAGAGATCTCCTACCACCACAAACTCTCCTACCACCACAAGGGTCATCCTGCTGCACTGAAAACCCTGGCTTGTGCTTATTACTTTCAGCTCTGCACACCAGCTTATCCTTCCCCCATCCACAAAGCCCCCAGCTTCACTCCAAAATGGGCCCTGGCCCCTCAAAGGCTGGCAGGAACAGCCATCATGAGAAGGGGGACAGGGAATCAAGGTTTCTATCCATGCAACGGAACTGCTGCAGGAGAGATGAATGGCTGTTGCCTCCAAAGAGCCCCATCCCCAAGAATTGGAGCAGAGATGGATGTACTACATGCCTTAAGGGGCTCCCAGATACCCACCAGGTCACATCCTTGGGAAAAGCCCAAGGGCAACCCTGGCCTGAGGCCCCAGACCCAGCTCACCACTTCTGGGGCCACGCTGACACAGCCCAGCCATGTTTCCCCTGTCCCCAAAGACCTCAGCCCCACCTGCCTCAGTCCTTTCAGGCAGGAAAGCCCATCTTGCCCACGGCTCTGTGCTCCACACAGGCTGGCACGGGAACCCCAGGAAAGGGGGTTCTTTAACAGTCCCATCTCCTGCAGTGCTGTACACACTCACCGCTGAGCCTTTGGGCTCCTGGGCAGGGGGCTGCTCCACAGCGTCCCCATACCCACTCTCCTCTGGCCCAGCCAGTGTCGGCTCTGCATCATCCTGCTGGTTGCTCTCCCCACTCTTGTTTGTGCCTGGAGGCTTGGTGCTGTCCTCACCACAGCTCTCTTCACTCCCAGTAAGGGCCGGTGTTTCAGCATTGTCCCTCTGGACAGTTTTTGTTTCCCCAGGCACAGTGGGGGGCTTGCTGCCATCCCTCCGGCTGCTCTGCACACTACCAGCCAGGGTCGCGGCTAGATGGAAGCAAAGATGGTGTTCAGGAAGGAGCTGCCCACATGCCAGACTCTCCGGGGCATCCACCCCAGAACATAGGAATTGTGCCTCACCTTCAATCTCCTCAGCCCGCAGCTTGCGAATGGCAGCTCGAATCAGCTTGCGCTCCTCATATTCACCCGCTGCCCGCAGCTGCAAAGAGGGAAGGACCCAGGAAAGAAGCAGGGTCAGCCCCAGCACAAGTTCCATCCCAGCAAACAGTCTGCCCTGGCACATGGTCGCTCACCAGTTTTGTCAGTTCCTCCACACTGGTGATGGCTTCAACCTGCTCAGACAAGGCAGCCAGGGCTGCCTGCTGCTCCTCTTCCAGGCGCCGGGACCTGAGCAGGGTGAGAGCAGTGGCCATCTGGGAGCTGTCATGGGCACTTGCAAATTAAGTCCCCTTGTGGGCAGCTAGCAGATCCAGGCAACAGGCCCCATCATGCACCAAGCTGCTCTGTGCCAGGCTGCTCCCACCCTCATGTTCACTCAAATCTGTCCTAGCCACAGTGGGGCCAGGTACCGTAGCCCCCATCTCCCAGGGCAGAGGCTGGGAATGACCCCAGCTCCCAACAGGACTCACTGTGGCCAGTTCTCCTTGTCGTCCTGTCGGTGGCTGCTGCGTTCTGGGCGGAAGCGCTTGGATGCCAATGTCTCCTCGTCCCGCTCCAACTCCTGCCGCTGCAGCTCCCGGATTGCCGAGCGGATGCGGCGCCTCTCGGCCAGGTCCAGTGTGGCCTCCAGCTGGTTGCACAGGGCAGGGCTCAACACTGGCTCTGGCCACTGAGCCTCTGTCTCAGCCCTGGTGCCACCCTCTGCCACACTACCACGAGCTGCCCACACTCTGCACAAAGGCTGTCTGTGTGTGGCACCCACATGCCCGGTGCATGCTGCCGGCACTGCCAGGCCCTGTGGGAAGTGGGCAGGGCCCCCCCGGGGCAGGATGCTGGGACCAGCCACAGGGAGGAAGGGCTGCCATGGTGGCACCGAGACCTCGGGGCATGTAAAGGTCAAAGAGACTAGCATGTGAAATGAACACCCACCAGTGGTTGTGACGCTTGCAAGGGTTGGTGCCCTGCGGCTCTGCCCCTCCCAGTGCCACCAGCTCTGGAATGAGTTCTCCTACCCACGCCAGCCCCTCCTGCAGCAAATGGACAGGAGAGCCCATTCTCTTTCCATCCCATGTCCCCCAGGAGGTGCTGGTTGAAAGGGCCCCAGCATCCCACCAAGGGGTCATCTTGTCCACACTGCAGCCCTCCCCCACTCTCATCCACTGCTAGCAGATGGCAGGCGGCTCTTGGAACCAATCCATGAGTGGGATCTGTCCTAAATTCAAGTCCAGCCCTTTATGTGTGGGAAGCACAGCCACAAATTCCCCCCATGAACATCTCACAGGTGCTCCTCAGCCCACCCAAGGCCAGCATCTGGCATGGGTACCCAGAGCTGCTCCCCCTCTTCCAGAGCAGGTCACAGCCCAGCCCCACTACCAGCCCCAGTTTTTCCAGAGGGCCATGAACACACTTCCTGATGTTCAAGGGGCAGAAGGCAGGCAAATCTGCAGTGAAAGGCCAGCCAGGACGCACATGGCCCCACTGTCCTCACACTGTCCTGCTGTAGGACATCAAGACCGCCCTGACACCGGGAACCCAGGAGGTGATTTCCCATGGTGCTCGCTAAACATAAACCTCGTGACCAACAGCAGCTGCTGTCAGCATCAAGCCCCATCCCGCTGAGAGAAGCCATGGCTGTTCCACAGGACAAGAGCAGCAGTCCCTTCCCTTCCGGTCTCAGGGGTCACTAATAGGCCACTCATACAGGCTCTCTGGGTTCTGCTGCAGCAGGGATCCAGGGTCAGTTCCTTGACTGGACCTGAATTGAGGCACAGTGGGGGCCCCACACGACCACCTGTATGCAGACTTCTCTGCAGAAACCCTGAAAAGCTATTGCCCTTTGCCCTCTTTGCTTGGAGTTTGGAGATATGGGAGGGTATTCCCATCTTAGTGAAGCCAGCAAGCACAGAGCAAGCACAGAGATGCCATGTGCTACCCCAGCAGCAGCCAAAACTGTGGTCCTCCAACCCTTGCCAGCTGCAAAGCCCAACGGGGAGCATTATCTTTCCCCAACTGGGAAGATCCTGGTGGTCGGGACTACCAACCCTTAGGGCAGACCAACTCTAAAAATACACATAACCTCTGGGGGAGCTGCCTGGAGCCAGGGTGCTCTTTCCCTCCCACCCTGGCAGCCCCCCCACCATGCCAGCAGGCAGTACCCTCCCTTTCAGCATTCTGGCTAGAGCTGAGGCCTGCAGCCCACTCTGGGCTTTTATCCAGAGCAGGCACCTCTGCCACCACAAGGCCAGGGAAGTGGCTGAGAAGAGCAGGAGCCACGGCACTTCCAGAGCAGTGGGGAGTGTTGGAGAGGAAACCAGCCTCTCCATCCTCATGGGCCTCTCATTTCCTATCTGCCCCAGACAGCTGCTGGCATCCCAAGGATGCCACTACAATGGGGACAACTACTACCAGGACAAAAACATGGTCCAGCAGCAATGGTGGCCACCCTGGCCAGCCAGGAAGCCTGGCTCCCTGCAAACAGGGCAGGATTGATGGGCTGAGAAGTGGTGGAATTTGGTTCAGCTCAGAATGAGGGGCTGGAGGCAGTTTTGTGGTAAGGACAGCTCTCCCTGCAGCCATCCAAAGGTTTTGGGGGCAGGAAAACAGTCCTCAACTGCATATTGGGTGGCCAAGGCCTTGGCCCTTCCCTAAATAAGCCACTGGTAGTGAGTGGCTTGGTGGCAGCACCTGGGTCAGGGCAGTGGGGAAGGTGGGGGGAGGGAGCAGAAGGGGCGTGCGCACAGCAGCTGCAGAAGTTGTGAGTGCCAGGAAAGGGGGACACAATGGGACACCAGACCTGCAGACCCTGGGGCAGGAAACCTGCTGGCAACCAGTGTGTGCTGTGTGGCACCCACCTGCCAGCTCTGGGGTCTGCCCTACCCAGGAGGCTCCACCTGGGACCTGAGCTGCACCCAGGTCCTGGATGGCTTCTTCCCATAGGACAAATGGCAAGGCGGGAGAAAATTCTTTATTCCAAGCCCACGTCAGCAGGGAGCTGGGATGAGGCAAATGAGCAGCTTTGGAAGCTCTGTAGCCAGTGGCTGGGGAAAGCATGACGGAAACCACAACAGCTGCAACGGGACCAAGGGGCCCAGCCCTGCCAGCACAGGCAGGCTCAGGAATCAGCACATGCCGGGGCCCCATGGGCCCTGCCCAGCTGCCAGCAAATTAATGATTCCAAGCAAACACCCTCCTCGGCACACAGAGCGCCTTTGTCAAAGGGCACTAGCACAGCACCCATAGGCTGCTTCCCCATTGGTGCCCAACACAGCAGTGTTCAGAGCCCTGGTGTAGTGGGCAGCTCCTCCAGGAGGGCTACAATTAGCCCAGCATCCATCCAGCTCTTTGGAGTGCCGGAGCACACAGCACTTTGGAGGCAGGAACCTGGCCACAGGGAAACTACTTTGGGACATCGGATGAGCCTGGCACATGAAGCACCTCCTACAGCTCCAAGCTTCACTCTCACCTTTGGAAAGAGCCACAGGGAGCATGGCTGCCCGCCCGCAGAGGAAAGCAGGACGGACACTGGATGACAGGGGCATGGCAGGGATGCAGTGCTTCTCAGGGCCATTGAAGATTTGCCAAAGGCTACTGGGTCTAAGAAGAAGGGGATCTCATGGCAGCGACTTTCCTAGCTGAACCCTGCCCTGCCTCTGTCTCCAAAAGTATTTACATCCTCCTTAATTAACCAGACTAAGAGTTGGAGGGGCTGGAAGAGGGAACCATTCCCCAGCTCAAGGCTAGCAGGCCTCAGCCTGGAGCTCAGTACAGCCAGGAATGCTCAAACAATCTCTTGCTTCTGAACATCCATCTAAGGGCCACCCTGCAGTAGCACCCACCCCATCCCCCACAGCTCCCTCCTCTGGCTTCTCCAAGCCCTTCGTTACCTCTATGCTGCACCATTGGTTCATCCCAACTGGCCTCCCTTGGACTGGAATACCAGTGGGCAGCTGGAGAAGGAATTATATGAGTATCTATGGCAGGAGCTGCAGGGCAGAGGCTTCCTGGCAGCTCCCAGCCCAGCCCAACCAGCACAGGAGTGAGGGAGCTGCAGGGACCTCCTCAAGTCCCCCAGCCTCCTTCTTCCATTTTCCCTGGGGACATCAGATGCTGCTGCCTAGGTATCACTTGGGAGAAATGAGAAGCAAGGCAGAGTAGAGGGCTGGGGAGAGCAGAGAAGAAGGGAGGAAGCGGTGGGAGAGGCAGTTTTCCCTTATATGGACTAATCCTCTTCCAGCTGAGTGGAGCCAAAAACCTAACCAGAAGAAAAATAATTCCTTCCCTGCCTCACGTCAGCTCAGATGAGGCTTTCCCTAGCCTGTGCCACACAGCATAGGGAGATGTGGGTTACAAGCACAGTGCTCTGGTGAGGCAAAGCCTCAGCATGTCAAAGAAAAAGTGTCCATAGAAGCAGTGCTTGCTGCAGGATGAGATCCACCTCCCTGGGCTGGTTGGACACCAGGAACCCACCACCACTCCTGGGGCTCCATCTCAGATCAGAGACCTCAGCTGGGACATGGCAGAGCTGGAGCATTGGCAGGATGGGGAGACACCCTGACCACCCATCCCCAAACCTCTGGATGGATGGTCCGTTGGCCCCGACGCCACCCCACGAGAAGTAAGTGGGCTCCTCAGCTCGAACCACGGGCAGGTCTGTGTGTTGTCACTCAGAGCTGGCTGAGGGTGGCAGGACAGGAGGCTCGGCCGGGAGCAGCCCTCACTTCCCGCCGGCATCCCGACTCTTTCCTGTTCCAGCAGACCTGCCTTCCCGGCTGACTCAGTTTCCTGCTGTGACCATTCCCCATCGCTGGCCCGGGCCACCACGGCTCAACCCCCGGGGCAGCCAGCACAGCCCTAGCCCCGGGCTTTGGGGTTGCCCAAAGCCGGGCAATTGAAGGGGCTTCCCGGGACACCAGCCCCGGCTAAATATCCTGAGTCCCGTCTTCGGGGCACGGAGGCCCTCGTCCTCCAGAGCCCACCGGCCGCGGCAGCGCACGACGACGGCTCTCGCTCCTGGGGCAGGGGTCCGGTCGGTGCACCAGAAGCCGCCGCGCAGGAGGAGATAGGAAGCAAAGCCATACGGGCAGAGCCCGGGAAGTGCGCCTGGCACCACGCCAACCTCCGGCAGTGCGGGAGCTCGCAAGGGAAGAGCGGGGAGCAAGGAACTCTGCCGGCATCGAGGAATGATACCCCGGGATCCGTCGGCCGAGAAGATGGAGCCGGTACAGGCGGTACGCCGGGCATGGTTGCGAGCAAAGGGTCAAGCACGGCCAAAGCAGCGGAGCCAGAGCCTTCGGAATCACCGGAATAGAGCGGAGACTCGTGCTGGAGCTCACCCCGGCCGAGAGCCCGAGCCGAGCCAGCGCGGGTCCTTCCAGGTGCTGCCGCCTGGGACCAGCGCTGAGTCTCCAGCGCTACATCCGCTCCCAGACATGGCTCCGGAATCCTCCGGCCGAGCGACAGACCCGAAGCCCGCCCGGCCCCGTTTTGCCCGCGCCTGAGAGAGCAGCCCTCAGCCCGGGGGATTCAAGGAGCCGAGGCGGCACGATTCGCCCCCGGAACCGCCGCGGGCGCGCATCGTCCCCCGAGCCGCGGAGCAGCCGCGGGACTCACCAGCTTCCGCAGCGCTCCCTCGTCCATCCCGAGGAGGCTCTCCTGGGACATCCTGCCCGTCGGGCCCGCGCTGCTGCGGCCCGGACNCCTAGCCCTGTCCTGACATCGTGGACCGGTACCGAGACGAGCCGCCGGGCCGTGCCGGGCCGTGCCGGGCCGTGCCGGGCCGTGCCGGACCGTGTGGTTCCGAACTCACTCCCATCCAGGTCCCCATGCCGGAGTCGGTGTAGCAGAACTCGGGCCTAGCCCACTTGGGATGGTACCCCAGGGTGTATCGCTGCCCGCAGAGTGTCCCCGAGACCCCCGGCTTGTGGGATGCGGGCAGAGACCCACCAGCACCTTCTGCCCAGAGGCTCTTCCCACCAAGCCCCGGGGGATCACCCCATGGGATACCCCTGCATGCACTGGGGAGCTGTTTGAGCTGCTCCCTGACACCCAGGACACCCCCAAAAACCTGTGGGGGCTCCCTGGGGATGTGTTGTCCCTCCCCACATGGTCCCACCACACGCTCCAACTCAGAAGCTGCTTATGGTGTCCTTGTCCTTACAACCTGTCCCAAGTTCCAGAAAGCAGTGTCAGGACAGCCAAGACCTGGTGTCTTGCTGTGGAGAGGTTTCCCTGGAGACCCCAAGCTCCTTACTTGCTCTGCAGAGGACAAACTTGTTGGGGCTCAATCTTGTTACTGGGCAAAGGCCAGAAGTATACCCTGGAGAGGACTAAGTACCTGACGTAACCCAAAGGTGCTGTGGGCTCTGCAAAACAGGCAGCTGCCACCTGCTTTGAGCTTCTAGGTGAGGGGGAGAGGTACTGCTCCCTGCCTTGACCAGCAACCCAGAGACCAAGGGGCTTCTCCAGAGGAGGTCACTGAGATTAAGTGCACTGCTCTTCTGAGAGTTTCCAGCAATCTGGGAAGATGGATGGGATGGAGCAGGACCACAGAATCATCTGACACAGGGAAGGACCCACCACAGTAGGCCAGAAAGATGGGGTGTGGTAAGGGTGCCTAGAAGGTCCAGCAGTTTCCATACTGGAAGTGTTGGTTCAGATGTCTCATTTCAGGCCTTTTTGGCAGAGTGGGTCTCCAGTTGCAGTGGCGTCCCAGATCCCTCTGCTCCCCTAGATTCCTCAGCAGCTCTCCACTCTCCAGGCCTAAGCAGCACTGGGTTCCACTGGAGCATGACAGCCTGTGCCCAAGGAACTACACTATAGCCAACCTCTCCAAGCACTGTGTCCTCTAACATAACATCACATCACATCACATCACATCACCCTCTGTCAGTCTCAGCAGCAACATAATCTTCACTTGCCGGATGATCCCTACCATGTCTGCCCAGAGCTGCTACACAGGGGTCTGGGGTCTGCCCTACTATCACACAGCCCCTAAGGGACCAGGCACTAGCACACTCAGGGGTCTGCATCACTTGCAGCTCTGCTGTCACATGGGAGCAGACACTGCCACATACCTGGCTCCTGGCCTTCAGGCAGCACAGCTGGCAGCAGCTCATCTGCCCCTGGGGTATGGGGGAGACCCAACTGCCAGCCTTCAGCTGTGGAAGGTACATCAGGTTTGTTCCCCAGCCCCTCTGCCAGCAGCAGCACTGGACAGGACAATGGATACTGGTGCGTGGCTGGCAGCATGGATGGTGGCCTTCCCACATGGAGCACACAGAAACAGAAGCATGCTGAGCTATGTGGGTAAAGTAGCCTTGGGTGCACAGCTCTCAGGATGTGCAGTGGCACTTATCCTGCATGTGCTCCCACAGGTCTGCACCACTCCTGGCTCCATCCCCCCAGGTAGTGATCCTGTCACATCGTCACTGATCCACTGCCACATCCCCAGGATCACCGCCCACCACACAGCATATGCAGGGCTCCCTGAGGGTGAGGGAGGCAGGCAGCCAGCTAAGCACAGACTCCAAGCAGACCTGCTTATTCCATGAAGTGGAGCAAGGAGATATTCACGACCCCCTTGGAGAGCTGAGGGCTCCAGTTCCAGGCTGGCCCTGGGAGGGCTGTGAGGAGGTTGCCCTGTGCATTGGTGCAGGGTAGGTGAGGAAGTGATCTCACTGGTTTGCAGCAATCACAGTGCTCTGTGTGTGTGTTCTGTGCTGACAAAGGCAGTCAGTAGATGCCCAGTAGATGGGATGAACCTGCTTTAGCGGGGAGAGGCCTGGGTGGGTGCACAGGTGGTGGGAGCTTCCCCCAGCCAGGGGACAAGTGCAGCAAAGTGAGGAGGGGCAAGAAACCTTTGGGTTCCCTTTGGGGATGCTGATGTTAAATACCAGTGATGCAATTTTATTGTGCAAGCATGTCTGGAACTGGTCTGGGCACCTGCCTGACTCAGGGATGGGAAAATGCAGACAAGGGTAGGGATGTGATGGTAGTGTCAGGCAAGGAGAATTCAATCTCATTTGGGGCATAGCCCTTCCTCTGGGCACAGAAGCACAGTGTGGGGCCAGCATTACCCTGCTGTTCTGGCAGCACAGACCCACTGGCAGTGCAGGGCCACACAGGCTGCAGTGGGCAGAGGAGGGTCCTGGAATCCATCTCTTCTTCCTCCTGAAGCTTTCTTGGTGTCATGCCTCCTCTCCTGGGAACTTCTGACACCCACACACCTTTGTCCATCCCACTGTCTGCACAATACTTTGTGACTTCATCCAAAATCACAAATTGGCTTGACCGGGCTGGCCTCAGGCCCAGAGGAAGCCAGGGAGGGGGGACCTGTCCCCCCAGGAGGATGTTTGGGCCAGGCACCCACTCCTGGATGACTGAAGGAGGAGGAGGAGGCCAAATAAAAGGGGGAGGAGAAGAAGTATAGCTCTTGGCTTCACTGCACTGTGCTGTTCACCCATGGCATGCACATGTGAAGCCTGATGCTGCCACTCCTCTATGCTGACAACAGGGCAGCTCCCACAGGGAACCATGTTATTATCAAGAGTGACATCATGGTGGTGGAGTTTTGGAGCTCTCAGACCTACTTCCCAGAGTCCCCCATGGCAGAGTACCCCCATGGTTCCCAGCTCCTCTAGGCAGGAGAGAAGGTCCTCCAGCTGCATCAAGCTGCTGGAGAAGTTGGGCTCTCTTTGCCTCCTCTTCCTCCTCTCCCTCCTGAGAATTGCAGCCTTGGATGTGCCAAGATCCTCCTTGACAATAAGTCTCTGGAAACTATGTTTAGTTCAGAGGCTGGCATGAAGAGAGACCAGAGCAGCAGGACCTGGGGTGGATGTAGTGCTGTGCTCTCTGAAAGATGGCAGAACATGGGCATGGGTACAGCCCAGAGAGGGGGCAGGACAAGGGATGGGTTAAAGGCTGCCCTTGGATGTGGATGGAGGCTGGGCAGCACACAGTGGTCAGGGTGATGCACAAGGTGTCCTGGCACACGTAGTGCAGCTGGAGGGCAGCAGCATCAGGAGGGCAGCTCTGCTACAGCCAGACCAGCCACAGGGACCACCTGCCTGGACAGAACTGGTGCCACTTGCTTAGGATAGGGCACTCATGCCTAAACACATCCCCTTTTCTTAGGCATGATTCACACACATCCTGCTGGGAGCCAGGGATCAGGTATGATGGATCTGTCACATCCTGCTGCTGACAGGGACACTGGGCAGCCTCCTATCTGCCCAGGGGTGCTGTTTCATCTGGGATAAGAAGGAGCCATGTGGCAAGGAAGGTCCCACTTTTGGGATGCTACATTCTCCAAGGAAGATCAGTGCTGCCACATACACTGAATGCTCCTGTGAGGTTTTTGTCTTCTTTTCTTCATGTTAGAGCCGGAATTAATACACAGGAGTCGCTGTTTCATGTTCGGACTCAGTGTTTATTAATTCTTATCTATGTTACAGTCTCATGAGTCGTGAGCTCTAACTAGCAAGAGGTGTCTCTAACTCTTTGCAAGGTTATTTAAGCACAAACTATCCAATAACAAGATGACACCTATATTATTTACACCTTTAAGCCAGTAATTGACCACACAAGGTCTGCAACGCAGACCTTTTTCACCCAATTAGAAAAAAAACACCCAAAACCAAGAAAAAGAAGGTGAAGAAGGACTTAGACAATGCCCTAAACCCTCGATATTGCCCCATATATATTACTACATACTAAAACCTTAAATCCTAAGTTTTTCACTTTGTAAGATCACACAATACTCTTCCAACTACACAACCACAACCCCAGTGCTATCACTCAATTTCGGAAGTCTGTTCCACAGCCGCAAGTCAAATGTAGTACTTGCTTGAGGTCAGTGCCTTTTAGCACAGAAAGCCTGAAATTTTCAGCTTCCAGAATTCCAATAGGCTCCAGTTGTCCCACTTGGCTGGCCTGTATCGGGACCAGCTTGCAAAAAGCACACATTACTTTCCTATGAGTTAGAAGCAATTTTCCCCAGGTGCAGATCTCGAGAGCTGGATCTCTGCTGTGCCTCTTTACCTACATAATGGAAGAGAACAGGCAGGTCTATCCATTTATCTGCAGCTCTTGTCTGTTGCTCATGCTGGTACAGGAGCAATGCTGGTGAGTACCTGGGGGCTCAACCTGCTCGGGGCTTGCACGTCTCCTTGTGGTAGAGCCTCTCCAGAGGGTAGATCCACACACAAGATGCTGGGTTAGCACCCATGCCCACCCTGGTCCAGCTCAATTCCTGCTGTGGGGGTTGCAGCACTGGGGCACTGAGCTCCTGTCGCACCACGGCCTTGGCTTGTAGGAGTTAAAGCCTAGATAAGTGAATCCATTTCCCTCCACTGACCTTTGGCCCCTGTTCTGCACAGAATCTCCTGAGGATCCTGTGAAGTGAGCACAGTCTGTCCCATTCCCTGCCCTGCTACAGGAGTCAGTGGGTCTATCCTGCAGCACCACATCTGCCACAGGAGCCTGGATCTGCTTCTGCTGCAGTGCCTCTGACACAGCCTGCTCTTACCTGGGCATGTCTTGGCCATGAGTCCACCTTGCCCGTGTCCCAGGAAGGAAGGGAAAGGGAAACACATTCAGTACCCAGCACTGCAGGAGCCCAAGGCACTGAACAGCACCCCACAGTGTAGGGTGCAGCCACAAGCAGGACACCATGTCCACCAGGAGCAGAGGGAGCCCACAGGCAGAGGCTGGTGTGGAACTAACATCTGCTCAGGACATGACTCCCCAGACTGCAGTCTGCTCCCTGGCAGTGGGCCCAGAGTGCTCGAAAACTGTCAGGGCCTTGGTGTCAGCATCTCCAGCGACCACAGGGCTACCAGCCTGCAAAAAAGAGTGGGAACCTCCCTTCCCTGTTGTATGCTGGCATTTCCAGATGGATCTGTGCATGGCAACATGTGTACCCAGGCTGGACGCATGGTCCCTGTCCTGCTGCACAGCCACTGCTGCCAGGGCCTGCAGAGGCACTCTGTGGCACCTGAACAGCCCACGGAATTGTGCCCCTACTGGTAGGCTGCAGAGTTTCCCCTCTAGCCTGCCCAGACCTCCAAATGTCCCTCGTCTGACTCTCCAATGGTTGTATCCTTCCCGCCGTGCTGACCCACAGGACTCTCATCCTGCTTTTCTCTGCACCTTGAGCAGTGGTGAGAAACAAGGTCCCAGGGGGACCTCAGCTCCTGGACACATCAGAAGCTGAAGATATTCCACATCTGGAGCTGGAGAGAAATATCTTTGTGCTATCAGAACAGAGGGAGGCTCCAGCTCAGCTGCAGCTCTGGGAGCTCACATGAAGCCCTGGCTGCGTGTTACACTGAGGGATGTGGCTTCAGTATTTCCAGACAGGACATTCCTGAGAGGTGACCTGACAGCAATCTCCCCTCCTGCCTTTCCAATTTCTTTGTCACGCTGAATGAACGCAACTCTTTTTTTCCCTTTCTGAGACACCTCAAAAGCACATAAATCAAATGTTGAGATCTGCTGTGGCCAAGAAATTAAGGATTTGGAAAAAGAACATGGGTTCAGGAAAGATGCCACTCCTGGTCCCTAAACCCAGGCTCCAGACATCTCCAAATACTGCTCAGCCTGGAGAAGGCTCTAGGGAGATCTCATTGCAGCCTTCCAGTACTTAGCGGGGGGGGCTGGGGGTGGCAAATAGTGATAGGATAAAGGGGAATAGTTTTAAACTGACAGAGAAGAGATTTAGATAAGATGTTATGAAGAAATTCTTCCCTGTGAGGATGGTAAAGCACTGGCATGTTGCCCAGAGAAGCTGTGGCTGCCCCATCTCTGTAAGTGTTCTCAGCCAGGTTGACAGGTCTTGGAGCAACCTGGGATAGTGGAAGGTGTTCCTGCCCATGGCAGGGGAATGAAATGAAATGAGCTTAGAGGTCCCTTCCAGCCCAAACTATTCTGTGAAACATGCCAGCCTTTTCAGGGCTTTCCCAGAAGACTAGAGCAGCCACCTGAATCCTGCCTGTCAGTTAAGAGTTAGGGGTTTTGACCACCAATATGCTGGGAGGCAATCAAGGAACTGTTTTCCAGACTGCATGAAATAAGGCTTTATTCACAAGCTGTATGTCAACAGCAAGACAAGTCTTCTTGCAGGAATAGGTTTGGGGAAGGTCCCTCAAATCACTCGGACCAGAGACCAAAGTGGCACTACTGTGCCACAAGCAAGGCCAAACATACTTGGGTGAAGGTGGCCAAACCCCCTGGACTGCCCAGGTCCTCTCTCCAGCCTTGTGCCTTCTGCCAAAGCAGACAGACTGCTTGTCCTGGAGCTGCAGCACTGCCTGCATGGAGGGAGACACAGCCCCAAGTGCAGGGTTTAGCATGGTCCACACTCACAAGCAGGTTACAAGCTACAGGCCCTGGCTATAGGGCTACAGGCACAATTTCTCCTCCAGGACTGAGGAGCTGGGGTCAAATCTGCCTCAGCAATCAGATACTGCTCTCTTGTGGTCACTGTCAGCATGAAAACCGCATCACAGGCACCAGTGCCATATAACTCCAAGAAACCTGGAAGCTGTAATGCTGTGAGCACCTGTACATGACTAGACCTGGTATTTGCTAATGAGCCACATCACATGCTTGTCACGATATGATGCAGAATGAAGGCACAGAACTCAGTGAGCTTGAAGGCAGGAAAAAGAGAGAAAGTTTATTTGCCGCTTAGGTTTTATAGTTTTCCAGGGATTCCCCCTGGATTGGATGGAGAAGTTACCACCTCTCCATCCACACTGGTGGAGACAAAAGTCCATCAAATGTGTCTCCTTGAGAAAGGAATGTAAACATAGATTATTTTCCTACAGAGTCCTTGAAAGGACTCCACTTCAACCTATAAACATACAAAAAGAACCTCAGAAAATTAGAAGATTTTAGAAACTCTCAGAAGGCTTTAGAAATGTGGGTGACACATGCTGTTGGGTGTGCCGCTCCCAATGGGTCATGTCCAATCAACTGGTGGAGGGTCTGGCTGTGTGTCACACCTCTGGGCTTTCTGTTGCCTGTAGTTTGTGATGGCTGCCCCATGTTCCAGGACTATTAATTATGTCCTTATGGATCAAGAGGATGAGCTTTCATCTGCTGCTTTCTGGTAGCAGCTCTGTTTGCCTCCGCACCTGTCTCAGGCAGGGACCCTTCTGTCTCATTTACTATGTGAACTATTTCAAGACCAGACTCTTTTCTGAACATATTTTCTTCTTATGAACATTTGATTCTCCCTGGGACAGTGTCCTAGGGTGACTTTATGATGCTTGTATCCCTGTGAGAAATTAAGTTGTGATTCGTGTCAATTAAATAGCATATGTATCTGCAGACAGAGACCATGAGATTGTTATAAAGAGTTTTAACAATTAGCTAAATAAAGCTTGGAAGTGGGAGTTTAACTAGACAACTATATAACAGCAGGCTTCTAACCAACAGTTTGTTTTAACAAAATAAAATTTTAAGTGTTTGTAAGTAATCAATATAAGTTTTAAACTATTTTGTAGTATAAGTTTTAAACTATTCTTTTTACAAGTCATAAATTGAGTTTTTGGGTAGAAGAATTTGTAATCAGGGGAAATAGGACTAAAGACACCACAAGGATATTTTAAAACATGCTGACATAGGTTTTGCAATCATTGTAGAGGGGCCTCATGCAAACAGGTGTTGAGGCCCATTAGCTTTAAGTTTTGCAATAACTGAAAGAAAGCTTGCAAAATGTATGCTGACTAACAGAATATGTTAGAATATTGCTTGCTTAGGCAAACTATATAACCAAAAATAATGCTAGTAGGAGAAAACAGGTATCTGGAAAAAGGAGACTGAGAAGACATCAGAAGACCATCTCAGACCACCTGCTCAACGGATTTTCAAAAACCACAGCTGCTGATTGTGAAGAAAAGCAAGTAAAAAAATAACTGCAAATTTGAGGAAGTGAAGTGCCTAGTACCGTACAAGAAGACCACCATCCAAAAACTGATTGGTGCGTTGCTTGGGGTGGAGACCCCTCATGCACCCAGCGCTGTCAATTGCTCACCATTTTATTGAACAGATTACTAATTGGCTATATTGCTTGATGTATTGGCAAGTCTAGCATTTTCATTTATAACATTCCCAATTGTCTGTCCTGTTTGTGCTGTATATTGAGTTCTGTACATTTAAAACTGGTTCTGGGAGTGAAGTAGAAAAAAGAAGCAGTGCACAGTTTGTTTTGAGAAAACTGCCTGACTCCTCCACATTCTTGCTCTGGCAGTGTTCATCTGAGGCACGGACAGCGGTGGGGCAGAGATCTCTTGTGCTTTTAGTTAGTTTTAGCTAGCTGAGGCAGAGAAGTTCCCTGGACTGTTGGGTTATTTTCCTTTTCTTGGGACTGTTTAAATCTGTTCTGGACTGAAAAACCCAGAGGAGCACCGAGGGCTTGCACCAGGGCCCACCAGGGCCTGGACCTCCAGAGGGACTGGGACTGATAAAAGGCTGAGAGAACTGAACGACACCCACGGCAAGGACTTCCTCAGTTTGCCATCTCTCTTTGGAACGGCAAGATGTTTTATTGTTTCATATTATTGATTCTCTGTACTTGTGAGTACTTTGTTTGTTAAATAAATAGTTTTTTTCCACTTTTCTCCAAAGAAGTTTTTTCCTGGACCAGCGGGAGGGAGGGCTGTTTAGGTTTGCTTTCTGGAGGAACCCCCTTTGGAGGTTTCCTCCCAAATTTGTCCTAAACCAGAACAGACAGTCACAAGGAATTAAGAAGACTTGGAAAAATATTCCTGAGTATGCTCTTCAGGGCTGCTCCTCCCCAGGACCATCCTTCTCCTTCCTGCAGCTCCATGCTGTGTCCTCTTGCACTATCCAAGTTTTGTGGACTCACCATGAGGAGATATTGTCAATGCTGCACCTTCTGTGTGCAAATATCAGATGTTTTCCTAGCTGTAATAAAGCTCACTAGTTACTGTTCTTTTCCATTATTTCTATAGTGGTTCATAGACTTTTTTCTGATGCATATCTGGCTGCACTAGCAACATCCTTTTTTCTGTTCCTCCTTGCTTTGGTCAAGCTCTGATATGAAAGCTGTAGACTGGAGACCATGTGTGTAATAAGCAATACTCTCATGCCAGGGCATTGTTTTGTCTTCTTGTCTAGACAGCTTATATAAGAAAGAACCAAACAGCCACCTGGTCGGGAGTCTTCCCCACCCAGGTAGTTGTTACAAGGCTCCTTCTCTTCTCCCAGTACCTGTTAAGATGTTCCTGGACCCAGGTATACATGTTAAAGTGAACCAGCAGAATAATGAAGGATGTTATCAATATCCACCAAGATCATAAAATGGATCAAAGTCTCCATCTGATGTTACAAAAATTTTTCACAATTCTTAAGATGCTCCTACACTGGACTTCTTAAACCAGCCCATGGAAACACAACAGGTACTGCCAGACTGGTCACTGAGGAGACACCACAGAACACACTATAACTGCCAAACTTCCCACTGAAAGCAAAAAGAGAAGGCAGTTTGTTCCACCAACTACTATGTGTGACAGACAGCATTGCTCCATGTTCCCTTGAAAACCACATCATATGTCTAGCCTTGTGGCTCAGCCTCAGTGGCAGCAGGAGCCTCCAGCTGGTCCAAAACCCATCAGCTACAGCTCAACACCAGGCTGGGGTGGTGGGCTCCCAGCTGAATGTGCTTGCCTGTGCTGGGCAGAACTTGCCCCAACACACTGCATGCTGTTACTTCTCCTTTTGAATCCTTTGGCCTCCAGTCCTCTCATCTTTCTTCTTGTTTCAGGGAAGTGCTTGCTCAAGAGACATCTAGCTCCTACCAGGAGCTGGTTACTGGCATCCCAAAATGAAGTTGGGCTTCACCCGTCTGCATACCTGGAAGATGGTGCCTGCTCATTCCAACAGCTACAGCCCAGTAGCCTGACCTCAGCTCTGCCACAAACTTGGGAGAAGGGAGAGCATGGCCAACCACTTGTGTGCTCTGATGGCGATCCTGCCAAGGTGTGTCCCTCGGTGCAGGCTCACACTTCTGTCTGCCTGGTACATCTCCAGACCATGAATCCAGCAGACACTTGTGAACACTGCAGAGCCCTGGGTGCAGGGCAGGATGTTTCTCCACAGCAGGGACCATGCAATGTGCCTAAAACCACTTATGAAAGGTGCATCCTTTCTGTACTATGAAACTGAGCAACACCTTTGCCATCCAGAGGGAAGGCAAGCCCCTCAACAAACAAAGGCTTTGGAGAACCTTAGGGAGGAGCTGGCAGGGACAAGTTCCAGTTGTGGCACTTGACCCACACTGCCTGCTCTTCACCATGCTGTGAGCTCTGGGGATCCTACAAGCTCTGAGATCCCATGGCCTCTCTTTCAAGGGCTGCCCCTTCGTGGCAAGTGATCCTTTCCCTGCACAGCCGATGCAGGGCGGCAGGGAGGCTTGGCTTCTGCCCCTCAATTGTCCATTTTCTCCTGATGTGAGTTCTTTCATATTCCTCATTCTCAGTGGATAAGTCTGTCAGATGGAAAGCTTTTCCCAGGTTTAACTAAGGATAAATTCCTTTCTCCCCCTTGCTATGACAATGGCTGGATTAAGACCTTAGCTACATGTGAACAGTACAGGAAAGCCCATCATGGCCAGAACCTGAGCCATATAATAAGCAAAGAATTAAATCTCTATGAGGCAGGGGAAAGAAGTCCTATCTTGGAGCAAAATATTTAGATCCTGTGGAATATTGGCCAATTCCAATATTTTTCTTCAAATAGAACATTTATAAGAGCACTGAAATAAATATTTAAGAACACTCTACCAAAGCCTTGAGTAATTCCTGATGCAAAAGTGTTCCCTCATTTTTTAAGCAGCTTCCCCATTTAGTGTTTAGAGATGGGATGACTTGTGAGTCATTCAGCAATGAGGGCAGATTTTGGCCTGTTTAGGAGACTTCTTCAGAGAGTTCCTTGGGAAGCAGCCCTTAAAAATAAAGGAATTCAGGAAAGCTGGGCATACTTCAAAACAGAGATCTTGAGGGCACAGGATCAGACTGTCCCTGTGTGCCGAAAGATGAGTTGATGAGGTAAACGTCCAGCCTGGATGGGCAAGGAGGTTTTAGAGGAACTTAGGAATAAAAAGAGAATGTATCATTTCTGGAAGGAGGGTCAGGTCTCTCAGGAAGTATTTAAGGGGGCTGCTAGAGCATGTAGGAAAAAAATTAGGGAGGCCAAAGCTCAGTTTGAACTTAGAATGGCAACTTCTGTAAAGGATAATAAAAGAAGTTTCTACAAATACAGTAATGATAAAAGGAAAGGTAAGGCCGACCTTTGTTCTCTATTGGATGAGGGAGGGAGCTTAGTCACTGCAGATGAGGAGAAGGCAGAAGTGCTTAATGCCTTCTTTGCCTCAGTTTTCAGTGGGGAGACAAATTACCTTCAAGACAACTATTCTCCCGGATTGGCTGATGGTGTCAGGAACAGAATGGTCCCCCCATTATCCAAGAGGAGGCAGTCAGAGAACTATTGGGAAGCTTGGATACTCATAAATCTATGGACCCAGATGGGATCCNGTGTCATCATGCAGTGCCTGCAGGATGCCCAGGGTCTCAGGCCCAGCCGGCATGGGTTTAGGAGAGGTAGGTCATGTTTGACCAACCTGATCTCCTTTCATGACCAGGTGACCCGGCTGGTGGATGCAGGAAGGACTGTGGATGTTGTCTATTTGGACTTCAGCAAGGCCTTTGACAGTGTCTCCCACAGCACACTTCTGGGCAAGCTGGCAGCCCAGGGCTTGGACAGGAGCACTCTTTGCTGGGTTAGGAACTGGCTGGATGGCCGGGTCCAGAGAGTGGTGGTGAACGGTGCTGCGTCCATCTGGCGGCCAGTCACCAGTGGTGTCCCTCAGGGGTCTGTGCTGGGACCAGTTCTGTTCAATATTTTTGTTGATGACATGGATAAGGGTATTGAATCTTTCATTAGTAAATTTCAGATGACACTAAGCTGGGAGTGTGTTTCTATCTGTTGGAAGACAAGATGGCTCTGAAGAGAGATCTGGAACGGTTGGATGGATGGGCAGAGTCTAACAAGATGAAGTTTAATCAGTCCAAGTGCCGAGTCCTGCCCTTTGGCCACAACAACCCCCTGCAGCGTTATAGGCTGGGGATAGTGTGGCTGGACAGTGCTCAAGAGGAGAGGGAGCTGGGGGCACTGGTCAGCAGCCAGCTGAACATGAGCCAGCAGTGTGCCCAGGTGGCCAAGAGGGCCAATGGCATCCTGGCCTGTATCAGGAATGGTGTGTCCAGCAGGAGCACGGAGGTCATTCTTCCCTTGTACTCAGCACTGGTGAGGCCACACCTTGAGTGCTGTGTCCAGTTCTGGCCCCTCAGTTCAGGACGGACGTTGAGATGCTCGAGCACGTCCAG
>WEIU01018432.1:4015-37581 GCA_013389925.1 Aegithalos caudatus
GAGAGGAGAGGAGATCCTGCGTATGGCCTTTCACACTGCCCAGCCTCTTTCCCAAAATTTATTAGAAGTAAGCAGCTACACCCGGTTTTGGCTTCTGCTTGCATTTAATTTATAACTTCACCCCATTCCTATTCCCAGCTGACAGCAAACCTCAAACCATGGGATGAATCCCCATGCACACAAAGAGGTGCTGGGAGTTAAATTACACTTTGGGGACTTGTGCCCACTGATAAGTAATATTTTTCCATCACCAGTCCACCTCATGGGAAGTGCAGTACTTGCCCTTCTTCCACTGCCAGTATTCAGTGGGATTCCTCCTGTCTCCCTGATTTTCCTCCAGTTGATGCCTGGAGTACCCTTGAGTGTCTTAGACAGTCTAATGAAGGAAGTATTCATCCAATCTTGCTTCTAAATAAATACTTCCCACTCAACCCTAAAAGGGAGGAAGCAATATTGCCAGACAAACACAAAAATGATGCAAGAGTCTGAGCTGAATGTATTTACTTTTGTTGCTAAAATATGTAGTTGGACAATAGCCACAGCAAGCTTCAACCCAAGTAACATGAAACAGGTTTTATATTTCTGTGAAGACACTGATGAAAGCTCAGGGAATGTATTTTTAAACATTTTTTTAAATAGATGTCTATAAAATCACAAGTGGTCTGAAAATGGTTATTTATTTTTCCTCATAAAAGGAGAACTAGGAGGCATACAATGAAATATTTGGCAATCAGGTATATAAAAGAAAGCAGTTTTTCCATCTGGTTAAGTTAAATGCAGCCATTTAAACTATGAAACTCATTGTCACAGGATGTGTCACAGGACACTGGGACTATAAACAGATTCAAAAGAATTAAACAGTTGTGAAGTCTAGATCTAATAGTGTTTTAAAACACTTCTGAGTGGATGCAGCTTTGTCTTAGGTTGCAATGCAAGATGTAGCCAGAAGTATGTATTCTATCACCATCTGTTGAAACCAGGAAGGGCAGTGTTCTTTATCTCTTCCATGACCCATGCCTCATAACTGTGGGGGGAATATCCTCTGTTAATGGGCTATTGAGTCTCACTGCATGAGTAATTATATTACATCATCCCACTGTGAGATGCCCCACCCAGGGGGAGAAATCAAGCATGCCTACCTGGATACAATCTGAGACTTGGAACACCACAGTCAGCCTTTTTCTACCGGATTCTCAGAGGAAGACTGAACTCTTTTTACATCACCACTGGACCTTCAGAAGAAAACTACACCCTTCTACAGGATCATTGCTTCAACAGAACCACATCTGTCACTCCAGGAGGACTGCAGCCATCATTTAATTGGACTGCTACCAACACCCTGACCAACAGGGTGTTGGTTGTATTCTGACTCTCAGTGGGTTGTTTTCTTTTGTTTTGTTTTGTTTTGTTTTTGTACTACTGCATTTTTATTTTAATTTTCCTAATAAAGAACTATTATTCCTATTTCCATATCTTTGCCTGAGAGCCCCTTTATTTCAAAATTATAATAATTTGGAAGGAGATGGTTTACATTTTCCATTTCAAGGAAGGCTCCTTTCTTTCTTAGCAGAATCCCACCTGCCTTCTCAAACCTAGACACCTTCCGACTCCTGAAATCTATAAAGTGGTTTCCATGACCTGGGAGATTGTAGCAGGGGTAAAAATTGCTGAACACATCTTATGCTGTTCTCCTTAAACAAGATGAAGGTACTGAGTGCCTTGGTTCAGCCTATTTCTGGATTCCTTAATCAATTGTATTCCTAATTGGAGATATAATTTTTGTCCCTGGCAAGCCATATGTCCTGCTCAGTAGTGTAGTGTCTGAATGGAAGGATATGGGTCTGCCCAGCGTGGATCTTGTTGCAGACACTGGGAACATCATATCATGCTCATCCAGGCCCTGCCACAGGCTGTGTTACTCATTTCAAATGTTTTACTAAATGAGAGCAGTTTCCCCTTCATCTCACTTGTGATTCTGACTACAAAGCTTTTTTGGGGGAAGGCATATGGTTGCAGGGCCTAGCATCACAAGGTCCCTGCAACATCTTTGGATAGAACTTAATAAAGGAGCAAGAGAACATGGAAAGGAAAGAAGCCCCTCTAGCTTCCTCCCCTGATGGGAGAAGGGTGAAAGGTAGAAAGAGAAGATTATTACCATGGAGCCCTCACACTTGGCTCAGTTGGTATTACTCTCCCAAGAGTACAACAGAAGAGGTTGTCACATCCAAGAAATGCACAGTCTCCGGCCAAAATGAACTTGGCGGCGGCAGCCAGCGTGACAGAGCACTCACCTATCAGCAAAGATTACAAATAGTATTAATTTCACATTGTGACTCATGTTCTCTCATTCAGTGACTTGTTTATGCTGCTAAGGAACTATCAGTTACGGGAGAAAAATTGAACTTTCAATTTCCAAAAAAATTCTTGGATTTTTGAAGGTAGTGAATTAATTGGCAAGGTGTTGCTGGTTGCAGTCTGGCAATTCATGTCCTGCTGTGGCCACTGTGCTCAGGGGCCTGAAGCCTTCCCACTCTTCAAGGAGTAGGGTCAGGCAGCAGCTCTAGAAACCAACAACTTACTGTCTTGAGGATTTGCTTGGAAGCTGAGCTTGCACATACCTAAACTGGTTGAACTAGGCATTTCAGCCATTGTTAACAGCTTATTATGAAAACTTCAGATAAAAGAGTTGTTTAACTCCATGAAAACTTCAGTGAGGTTTGTTGGCTACCCCTGTAATTGTGACCAGTCAACAAATAATTTTGATATTTCCAAAATCTGTTTTGCCAAGCAGATGGCACTTGTATGTCCCAGGAGTGGTGTTGTACCAGTGTTCAATCCCCTGTTGTACAATCTCTTCTCATGGGGAAGGTGTAGAGCATTATGGTGCATGAGGCAAATAGGAAAGAATGCATTTCCAGCTCTGTTTTCCTCACGGAACACAATTAGCCACCTTAGCGCCATTGCCACTCTGGCTGCTGTGAACACACAGACCAGACCCTTGGCCTGTTGGACAAGCATGGATGATGTGAAGCCAAGATGCACCACTTGCAGGTGCAGTGGCAAAGGCTCAGACCCATCTCATTCCAGCCAGAGTCCTGAGCAAGGCAAGTGAGGCATTGTGAAGGTTAGGTGGAGCTTTGCTTTGCAGTTTTGAGGCTGAACCCACACAGAAGTTGAACCTCGGTATTAAGAGCCTAAAACCAAACTGTTCTAAGAATGCCAGGGATGTTCAGAATCTGCTCATCCAGTGCCACTCTTGCTGTCTGCTGCATTAACTCTGCTTGTTAGCCAGGAAAATCCTTTTGTAGAAGTAGAGGAACCCCTAAGAACAAAAGACTGCATCTGTCATATTAGGTGGGAATTTCTTGTTTGCCTCCTCAGAAATCTACTGCTGTGGAGTGGTGACACCTAATGGTAGTGACACGATGTAAGACAAGGACACGGCAGGGATGAAAATGAGATAAAAGAACTGTATCACTCTTCATGGATAGGAATTTCAGGATACTTTATGCAATTTACACCCCAAACTGTGCAGAATTTTGATGCAATATCTCCTTTTCAGACTTGGCTACTTCAATGTAATATATTTTTAAGATCTGTTCATAGAGATTTCATTTCTAGTTCTGGTATTATACTAACTTTTCCCCTCCTGTGTTATCCTCTGTTCTGCTAACCCTTTTTATTAAATCCTGCAATTTGTAGCTTGTCTCAGTGCAGCTTGTTCAGATTAGACTTGCCTAGGGGCTAGTTTAAATTGCTCACATGACTTCTCATAAAAAACATTATACACATGTTAAATTCATGAGCCAAAGAAGGCTTGTGTGTGGAGCGCTTTCCATTTCCTTTTGCCCTTTCCAGGTGCCTTTTTTCTCATTTTTCATGCCTTTCCCACATTCCACTTTGCCTTCCCCCCTGCCTTCCTGTGGCTTTGCATGGAAAGAGAATCTCATCTTTGCACAAAGAAATACATCAATCCAGTCTGACTATTTAAATATTCAGAGCTAGAATTCATCCCTATCAAATCTATTTGCAGTTAATAGTAATAAAATATGTAAACATACCTGAAATTTGGAAAGACAGCAAAGAGAACCATCCACAAACCCAGTGCATTAATAAAAGAAGGAGGCATTTTTGCCTCTGGTTCTGGAAAACACAAAACAAGACTGATTGTTCACACTAAAATTTTGTTTCAGATTGTTGTGTATTGCTCTTGATGCCTTGGAAGGCTGACTTGGAAGGCAGTGCAGAGAATAGCATCATTCCGCAGCCTCACTCTCAGTACAACCCCAACATGTTCTCCAGAGCTGAGAGTAGGACTCCCAGTACTCTGATTACTTGCTCTTTCTGGCAAAGAGCACCCTTACAGGGTCACAAATGCTTACAGCTCTTGCTACTCAGCTATATCAGGAATACATCTTTCTTCTAATTTTGGCTTCTTCTAGCTCTTTAATGGGGGGCTAGAAGATGCTGTGATTGTGCAGGCAGACAGATTTATTTGTTTGTTTTGGAGATGAGCACCTACAGGATGAAACAGGATTGATCCTAGTAATTATAGACCAGTTAGCCTGACCTCCCTACCTGGCAAGATAATGGAACAGTTTATACTGAGTGTCATCCTCAGTGGCTGCAGAATGGCCAGGGTATCAGACTCACCCAGCATGGGTTTAGGAGAGGTAGGTCATGTTTGACAAACCTGATCTCCTTTTATGACCCGGTGACCTGCCTATTGGATACAAGAAGGACTGTGGATATTGTCTATTTAGACTACAACAAGGCCTTTGACACTGTCTCCCACAGCATACTCCTGGAAAAGCTGGCAGCCCACCCCTTGGACAGGAGCACCCTTTGCTAGGTTAGGAACTGGCTGGATGGCTGGGCCCAGAGAGTGGTGGTGAACAGTGCTGCAACCAGCTGGCAGCAGCCAGACACCAGTGGTGTCCCTCAGGGGTCTGTGCTGGGGCCAGTTCTGTTCAATATTTTTACTGATGACATGGATGAGTGTATTGAGTCTTTCATTAGCAAATTTGCAGATGACACTAAGCTGGGAGTGTGTGTCAATCTGTTGGAAGATAGGATGGCTCTGCAGAGAGACCTGGAATGGTTGGATGGATGGGCAGAGTCCAATAAGATGAAGTTTAATCAGTCCAAGTGCCGAGTCCTGCATTTTGGCCACAATAACCCCCTGCAATGTTACAGGCTGGGGATGGTGTGGCTGGACAGTGCCCAGGAAGAAAGGGAGCTGGGGGTACTGGTGACAACAGTGGAACATGAGCCAGCACTGTTGCCCTGGTGGCCAAGAGGGCCAATGGCATCCTGGCCTGGATCAGGAATGGTGTGGCCAGCAGGAGCAGGGAGGTCATTCTTCCCTTGTACTTGGCACTGGTGAGGCCACACCTTGAGTGCTGTGTCCAGTTCTGGGCTCTCAGTTTAGGAAGGACATTAAGATGCTTGAGCACATCCAGAGGAGGCAACAAGACAGGTGAGGGGCTTGGAAAACAAGCGATATGAAGAATGACTGAGGGAGCGGGGGTTGTTTAGCCTGGAGGAGACTCAGAGGTGACTTTTTCACTCTCTGTAACTCCCTGAAAGGTGGTTGTGGTCAGCTGGGGGTTGGTCTCTTTCTCCAGGCAGCAACTGACAGAACGAGAGGACACAGTCTCAGCTGCATCAAGGGAAATATAGGTTGGATATTAGGAAAAAGTTTTTCACTGAAAGAGTGATTAAATACTGGAATAGTCTGGCCAGGGAGGTGGTGGACTCACCATCCCTGTACATGTTTAAAATAAGACTGGATGTGGCACTCGATGCCATGATCTAGTTGAGATGTTAGGGCTGGGTTGGACTTGATTATCTCGAAGGTCTTCTGCAACCTACACAATTGAAAAAAAAATAAAACAACAAAAAAAAATACTCTCAGTGTATCTGAGACTGGTCACAATCAGGGGAGTAACAATAAAGTATGCTTATCTCAGCTACTGTGAGTTGAAAAAAATTATGCTTAGTATAATTAAATGAAAATAAGTAACTGGGAAGAAAAATCCTACTAGAGCCTCTGTTGAGGACAAGACTGTGACATTTTTTCTCTTTAGGCATCATAGAGGAGAAACATTTTGAACCATTTCTTCTCGAGTGGAGGAAAATCATTTGCAGGAGTTCATGTCTCCTTAAATTCCAGATAATTCAAACATGAGACAGTACCAGAACTTCATGTTCCACCTCACACAAAACTACTCCTCCTGCATTTAGTTACTGAACAGACCATGTCAGGCGCAAGTGGAAGTGACAATACAGCAAAGTCAGTCACCTATTCCAGCAGCAAAGCATGAGCAGAGTATGTTTCCACATTGGGGAGAACTGGCTGAAGGAATGGCACAGCCACACCATTTCCATCTGGAGTAATCTGAGCTGTTAACACTGTATAAAACTGGATGGATGGTAAATGGTTTAGAGGCTGGTCTTGAAAGACCACGTCTTCCTCCACAGACCCCTATGGAAACTCAGATAATTGGAAGTATTTTTCCTGAAAGTCTGTAAATGTTCATCCAGAGCACAAATAAATTTCAGCATGACTGCAGCTGTGCAACATCACCCTCCCAGCAGCCCGATGGTCCTTAATGTATTACTGCAGTAACACATACCTAGCTGATGCCATGTCTTGGTTCTACATTTGAATCAGCTGCCCTAAGCAGACTGGGAAGTTGCTGTTGTGCTTTGTGTTCCTTTGGTATAATGTTCTTCCAAAGCTAAAATTCAGCTATAGGAGTCCCCCACCCAGGAGCCTTCCTGCCTCATTCTTAAGACTGGAAGACCTCTGCCTGTCTCAGACCTAGACAGAGCTAGAGAATAAAGTAGGTATTTATTGAAAGGCCTTTAGGATACACCTTGGACAGGACAGGAGCCTGACCAGGGCTACACCCAAAGTAGACTTAAAACAGTCACAAAAATAGACATTTTTTATTGGTTCTACTGACAAGGTCTTACATTTTTATAAGTTTTTGTCCATTTGCATATTGGGGTTTAATTGTCCAATTACAGCTTCAGGTTGTGAGGTTTCATCCTTCTTGTTTCTCCCTTCAGTCCACTGTTCATGCTTTTGGGCCTGAAAGTTGGTCTTCAGCACAAAAAGGATTTGTTTTGTCTACCTACTTGGTGAACACAGCTTGCTAGCATTTAATATGAGGCTCAGAACTACACCCCTAGGCAGCACAGAATCTGAAAAACACGAAAGCTAAAACTTAAGGCATCACTCTCCTGCTCTTTCAGCCTCCTTGATGATGCAGAGTATTTCCCCAGCACTTCAAGAAATGTAGTCCAGACGAAATCCCCATCTATCCCACAAGGAATTATCAGCTGTGAGGTTCAAGACTACATGCTGCTTGTCCTCACTCTGTCTCTTTCATTTCCTATGGCCTCTTCCTCCATGAAGCTCCCTGTTATCTATTCTATAAGCCCATCAGGGCCAAATGCTTCCTTTTTCTGAACTGTGGAGAAACCCCTAAGTGTTCTCAAACCTATTTCTGTAAATAACGATAATGAATGGCTCTTCACTCCCCTGTTACTCCTACTCCCACTGCTTTCCACTTTAATGCACCTCTGCTTTTCATGGAGTTACTGGGAATTACAGAAAGTCCTTTTTGAGACCGCCATCAAAGAACAAACTTGTCCCAAAACAACTTGCTACCAAAGACTAGGCCCTCTCCTTTCAAGAAAGCAAAGATTCTTCCTACAAATTTTTCAGTGCTGGGTTAAACACATTAAAGCAGTGAAGTCACAAGTGCTTTCCTCAGAACATCTGTGATGTCATTGGACAATGAGGATGCAGGTATGTACATAATTATGTAAATATCCCAACAGCCAACAGTAAATATCCACTTACCTTTAGTGTGCCTGTAAATTCTTCATGTGCTTTCTTTGCTTGCATACCCATGGGGGTCCTGGGGTCCTTAGCCACAGCAGCAAGAGCACAGCAGAGGACTGGAACAACTGCATGGTAGGTAGAGACCTACTGACATTGAAGCAGGGTAGCTTAACTTCTTCAGGGAAGACAGTTTGATTTAAGGCTGATATAATTTTAATTGAAAACATCCAAACCATATTAACCTGGATATGGATATAATTTTTTAGTGAATAGGAGTAAACAAAAATTTAATGCAGATGGGGAAGTAGAGCACATGCTTTTCCACATTCTTGGCTGCAAAAGCAGTCTGGTGTGTTGCATTGCAATTTACTCTGAAAAGCCTTTATTATTTATTGTTGTATTAGTGATTCTTTGTTTGGACTACACAAAGCTACTACACAAATCTGTACAAAGAATATCACATTCTGTTAATATGCATCACATTAGAAGGAGACCATTTCCATCTCCTGACACCCTGCCCAGTCCAGCCTCCACCAACACTTCCTGATGACAGACATGTGATACCATGGAGACATGGTACTTCCTGGCTATATTTGGTGTCAGATAGTTGAATATTTCATAGAAAATGGTGACTGAATTTGCAAAGAGGTAGACAGAATGTTTTATGAATTTAGGTTTCCAGGTTATATGCAAAAGCTCTCTGAGAATTCATGAATGCTGTTGGCATCACATGGAAAGGAGACACTATTCAATGAGCCATACATCATGTACTGAAGAACAGACAAAATATTCTTAATATTTTTACAATGTTATAATTAAATGTCTCTTTAATTCATGTCCATGAATATGTGCAATGCAAGTTATTATATTTTTTATTTACCAGATGACTGTTGCACAAATTATAGACATACCCCTGAGACACACACTTTCTCTTATGGATGTCTCCCCAGAGAGTCAACAATCCAGTACATATTGTTGTGTGCATTCAAAGATTTATGTTTCAGTGACATTTTTTATTGGTTGTACTGACTTATTTGATGCTGTAATGCTGTAATGCTGTAAATGTTAAAAAAGTAACATTAAAAAAAAGTAATATTAAAAAAAAAAGTATTTTATATTTTGATGTCCGGATGGTGGCAGCAAGAGGTTTTACAACAGAGCTTGCAGGAAGAAACAATGACCCAGCAGTAAACAGCCTCATTATGTCTTCAAGAGGAAAAACTGCCTAACCCATCATACCATTACTTATTTTGTTCTCTCCATTTAAACACAAGTGCCACATTCTGATTCACGCAAACAAGATAAGTAACGAGGAATCATGAGCTCTTCCAGAAGCACTGCAAGGAAGTGAGCAGTTGCTCACTTTTTTTAATGCATACTTTTTCCTCTGCAAAATTTTTTTTGAGCAGAGAAAGGAAGAAATGTAAAGAAAGAGGTGTAAAGGAAGGGGAAAGCTGCAGACAGGGCACCCCTGTCTATGCCCTTCAGTTAGAAGACCAACCATCTCCCTGAGCATCTTACTGTCCATGGCAGAGTATCCAAGCTGCTCCTCCTTGGAGAAGAGAAGGAGTTTTCATCCATGATGTCCAGAGGCTGTTGGTGACAGAGGGCAAACTGTCACCACACGTGACTTGTGTAGGAGGCAGGAGCAAACCTGCTGTGCTGCTGACATGCAGCACCAATGCTCTCCCAACGTTCTTATCTGCTTCAAGCTTGCTGCAGCCAGGCAGGTGAAGACAAGCCCTGTGTTCTCACCATGTACTCTGCTCTCTGGCACTGTATCTAACTTTGCTCACTGGACCCATGTTGGTCATCGTGAGGGCCTGGGGGTCTTGACATACCACAGGCAGAGGCAAAGAGTCTTGATTCTGCAGACCTTATGGTGCCAATGTGCCCATGATGCAATTGGAGCAGGACTAAAATGACAAAAAAACAGGGAAGAAGGTGTACAAGCATGCCACAAAGAGACACATGTGGGTGTCTGCACGGTCCCTGCCTCTGCTGCCCTCTCCTGTATTAGACTTGCAGCTGACACAAACCATGCTAAGTTGAAGTGATTAATGAGACTTAACCAGCTCAACCAGTCTTCCTTCTGTCCTTAAAAATTAAACAACAGTAACTAAAAGTAGTAATAGGGCTTTAAGAGAGACCAAAAATAAAATAAAATAAAATAAAATAAAATAAAATAAAATAAAATAAAATAAAATAAAATACATTTTTTCACTGAACTATCTTAAAAATTATATTGCAAGAAATGAATACCTGTAAGTGGAGCAGAATGGATATATTCACTACTCACATCACAGAGGTAGACTCTAGTACATGGTTCCCAGGGGATATAGATTGTAAATATCAATAGCCTAATCCTTATCCTGCACTTACCATGGTGTAAAGGAGGAGCCACTCCACAGGGAGCTTAGAAGTTAAACCCATTTTAAAATTCATTTGCACGAGACCTGAGTCACCCTGTGTTGTGGCCAGCACAGAACAGTGAGCTGAGATTGATAAAATGTGCCAAGTCTCTTGCTCAAAAAGCAACTTCACACAAAATTGAGATACTACTGAAAAAAAAAAAAAAAAAAAAAAAAAAAAAAAAGTAGGACCTTAATAACTGGGAACATGCACCAGCTGTTGTTTCACAGACCTGTATTAAGTCTATTGGAAAATGAATTTGGAGCATTAAAAATTTATAAAGCCTTTTGAGTCCCTGGAAATATCATTACTAGGCAACATAGTGCTGTAGTTCCCGTCACAAGACACAGAGATGGCACAAACCCGGTTTCATATCAGCCCAGCTCCCTCCAGCCTCGAGGTGCAGAAGAGGGAGCCTTGTGAACACTTTGGGACCATAAAGTGCTTTGGTGAGAGAAGACCTTTGTTGCTGTGAGGAGCATCAAGTCAGCAGGAGTCTGCTGAGGCACACTGGGCGGAGATCTCCAGTTATTAGCATTCCTTGGGTTGAGCTGTAGATAGCCTGGTTGTTTTCAACATTTGCTAGTCAGTGCAGTTTTGACCTTTCCCTTGATGTGAATTAGCACTTATTCCCTCTATTTAGCAGGCTGAATCTGACTCAAAATGCTTCATGAGAAGTACTTCAAATGAACAGGTTTCATAAAAACCCTTTGACTCCAAAATGGCTTAGTATTTCAGAGGCACTGCTACTGCCTTCATTCAGAATGACTGCACCTTTTATGGTGCATGCAGTTTTCTCATTTACTGCTGGGCGGTTTTGTGGCAAAAGCACTCAAGGGGCTCGATGTCTCCTCGAGGCTATGCCTTTCTCTTTCAACCATAACACCAAATGTGTCACGTTCTCTGCAATAGCTTTTGTAGTTTTGAATAGGGAAAATAATACGCTGCCTCTCAGAAGTATTAAAGGGCTCTGATCCTCCTACTTATGAAGTGCTTTCAGTTTTCAAGAGAAGGTACTGTAAATGCAAATTATTTATAGCTATTACTCAACGTAAATGAAAGAGAATATTTATTTTGCAGGTTTCAGATGAAGTGGAACAGTAATGTCAAATGTGCTGTGTTAGTAATTACTTGGTGAAAGGAAAAACAAAACCCAAGATGTTGGGATTGCTATCAAATCTATACACAAATGTATTTTTAGTCGCCAGCATTAGGACTAAGGCTCTGTCAAAATTTAAATGGGATTTACTAGGCTGTTGCTCTCCTGTAAGATAATTGCCAAAAGGCTGATTTACTTTTACATCCTTATATCCATTGCTTTATATTGTGTTGGTTGTTTAGATATTTGTGTGCATTCAGGAGCAACAATTTCATGTCTCTAAGAGAAAAATGCTGCAGCTGGAAATGGCTCTGGGCCAATAACACACAGGATGTTTAAACAGCCCAGTGTTCAGTGTTCCTCTGCTCCAGCAACCTGGATTATGTTTTTGTAGATTTATTTGATCATAGTTCTCATGAAAATGACAAATTAGCATCAGTAAGTAGGAGCTAACATGCCCTCAGAGTATCTTGAGTAGTCTTTGTCCTAGCTCTTTTCAGCCTGGCCCTGACCTGCTGTGCTCCTTCCCTTCTCCAGGTTATGCTTCTTTCCAGACTGACAGGTGTGGTGCACCGTGGAAACTGCAGATTATACAAGAACTGAAGATTTACTCACTTTGTGTAATTTAAGGCAAGTGAACCCACTTGAGTTTCTTATAATGAGAGGAATATGGAACAATAATACTTCAGTGCTGTAGTAACTGGCCAACAACCAAGAATGTCATTAAAGCCATGAGCATTTTAGAATATACTTATGTACATCCCTACTTGGCAATACATTCCTATGTTAGTTAAAGTCCCCTCATTGACACAACTATCTTAATTGTTTATGTTTTAGGGGAACTGATGCAAAGTGTTAGATGAAGGCTGTGTTAGTGACTGAAGACTGATACAAAGTGACAAAACTGAACCTGTTTAAGCCTGAAGCACTAATTTCTCACACACCACACCCACATACACCCCCACACCATCTTTAGTTTTCAACCACTTTAAAAAGTGACTCATTTTTGCATTTGGAAAATATCAGTCTCTATCATGGATTTTGGGAAAGAAAAGAAGAATAAAAACAAAGAGCAACAAGAATTTAGCATCACATAGTAAGCTATACACACTGTGCATGCACTCAGGTGACATCCTAAATATGTCCCAAGGCATGCAGCGAAGCCCTTTACACAAGCAATTACCTCACAGTGTTTAAGTTTAGACATAGCTATCATAAGGAAAACTGTCATTTGTCCACTGAAGAGCTGTCCAGTAGATTAGAGCAGAAGAGATTAACAGAATCAGCTTTTCCCTTAATTTGCATCATGAAAGCTTACAGGAAATTAAATTGAATTTGACGTAAACTGAAACACACCATACTGCCATTTAATTGCATGGCAGTATATCATATAAAGCACTCCTCAAAGTTGAATTGATTTTGATTAATTGAACAGTTAGCACTTCCTCCCATGTCTCTATACCCTCTGTTCCCTCCTCTCCAAAAGAAAAATTGATCAATGAATTCATTATTGGCTTCTGATACAGAACAATTCTGTCTCCTTTCCAATGCCAGTATACAGGTGTTCCCATCTGTTAAAAGAACACAAATCAACAAATATTGCAGCAATAAAAGGATGAAATACATTTTAATGGAATCACAAGATAAGAACCGTAGTGTTTGTAGAGACCAGTACACTTCAAATTTTAACACTACCCTCCACTCCTGTGACAAGGTGAACAAATCCATGATACCCAAGTGTCCCACAGTTACAGCTCAGGCTGACCTTCAGTCTGCAATTGCTGTACCAGTGGGTTTAGTAGGCAGGACAGTTCATTTCATCATATCCCAGCAGCTGGGCAGGAAGGCAGCCTGCCAGCACACTCCCAGTTCGGGGCTGTTGCTCTCTTTTCCTGCCTTGGTGCATGTGCACTCAGCAGCATGCCCAGGCAGTGGCACTGGCTTGTGTCCCTTCTCTGCACTCCTGCTGGCAACCCTCCAGCCAGTTCTACCCACTGACATGGGTGCCAGACACTGCTACTCCATCAGGAACAGCCTTAAATGCTTCAAGCCACTCCTGAGAAGTAAGCAACCAGCCAGGTGTTCTACTAGGAATGGAAATTTGAAAATGAAAATGTAGTCAAGTCTGGGTCACAATACGTTTTTCAAAGAAGAGTACAAAATTTAGGAGTAATGAGGATTCACACAGATGGATTTCTGCAGACAGTTCCCTCTTCCTCTCAGAAATCATGCTCAAGCAAATTTTAAGGCGTATCTCAGATATCCAGATTGATAGCTATAATTGATTGTACCACTATTTCAGAGCTTGGACTACTAGAAGATTTGACCATACTACTAGATCTTTACCTCATGGTTAGAAGGTTGCTCTTTACCCTTCTGAGATAGGTCATATAGGAATCAAGTGGAAAGCAGAAAGCATTGCAAAAAAACTTCAATACCGTAATAGTTTTGTTGCGAATTATTTAAGAACACAAGCCCTCTAAGCCATGTCCACCATTTTTTGTAATTCAAAATGCTCAGCTAGCAGCAGACACCTGACCCTGGAGTGGCAAACAAATAATTTCTAAAATGTGATGTGGGATTTTGCCTCAAATCTCTGCCTGCATAGCATTAAAACTTCATGAAGTGGCAGAAAGTAAAGGCCCTGTGCAGAGGAACCATGACCAAATCCAGTGAAGTGCTTTTTGCAGGTGACAAGATGGGGTAATTGTGCAAGCTTCACAGAGCCCAATGCACAGGCTGTCTGTCACAAGGTTTCCTGTGAGAGCACTGGTCCAGTTAGTAAGTAAAGAGAGGCTGGTTTATGAAAAGACATTGCCATGTTGCTCCAGTGGCAGCTCAAGATATGAACAGCAGCACTATGTATTCTTTTCCTTGACAGACCACATGTCCTTCCTGAAATGTAAAAATCTGTTGTAACTTAATTTTGGCCTCTCTTGGGAGTATTGAAGCAACACCAAGGCTACTCCATTCACAAAATGCAGAGCAAAAACACGCGACTGACAAGTTGGAAGCTTTTCTTCCTGACCTTGTGGAGAAAGCAGCAGGCTCTTTTCAGCTTTGCATTTAAAATTTTAGGGTTTCAGTTTTCACAGTAGATTGTTCACATCACAAAGTCCTCCTGTGGAAACCCCATCCAGCTGTGCTCTTTTCCAGGTGGATCTGGAGATGGGAGAGGTAGCTGTCACCAGCATCATTGCAGAAATGGGAGAGCCTGTGACACCAGGTTCAGGAAAGCCTCCCCAGGAGAAGGCAGGAGGAATACCAGCCTCCAGAAAAAGACTGTCTGTCCTCCTCCCCTCACCCATAGAACTAAGCTTTGGAGTATGCAATGAAGTATTACTGCTGGAAATTCCCTGTTATATGCCCAAAATGCCACTAAAGGAATCCTGAGTTAAATTAGATTTGCCTTTGGTTTCCTCCTGCAAACCCTGCAGTTGTTCCTGTCTCTGGTGTAGTAAGGGGTATGGTTTAATCTAGTCCTGGTTCTTTCCTCCTATTGGAAATAACATTGATGCTCCAAGAGGATGTAAATGTTAAAGCCAGGTGATGTCACAGACAGAAAGGAATGACCTCATCAGGAAGGACTGAAGGGAGCTTGCTTACCTGTGTACAAGTACAGGTAAACTTACAACAAATTGCAGCTACTGGATGAATTTCTGGTGCTAAAAATGTTCTGACACTGTGTCCAGAAATTCAGCTGGCAGGATATTACAGGGTTGCAATTTTCTCAGAAGCTACAAAGTGAACGTGAAGTTTTAGCTGTCTTGAATATTGGGGTTATTCAGAAGCATGCAGTAGTCAAAATAGTTCAACACTCAATAATAAATACTTAGGTCATATGTACAACATTTATCAAGATGCCATCAAGTGATGACAGGCATTATCACAAATTGGCATATGATGCTGAATTTTTGTGCTGTATATTCCACAAAGATTGTGTGAATGTCACCATTCATGCGTTGAGTTCAGTCTAAGATAGCCAGTTTCTGCAATTTTTCCTCACTTTGGAGCCTCCTGAAAACGACCCATACTGAACACCCTGGAGACTTTCTGCAAGATGGGGCTGGATGGGTATGACCTGGAAGAGGCTACTCACCAGCATTTCAAGTGCTGCACCTACACCATGGCTCCTAGAAATCCAGCAGTGAGCAGGGTATGCTGGCACCTGGGTTTCAGTACCAGAAGACCTCCTGATGGCAAAGCCCTTTCAGCTCTGAAGGAGACAGCATTCAATGCTCTCCCTTCTGTCTAGATCCCTTTATCTGTGCAAATTGTGCATTTCTTTCTAATGGGAAGAGGTGATATGTAATCACAAGTGGTCTATTGCCATCTTTGTTAGCTTGTAGGAATAAAATTTAGACTTCCAGAAGGTAATAGTAAATAAATATCATTATCTATTTCACAGGAGTAAAGTACTGAAAAGAAAGGAAAAAATACATAGTCTAAATCAAAGCTGATGATTGGAAGAAAAGAAACATCAAAAATACAGAATATATCAATGTTCAGATGCAACATGTTCAATGTTCAGATGTGTTGGCTCATTTGTCAGAAACAGTGGTTCTTGAATATAAAAATGACAGATTGAAGGGTCTGTAAATCACTCTTTAAAGGGTCTGTTTCTTCCCTGTTTTGGTGAACAGAATGTTGTGTAAACATCACCCAGTGCCAAAAGATTAAAATCAGACTAAAAGATTAAATTGTGGTCACTAGAAGGGTTTTATTATTTCCTCCTACCACCATCATAGGAGCAATAAAAGAAAGAGATGTAGGAGTACAGGTGGATAGGGAAAAAATGGCTTAGAGGTGTCAAAAAAGAAGACTGACAACCAATGAGCAAATGCTGAGAAGTGATCAGACTAACAGTGAAGGACAATGAACTGCCTTTCCACTTAAGATGAAAATCCAGCCACAGAATCAATGGAGATGCCAACATGGCTGCTACCCTTGATAAATTAGCTTAGTGACTCTAGAAAACATTTCATCTACCTTCAGCTGGCTCACTTACCAGTAGACAACACTGCTGCAGACACTCATACACAATTATGATGTGTGTAATGGAAAAAAACCCCCACTTATTGAAAAGATCATTTACTGAATTTCACACTTTGGGTAGCTCATCTGCCAGTGTAAGAAGATGAATTGCTTGCTAGGTTATTATTTTTAATGTTCTTCAGGAGAGGAATTATTCATGATTAGGAAACAAAAACTACTGGTCAATTTTTGTGCCTCTTCACAGTGACAACATTCTTTCAAATCTGCTGAAGGGAAGGTCTCACCCACTGAATCCTCTCTAATCTAAAATGGCCCATACTAAGACTTCCTGTAGCTTGAATACAAAATGAAGAGGGGGAAAAATAAAACATGACCAAGAAGAGAAAAAGGAGAAAAACATAGGAGAGATTTGGTTGTATTATTAACATTGCTATTAATTGCTATTTTTGATGATCACTTTCTGAGAAAAAAAAAATTTTTTTCAGGCCAATTTCTAGTATGTCTTACTGTCTCAGAAACCCATGATGAGGATTCAGATATCTGTTCTGCAGGACAGGTGCCCAAAAAAATACAAATGATCATGTCTTTGTGGTAGAAGAGGTTAAGCCAAACATATTAAAATCAGTAAAAATCTGGTGTTTTCAATAGGCATTGAATCAGACACAAAGTAGGTGATGGGGAACTATGTGGTCTCTGCCATCTGTCCAGTTTTACCACAGGATTTCCAAGTGATCCCAGCAATTAATTTATGCTTTATGCCTCAGATTCCCAACTTTTTTGAGTCTGCTAAGGTTCCTGCTCAAAGGCATAAATCAGGCTTAATGGCTCATAAGGTGATTGTAGGATCTTAGGAAGTGCTATAGGACTGCAAGATATTCCCCCTATCCAGAAAAATCTTCCTTTATATCTGGTTACATTCAATGTTTAAGATATGAGGGGCTGGTGAACACAAGAGTTAATTACAGGTTCCCACAGATTATGTCTTCTCTTGTGGGTCTACTTTGAACTTCATTCCCATGTTTATTTAGCTGTGCATATGTGTGTGCATGGCCCTGCTTGTAGCAAAGGGCCAGAAGGGTTGAGCACCTCCCTGAGGAAGCTCTGACAGAGGATCTGTGCAAATGTGCTTCCTCTTCCTTTCACTCCCCAACCTTAAGGTCAGAGGATCTGGAAAATCCTCCTCCACCCTGTGACTTGATCTGATGATTGTAAGAGAACTGCGGTTCCCCCGCGCCTTCCTGCTCCTTCCGCTCCCCACCCTTCCCTCTCACAGCCTGGTAACCCTTTAAAGTCTTCTGCAGAGGGATGCCTATTGATCCCAGACACTGGAAAGGGACACAGGGGAGTTGGCTGCTCATGTTTTCACGGGATGAGCAGCCCTGGGTTATCCCAGGTGGAAGGCTGTTTCTGTGACCCTCATGGGCCAAGGTAACACATGAAAATTGAAGTTTTTCAGGGGCATTGCTTCCTATTCTCTGACAGATGAGACAAGCCTAGAAAATGTGTAAATTAGTAACTCAATTGAGAAGAACTAACTGTTTTTTGTTTGTTTGTTTGTTTTTTTCATTTTAAATCTCAGATTTCTGGATTCAGGACAGCCAAGTTAGGAATTCCTCCCTTTGGCTTCCAGCTTACTGCAGTATGAGGGGCCCCCATAATGGCTAGTGCTGGTGGCTGGCACAGATGGGAGCATCAGGGCTGCATGGGTCCTTGCCCCAGGTATCCTGATTTGGGTGGAATGCTCCTATCATAGTGCTTCCCCATAGCTGCTGGTGCTGCCCTAAAACATCTGCTCTGAGGACTCTTAGAAAGGCCTTCAAGGTCCAGCATATGGAAATCCCAGGAAGAGGACAGGTGGCCAGAGGTGTGTCTCCATGCCCAAAATATGTGCCCAAGTTGGATGCCAGGCAAAATCATGAGCAACCTCAGCTCCAGGCACACCTCATTCCCAAAAAGGCATCAAACTTTCCACTGCCTGGTTTGTAAATATCCACGCATTGGCCTTGGATGCCATTTTTAATGTAGCAGCAGCCAGCAGCCTTGTCCCATTACAGCCCAGAGGGCTCTTCTGGCCCTGTCATCTGGATGAGTGGGATCACATTCCTGCCTGTCTGCATGAAGAGACCTTGTGGCAGAGATGTGATCACAGGCTGCAGGTTCAGGTCGCAGGTTCACCTCTGTTGGCCAGTCAGCTGGGATGGCCCTTCCTGCAGCCTCTCCTTGCAGCAGCTGGAGATGGAGGAAGGGACACTGGGTACAGGATTATTTGGTGTGTATCTGATTCCACCCTTTGCAGCCCTGGGGACATTTCAGCAAAGCACCTGTCCCTCTAGGATGGGACAAGGGAGGTGGCAATGTCTCACCTGCTTCTTGTATTTGTGGTGGACAGTCTAGCCAGTGCTTTCCAGAGATGCTAAATGTACTCCCAAACTTTAACACATACAAACCTGATTAATTTGTATTAATATATACTATTTTTAAAGAGCCATTTATTAGCACTTGTTGCTTTTGTATACAGTCTGAATTTCTGATGCCATATGTAGACTTTGCCTCCTTAAAAGGAGCTGAAGATTCTCCCAAAGGGCACATTCAATGTGCTCCTTCATTTCTCTGCTCAGTCTAGACTAAGCAAACATTTTAGGCTCTATCAATGTTTGTGATCTACAATTAAGAAAACTGAGACAGCTACAGGTTAGTCTAGTTTTTCTGTAGATTGATTAATTACAGACCGACAGGTCAGGGCTGCAAACAGCAGCAATGCTGACCCACAGAATAAGTATTTTCTAACATTAGCATTGACCCAGGTATTACAAAGATGCTTATGTAATTATGCCTCTTTGGAAGGCCTTTCAGTAAACATATGTAAAAAGCATCTTTAATTTCAAGAGCACAAGTGCATTGGGTTTTGTTCCACTCCTTTTACACTAAGGTCCTGTTACTCTTCCATGGAGGTGAAACAATAGTGGCCTTCAGCCTGGGGAAAACGACAGGTGTTTGTTTCCTGCAGCAAACATTTCTGGATTCCTACACTGTTGCAGTAAGACACTGAATAAAAGCACAGCACACAGTGAGCTTCGAAAGCAGGAAAAAAGAAGTTTATTTACTACTAGGGTTTTTATAGGTTTCCAGGGATTACCCCTGGATTGGAGGGAGAAGTTACCACCTCTCCATCCACACTGGTAGAGACAAAAGTCCATCAAATGTCTCTCCTTGAGAGGGGAATGTAAACAAAGACTGTTTTTCCTACAGAGTCCTTGAAGGGACTCCACTTCAACATGTAAACATTCAAAAAAGGCTTTAGAAAAACCAGAAGGCTATAGAAAACTCAGAAAATTTTAGAAACTCTCAGAAGCCTGTAAAATTCTGGGTGACACTACACTAGTATTTGTACAGGTAACCATGAAAGGAGTTACCAGGGGACCACAAACCTGGCTATAAATACATTCACAAATTTCACATTTCCTGAAGCAGGAACTGCTATTTATTGTGTACAGCACCTGGCACAATGTAATTGTGAGCTGGGTTCCTGTGCTGTCCTGCAGTGAAATGGTAAAAGAAGTGATAATTATGTCTTCTCCTTTCCTTCTGCACAGCATTATTGCTGTGGTGTTTTGGTTTAGTGGAATGAAAAGGATTTCAAAGAGAGCATGATCTGTCATTTGTGAATCCCATCTACTTTAAAACAGGGCATGGGTTTCTTGACATTTTTTAAGAAACATAACCATGGTTTTTACAATAGCAATGAATTCTGTGCAGTGAAAAAGGTCATATGAAAAGCAGCAGGAAGACAGGATGCTGAGATAAAGCACTGAGCAGATTTACTTCCTAAATTAACATTTTTTTTCTCTTTTTCTTCCCCCTACTCTCTCTGGGACTTTGTGGAATAACAACATCTTGTGCTAGACAAAGGAAATGAAAGAGCATTAAGTACAGGTATACTGGAAATATGGTAGGCAAAATATTGGGACATTTCTAAAGGAAAAAAAAACAAGAAAAGTCCCAGCAAGGAATGCAGATTTAAGTGGAAACATGCAATTCAGCTTATCAGCAGCTTTACATCTTACTCATTTTTAGATGCACTGGAAAGATATTAAGAGGACAAGTGTACGTAAAAGTTGTCAAATATTACAAAGACAATGAAGTAATTAAATTTAAGAGAAACTCATGTACATCTCTCCATGCAGATATGAAGTAGGGCTATTACACCCACCTATAGATCTCCTGATTTTGAACAGACTGAACCAAATTCTTCTCTACCACAATTTTATCAGTCTTCAGACATTTATTAAGCTTAGATTTGCCTGGTCGAAGTGCCTGAACCATAAACTCCAATAACATTTGAACCCAACAGGTGTAAGAACATTTGTTTTAATAGATGTTAGGGTCACAAATTCAAATGTCCAGTATGTGTGGAATACATCTTTATTAAAGACAAGTTTTGCACTCTGCAGAAGCTAATGATTTGTTTGTATGAGGTGTTTGACACGTATCTATGGCAAGGCATAAACTGTCACGACATAGACTTTGAAAATATTGCCAAGTTTACCAGAGAAGTCCATATACATTTGCCACTTTGCTTTACTAGCTAGACTCTTCTGCCTGATTCGAGGTCCCAGGAGGAATCTGCATTCAGCTGCCCCAGGCCAGGAGGAGCACTGGGGCACACTGACAGTGGGACTCATCTGCTTGGTTGTGGGAGTAATTTATCTCACCATCCATACATACATTTTGGCTGTTGCAACAGGGGGTCAGTGCAATTCTTTGCCTTTCCCTGTCCTTTGACATACCAAGGAGATGTAGAATGCAGTCCTGACATCTCTGCCTATTCTTCACTTTTAGCCTCCTAACTTCCTGCCTTGCTGTCACACTTATTGGCACACCCATTCATCCTAATGTTTCTGTGGGATAAAAGGAGGATCAAGTTACCTGTTTTCTATTTCTGGCAAGAATTGCAGAGCTGTTTCCTGGACTCACTAAGGATAAGCTCTTGCAGAAGAGAGGAAGCAAAGAATACTCCTACAGCAACAGCACTCCTTCCCCTATCTGTCTGAATCTCTCTGTATGCAGCCTCTGGATTTTTAGCTGCAAAATGAAGAAAGATAAGCTTTGCCTCAGTTTCCTTTCCCACAGGCACTGAAAGATTATGAGGAGGGCTGGGGATGTAAAAAAGCATAAACATAAATAATTTAGGAAAAACAGATCAAAACCAAAAGATAAAAACCTGCAAGCCAGAAAAGAACACAGGAAAAAAAAATAGTATGAAAAAAAAGCGCAAAGGTACAGAAAAGAAATCATGAAAATCATGATCCCAAGTATTTGCATAGCTGAGGTTCTCACTTCCACAGTAATGTGCACTTCCTAGATTGACAATACTGTGCAGGAGTATTTTGTCCTCATAAACACTGATTTCATACATAACCAGTTGAAAGGATCACAAAACCCCAATCTTTTGTGAGATGTCTGGGAATAGCTGTATCCAAGTTACAGTTCCAGGGAACAAGGAGAAAACATCAATACAGTGTGGTGCACTACAATATTTCCATGTCCTGCCTGGGATTGCTCCCCACATATCTCCTACTGGGATAATTTAAAACTTTTAACATCCATGACCAGTGCATACAAATTGTATTCCCTTTGCTGATTCTTTATCATCTTCCTCCCAACCTTCCCTTTAGTTTCTTGGGTCAAAAGGGCATAACTTCCTGTCTGCCTCCTAAAACCATAATCGTTTTTATTTTGAAAAAATATTGAGTTGAAGACTAGTTTAATTTTGCAGATAAGTTAACATGAAAAAATTTAAAATCCATAGGAACAGAATTGGAGGTCTTTCATAATGGAAGAAAAAAATCAAGCAAAATGGTTCCCTCGGAATACTTGCAAAAAAAGAAACAGATGTGAAAAAAACCTAAATGTGAATACAAAATAAAATCCAGATCAGGGGTGGGTGTTTTTTTGTTTTTTTTTTGGTGAAGAAAGACAGATTTTTATATATATATCTCCTCAAAATATGGAAACAATTTACCAGGAAAAGTGAAAAATAAGGTGAAAGCACAGCATTCTAGGCCTAAAAAACCAAAATCAGTGAAAAGAACAAAGTGAGTGAGGACTTGGAGAAGCCAAATAAATCCTGGTAGGAGTTGAGTTGAATAAAATAATCCTGCCTAGAAAATATAGTCTCTGCATTGTACCTGAAAAAAAAATTGGAGAAATGACACTTCAAAAGATTTTCTGTTATCTTCATCAGGAATTTCCTAAATTCTGACGATAAAGAGGCTGTAGCAAATCATTTCTGCAGCTGATCAGCATGCTACTTAAAAGAATGTTTGTTTATTTTCTATAAATCAGAGACCAAGGCTACTTTGAAGTTTCCAGACAGTAACACCACATACACTCCCTTGCAGTGTGTGTGTTGTTTCCAGGCTGAAAGGTTTAGAAAGATGTACAACTGAACTCCTAAAAAGAAAATTCATCCCAGTCAATTCTATAAGTTAATCAATTTTATATAATAACATGAATTTTTTTTTTCTCACTATTTTGAGGAAGAACACTAAAAGCCACACTATAAAATTGTGGGGTTAGAGGCTTCATCTGTCTGTTGAACACTTAGCACAAACCGCTACAATCCTTATTTCTTCTAGGAAATGAATCCTCATTCTCAGTGAATTTTGATGTTAAAAATACCGGCTCACTCAAAAATCCTAAGTATGTGTCTGACAGAAAACAGAAGTTTGGTTGATTTTCTTCTTCATAATTTTAACATATGTAAGATGTTGTGCACACAGGTACAGCACAAGTAATTCTTCAAATTCATTTGGTTTATAATATGCAAGATGTCAGCTGCCAAAAAATGGAAAAAAAAAAAAGTGACAATGGTAATCATCTTATTTGCAGAAATTTCATTTAAAAAAAAAAACCCAAACATGAGAGCAAGGTCTTTATGAAACTTCCTAAGCAATGATGACAGCCCAAAACAGACACTTCTAAAATTTCTTCAGTTCATACCTCACAGACCAATAATTTTCTGCAACCTCTAATATTGGATCTAGTAATGCACGGTAATCTCATACAATAGCACAATCAGTACAGAGCAACCCAGTACATTAGCATTAATGTTAGTGAACACATAGATTATCCACTGGGTGTGTAACTCACAAATATTTGAGAGTATAACTCCTAAATTCAAATATTTCTATACATAGTGTAAACTGTTAGACATAACTGAACACAGTTTACATCTCTCCTCTCCTCTCCTCTCCTCTCCTCTCCTGGCAAGCCCCCAGACAGAGAATTTCAAGGTCTTTTAAAGGTTTCTAGTTCAATTAACTCTTAGAACGTACTATATNCCTCTCCTCTCCTCTCCTCTCCTTTCCTTGCTTTATAGCTCTCTGGACCAGGCATTTTTCATTCTGCATTTGAGGAAGCTAGTGATACTTCATGAAATGTCTTTTGTCTCCTTTCTATCTTTGTTATTTTTTCTCTTCTATACCCTGGAATAATCCCATCCTCATCTCCAGACAGATGTCTCAGTGTAAGCCTTGCTTGAAGTCACTCAAATAGCAAATACCTAATACCTGCTACAGGGTGATTAATATCTTATCTGCTGAGTTTGCAGATAAGAAATTTGCAGATAAGAATTGCTTTCTAAGCAATTTCACTGAAAAGAAACAGGTAATGCCAGAAGCCTTAGCTTCAAGATCTGCAGCTCTACCTTCTCAAACAGGTGTTTTTCAGACACGACCTACCTTTTTCTCCAGACCTGAGAAGGCTGACAATACAAATCACTGCAAGATAATATCCCCTGAAAAATATAAAATACTCTCACAATTCAGCAAAGATCTCAAAACAGCTAAATAAGTTCTCCCTTCCTGAAGCAAAGGACCATTATCAATAACTGTTCACCACTTCCTGAAACCCTTGCCATGAGACCCAGAACATCTCAATTTCCTGTTTCAACCCACTCAAATGTTGTTCAGAACTTTGAAGAAAGGCGACAAAACAACAAGCATCTTGGAAAAAAGACGCCACCTCTATTTCCACACAGTTCCATGGAAATTAAGGAGTCTTGTGAGAAGAAAAACTCATTAAGAAGGGCCAAAATGCTACAATTCCAGATTTGCTTTGTGCCTAGACATTTCCAAGCTAGCAGTTCTACCTTAAAAATAGCTGGCAAAGCTGCAATGAGGAAAGACAGAGGTGATTCTTGTCAGGAGAAAGACAGGCATCATAGAAGTTGCTGTTTCCTCTTCTATACCACACATCCTTGAGGGCATCTGTTTCTAGATTATTAAATTAATCTTCTGCCTGTGACTAATTTTTGGTTTTTTCACAAATATAAACTTCCTTGGTAGCTGTTCTGCTCAAGTAGGGAAAGTATCAGGCCTCTAATAAAGGTTTTTGCTGTGGGAGAGAAATGGAAGACTGTGGAACTTGAAGGGGCAGATCCAGCCCTGCTCTAAATATGACTTAGAGCCGTGATTTAATGACGTAGCACTTGAGTGCATAGAGGTCTTGCTGACCATGCTTATTGAGGAAGCAGAGCAGAAGAAGGAAACTCTATCAGCATCATGGTAAATGCCCAACTTGGATACCTCCCACATGAGACACAGGTCATGATTCTGACTTCACAATGTTCAGAATTACACAGAGCACTCATCTTTTCTTTTTGTCTTTACCTCAATAAACTCCTCATAGAAACACACACTATTTTTTTTTAATTGACTCAAATGATGAAACAGTTTTTCTGGGGTGAAGAAATAATTGTTCAGAATTGTTTATAATAAGGTTTAAACAAACAAAATAGAAACCACAATCCAACACCTGAAAATGCAAGCTCTGAAATAGTTATTAAAGATTCAAGACACTGTTCTTCACCTTTAGTGAATCTTTCACTAGAGCAGTCCCCTTCTACTTCCATGGAGTCCAGGCCTTATCTGTCTCATCTAATAAAGGTGATCAGAAATGTAACTAATGAATTAGGGTAAAATACACATTTCTTTGAGTTTTCACCTATTTTAATAAAACTTTTTCTTGTTAGAATCACATGTATGATTTTACATGGGTGCTCTCAAAGAAAAAAGACTCCTGCAACCTCTAGGGGAAGGTATTGAACAGTTTGCACTGGTTTTGGGGCTAATCCAGAGAGCAGAAATAAGTTATCTGAACTTTCTGATATGTGGTTTCCTGAGGCTCTGATAGGCAAACCAAGATTATTGAGACAACCAGAAAGGTCAAAGAAGAAGATGGTTAAAGACCGGATATGTTTAACTGGTGTAACACCACCTGAGGACAGTCTGGTCTTGCCTAGTAGCCTCTTGTGTGAATTAGACGAGAGGAATTTATATATCTGTGGAGCTGTGAAAAAAAAAACAAGTTGTTCCAGAAAGGAAGAGATAGTGAAGTCTGGCTTCATATGGCTTTACCTTTTTTGACAGGGGTTCTTTGTTGCCTAGTGTTGGAGGTTAGATATTGTTTCCTCTGTGTTAGTTGAATTTTTTCTGTTAAGTTGCTAGGTAACTAATTGCTGGGTGCTTAAACAAGACAATAGTGTGGCCAAGCACGAGTTTTGGGGCTCATATTTTCTGCTAATGGGCCATTAACGCTCACCAATGACATGAGACTTACATCATCCAATTGGGAGATGCTCCACCCAGCTGGGAGGGACCCAAGCATCCCTACCTAGATAAAAAAAGGGAGACCTGAGAACAGCAGGACCTTCCTGTTTTCCACTGGATTCCCAGAGGAAGACTGGACCATCTTGCCACCACTGGACTTTCTTCAGGACCATCTCTACTCTGCAGGACTGCATCTGTTACTCCAGAAGGGTTTATCTGGACTGCTTCTAACACCCTGACCAACAGGGTGTCAGGTCACATTTTTCTGGGTTTTTTGTTTGTTTTTGTTACATGTTTATTTTATTTTATGTACTATTATATTTGTATTTTTTAATATTCCTATTAAAAGACTGTTATTCCTATTCCCAAAACTTTGCCTGAGAGCCCCTAATTGCAAAATTATAATAATTTGAGGGTGGGGTTTACATTCTCTATTCAAGGGGAACTTCCAGCTTTTGCTGACAGATACCTGTCCTTTCAAAACCAGGACACCTAGTAAGTGCAAACTCCAGTTGACTCTAATCACATGATAAAGGCATTTATACATTATCAACATGTGAACTCATTGGTGTCTGTGACTTGTTGAGTTCAGTTACACTTCCTCCTGATTGTGGCATTAACAGGGTCTTCTTCCTAAGAGCTAATTTTCACTGATTTTTTATGGAGTTTAAAGTAGTGCTCATCTCTGCCCAACCTGTAGGTGTCTTGGGTCAATCCCAGACAAAACTGCAGGCTGCGTAGAGAAATGATTGAGAGCAACCCTGCAGAGAAGGACTTCAGGGTCAACTGTCACTGTTGGACATGAAAATGATGAACTCGACTCCAGTAGTTACAAACATCAAAAGGCTTTATTTTTTTGTTTTGTGCAGCCCTTTTATAACATGCTGTGCTGAAGAACCATGTAATTGGTTAGTAAAAACAACACTTCTCTTCATTGGTTAAATACCCAAAACAAGACCTGGAAGAGAAGCGACCATGAGAGCCCAGATATATTATGAAAATAAAATGGCTATTTGCAGGAATCATCCTTGGGAGACGGATTTTTCTCAAACCAGGAAAATCAGCAGTCTGGCAAGCTGAAACCTTTACAGTCTCAGAAAACCAGGCCCACAGTCAATGGCTGCTGTCCTGGTTTTGAAAGGACAGGTATCTGCCAGGAAAAAGCTGGAAGTTCCCTTTGAATAGAGAATGTAAACCCCTCCTCTCAGATTAATTTTGCAATTAGGGGCTTTCAGGCAAAGTTTTGGGAATAGGAATAACAGTCTTTTAATAGGAATATTAAAAAATACAAATGTAATAGTACAGAAAGACATGCAAATANCCCCCAGCTAGGTGGTGTATCTCCCAATGGGATGATGTAATGTCTCATGTCATTGGTGAGCCTTAATGGCCCATTATCAGAAAGTATCAGCTCCAAAACTTGTGTTTGGCCCCCTCTTTTGTTTTGGTCAAGTACCCATAAGCACCCAACAACCAGTTCCCTAGCAACCCACCAGAAAAAAATTCCACAACACAAAGGAAACAAATCCAACCCCCAACAGCTGCCAAAACCTCAATTGGGAGCTTGCAGCCCAGAAAGCCAATGGAATCCTGGACTGCCTCAAAAGGAGCATGGCCAGCAGGTTAAGGAAGGTGATTGTGACCCTCTGCTCCATTCTTGTGAGATCCCACCTGGAGTGCTACACACAGCTCTGTGCCCCTATCATAATGACATGAATTGTTGGAGAAAGTCCAGAAGAAGGAATGAAGATAAGGGGACCAGAACACTTGCCCTAAGAAGGGAGGCTGAGAAGTCTGGTGAAGAGAAGATTGAGTGGAGACCTCATAGAAACCTTCTAGTATCTGAAGAGAGCCTGTGGGGAAGCTGGCAAGGGAATCTTTTTCAGTGACAGGACAAGGGGGAATAGCTTCAAACTGAGCGTAGCTTTAGATTAGATGTTAGGAAAAAAATCTTTACTAAGCATTTACTGTGAGGGCAGTAAGCCACTGGCACAGGTTGTCCAGAGAAGCTGTGGATTCCCCATCCCTGAAAGTGTTCAAGGCCAGGCTGGATGGAGCTTCGAGCAACCTGGTCTAGTGGGAGGTGTCCCTGCCCTTGGTAGGGGGGTTGGACATACATCCATGATTCTATGAATCTAATGTTGGTCAATTTGGCTGAAATGGGAAGCCTGGGTTACTTGCTAGCAGGGAGAACTGACAGACGCCATGCAAACTCATTGAAGTGTGCAAATCAGTCACACACACTGGTTCTCTAACTTGCACTCACACGGTGTGTGTTCAGAGAAGACCCGTTTTCTTAAAAAATGGGTTTAAGTCATTTCAGTCTCTTTGGGATTGGGAAGCCAGTATTTATTTCTGAAACATCAACAAGGCTGTAAAATTGTTCTCAATTAGCCCAATGAAAATTCAGAGTAACACCAATGATTTCAGTGGTTACTTTAGACATGAGCAGAACAGGAGTTGGAATCAAATCCATTAACCAGACAAGCAGAATTCCCTAACACAATCATAAATATTTGCCACATGCAAAACTATATTGCCCACTGCTAACTGTCACTTTTTCACTTTTTTTTTTTAAACTAGAAAAAAAATGCACTTGCTTATTTACAGTGTCATTGTATCAGTTTTTAACACAAGGGTTTTTTAGGGATCATTCCTTGCCACGTATTATCCTTGTGCTAAATTGCTTATTATTAAACACATAATTTGTATAGAAGTAAAGACCAGGCAAGAACATTAACATATAAATAGGTATGATAAATAAAATAAAGGTTAAATTGATGTATACTTCTTAATCATTTGGTAATCAGTGAGGACACAAACACGAAATCATGAATTTTGCTAGTTACACTGTTATTTTGCTCTTCATGCTAATTATTTCCTGCAAGTCAAAACATTTCCCTTTTTTCTGTTTGCTTCTTGTGTTTAGCACAAAAAGAATAAAATATATACACTATCAGAAAAAGCGGAGGGAAAATAAAGGACTGATAACTATAGGAAACTTAAATTAGCAGGTGTTATCCATGCCAAGGTAGGAGTTTTGTTCTGTATTATTTTAAAAGTAAATTGTAAATTGTAAATCTACTTACTGTTTGCTATGTATTTCAACACATCATCTGAAACCTCCACATATTCTTTAAAGTTTATGCCTTTTTACATTGTTTTTAGCTTGGCAGCCCCATGGAATTTTTATTATTTAACATACATGAACTTCAGTTAAAATGTTTGTTTTCTGACCTTCCCTGTCTACCAGATGATGAAATAATTCTCTTCCATCATACCCAGCATCATGCCTTATTGCAATGGATAGGAAAGAGCTGCTGAATGATCCAAATGAGAAATATAAATATATAAATTTGCATTTATATGTGTTGTAAAATAGGCTTCCAACATACAGAGGAACAGTACAATGGTTAAAGCTTACGCTGACTCCTCAGGAACATCATCCATTAGCATTGCCTACACTTTTTTTACACATCCTGTTCCTTTCTTTTATTGTATGTATTAACTTTTAGAATTAATTAAAACTGGAACTCAAGGCCTTTACTAATTTCATTATTTATTGCAGGGAGTTAGAAAATTCCCCTACAATTCCCACAAGGATGCAGACAGAGTCTGGACAGACAGACAAGTGAAAAGTGGGAGCTAATGATTATTGCTGCAGTGTCAGACAGGTAAAGCATTCCCCCCTTCCTGTTAATTCAGTTGAAACAATGAAGAGAAAAACCCAACCCACCCTTGTCTTGTTTGGCTTAGACATGAACTCTTGATAAGACTCTGGAAAACAAGAAACTTTGTAATAGATTTTTAGCTACCTTTGGCTGACAAATTCATATGTCATAAAAACGTAAAAATAGCGGTGCACTTCTGCCACTCAGCTTGATATGTTGCAGATACAGAAAATTACTGAGATAAAGAATAATACAACATTTTTACTTGAATATTACATATTTTACATTTCTCTACAGAAAGGATATCCCAGCAGGAAGGAGAAAGGTGGAGCACAATCCCTGTAGCATTTCTTGTTCTGCATTGTGCAAAACTGTAGGGACACAGGAAGAGGATACGGAAGTTTCTACAGGAAAACAGAGAAAAGTTCAAACATAAACAGCATCCAAAAAATTTACTAACACTTTATAACATTTCCTTTTTCTTTTTAAATGTTTAAGGACAGTTACATTACAGCATAGTTTACTACACATTTCTATGTGTAAGTATTTTTACAATTTGTCTTGCATTAATATCTCAAAGCAATTCTTAAGATGAATTCTGAAAGCTTTTTAAGAGTAATGTATGCAATAATCTATTTGGGATAGCATTGTATTTTTAACAGAATGACCCAGTGTGAGATTAATAAGTTTATACTACAATCTGTGCAGAACTTTGAAGAAACTTGGTATTTAACCAAAGTCCTCCTGAAGACCGCTTCCTCAACAGACCTCTGACTGGAATCCACCACAGCCAAAAGCAACCTAACATAACTTCAACACCTTTTACAGAAGGATGGAAGATCTTGCTTCAGCAAAGCTTAAGAGCATGCTTAAATCTAGTGTTGCAGGCAGCTGAAATATGTATGAGAGGGTTTAGCCAAAGACCTGTCCTATCACCTGGAGCAGCCATGGTGGGATGATGTTAGCTGTTCCCATAGGCTTGTATGTGAAGAAAACATCCCAGTCTGACCATCCAGGAGCCCCCCTGGCAGTCACACTCGTACCACCCATGCTGAGAACGAAGCCCCTTCCCAGCCACACCCTCCACATGCACAACAGATAGACCCCAGGTTTCCTTTAGCAGAGTCTCAGATGATCCTTAAAACATCTTGGTGAAATAACTGATTAACAAAACACCACCTAGAGCTGGTGTCTCTGAGGAGGGACTCCAAAAAAAGGAACCCTTTTGCTTTTATCCCCTCACAGCCGAAGCCAAAGCACAGGCAAGTCTGAGGGTTGTTGGCTCCTGCTGCATCTCTGAGCATCTGCCACCCAGAGCTCAACCCACAGCTCGAAATACAGCTGCACCCTGAGCAACCTGCATTAGAGGCATTCCTCAACATGTTGTTGCTTGAACATAGAGCACATGGTTAGCTCCTAAGAATTTGTTTAGTAAGTATGGACTTTGGCTTGTGTTTATGGCCTTTTGCTAAGTCTGGCTATGAAGGAACCTATGGTTTGCACCAAAAGAACTTTCCGTATAAATATGGTGTGTTTTGACAGCACCCGGTCAGGAGAGCACGAGAACCAAGCAATACTCAAACAAATGTAGATTTGGCTGCACATCCTCAATTCTCTTAGAACTGCAACTACCAGCGAGCATGTGATGATAGGGTATCAGTTGGGATAATGCATATCAGCTTTTCAGTGTGTGTATTTTAGGTACAGGTAGGACAGTAGTCATGTTCTATTACAGAGCAAGGAAGTATATGAAAGATGTATGGGAATTCTTGAGGAACAAGATCAAGTTTGCATTGCCAGCCTACATTACTTGAGTTTTTAGAAGGATCAAAATGCTGTCACTTTTAAATTACTTAGATGTGAGTTTGTCTACACTGAAAACCTTTCATACTTGTGGTTAAAATATATAGCAAATAAAATAACCTCATTAGCAGCTGAGAAATGGTTCCACATTTCACCTGTACAGAAGGCAGAATACGAATCAGAGATATACCTATGTCTTCTAGCCCTAAGCACGTAGTTAGGGTACTGAGTTATCTAGAGAAGCTTCCCAGGTTCCCTGCATGGTCAGCAGGGAGAAGCAGGCACCTCCAGAGCATTCATACTAGGGTCCTAACTTAGATGCCTTGAATTATTTTCCAAAATCTTTCTCCATTACTATTTAAAAAAATGGAGTGCACATGAACATGCAAAATAAAGGTACTAAGACACTTTAATTTTTAAACTCTTTTTGTGTAACGTGACTTAGAAAAAAAAGGATTTTCTAGCAAGAAGAATGGAGCTACAATTATGCTAACAGCTGTCATTTCCCATAAGAAATACATAATCTAGGTACTTTATGGTCTGCACCAATGACTGATTAAAGGGTTAGTTTTGACTTCTACAAACCAAACATTTTGAAGAGTTTGCTTTTCTGTAGTGTCTTTTATATGAGGTTTATAATTATGTCCATAGAGTATGAGAACAGGAAAGGTTTTAAGAAAATATCAGTTATTTTATTAGAAAATGCACATCACCAAGAATATGCATAATTAACTTTGTAACTATAAAATACAAAAATACATTAATTGGAACATTATAATAAAATACACAGTAATTAGAAGAGAAAAAAATGTTGTCTGAAAATTTTTAAATAGAACTGTGTTCCAAAGTGTGTGTCATACTGGGAAACTTAAAAACTATAAGGTAAAATATGTTGAAGATAAAATATATTCAATTATATTCATCATTTAAAAATTTTAGAATTAGTATGGGCTGAACAGCAGTGGCAGTGAGTTGTGCTCCATTTGACCAAAAGCATTTGAGAATAGTAAAAGCAGTTTAACTATTTTCAGATGCTTTGGTGATATTTGTCAGTAGAATTACCTTGGATCAGTTAAATTTAGAGATTAGGTTAGGATAAAATAGCTGGGAAATGGGGGCGGGGAGAACCAATAAAACGCAACAAAATTTCTAGCTCAGACCTTTAATTAGCCAGGAAAAGAAATGGCTGTAGAACAGACTGAAAGATTTAAGAGAAGCCTGAAAAAGTTAATCTTTGCAGTTAGATTAGACTTCTTGATTAGTTACAGATTCATGGAATCATCTTTCCCTATTTTCATGGGTTGTTCATTAGATGTTCTAGGCTCCTTCAATACACCATGACACCACGTTCCTTTAATGACAAAAACAAACAAACAAACAAAAAAAACCCACCCAAAACAAAAACATAGGCAATTGCGCTGTACACAGGATGTAATTCCTTATAAATCTTTCACTAAGAAGGCAAATCTAATGAAATTGTACACGCAATGATGCTTTTAGTTGAAACATGTTGGGTCATGTGCTTTCTTCCACAGCACACAGGGAAAGCAAAACATTCAGGAAAACAAAATGTGCCACAGGAAGAGGAGTGTAAAAGCAGTCATTTCCCTCAAACACTCCTTCCTGATCAAACACCACAGCCTTCCGGGGGTGGATAGGGGAGAAGAGGAAAACCTTGGGGTCTCTTTTAAAACATCATTATCTTAAGACTGAAGGCAGATTTCTAACTGCAACTCAACAACAAATCTCATTCACAGATAGTCATGAGGGACTAGAACATGCTCCCTAAGGGAAAAAGAAGTCTCTGGGAAGACAGAAGAGGCTCCTGCTTCCTTGCCAAAATCCTACCATCTGTACAGTATACTTGTTTCACAGTGTGAGGAAGCACTTAGCCCTTCTCCTGCCTCTGACAGGAAATATTTTAAACTAAAATTTACATGATTTCTTTGTTTCAGAAAATGTGACATGAAGTTTTGAAGCTTTTGATGGCAATATGCAATGTTTTTTCTGCTAATGAACCAATTGCCACTAATTTGAACAAGAGGTTTCTCAAGAACAAACACAGTTCTGTTGATGTCTGCCACACCTTTTCTAAAGTTCACAATTTTGCTCCAGAT
>WEIU01018432.1:51256-106110 GCA_013389925.1 Aegithalos caudatus
TTTTTTTTTTTTTTTTTTTTCACTTGAATCTGCATTTCCCAGAAAGACGCCTCTAAAATATAATAGGAGGAAGTCCTGATTTAGAAAGTTTTTGCAGTTTCAACACAATGGAAGGTCTTGGAGGATGCTCTGACAGGAAATGTCCTGGTTGCTGGATGTGGAAAAATTACCAGCATTTTGTATCATACACATGGTCGGTTCCCTAAAGTGTCCTGGGTAAGGGTTGCACCACTAGTTTGATTTAATACCTTTAATACAGAAAGTTCTGCATCGAATGAAACCAGGTATATTTACACACCTAGTTGAGAGATTATTTTTCGGACCCCAATTATGTTAGTGGTAGAGGTCTCCCTTGATGAATATTTGAAAACTTTCTGAGTAAACAAAGTGATATTTGTTTTTTCTCTTTTCTGGCAGAATCACTAACTCCTCACCAACCACATCCTATTTATCACCCTTGACGCATCTCTGTTGAGAAATAAAGTGTTAGGACTGACTCGGCTTTTTCTTTCAAATAGTTCTGAGCAAACATTTGGACAGATTTGGCAATCATCTTTAAACTCTCATAACATAGTCATAGTTATAGAGATGAATTTTCTGTGAAAATTTTACAGTCGAATAATTTTAAAATTATTTTGGAAAGGTTCCTTTTGTTGATTGACACTCTTTTGTAATTAAATTAAAATACAAGTGTACTTCAAATTTTTAATAGAAAATAAAATGTAAAATAGAATTGTCCTAGAGGATTTATAAGCTCTTCAGCTTTTGATAGGGACATTCACTTTAGAACTGTGTTTAGGATGTATATAGACTGCCTTGTTACATATTTTTCTCTATATATACTCTTTGATATTTTATATAGCATGGANTGATATTTTATATAGCATGGAATTTATGTATGGAATTGTTTCAGTAATTTCCAGCAAGAGTTTTTTTTTTTTAAATTCATGTACCTGTTTATTTTATAAGTATTAATAGACTTTAAAATTAATTTAGTTAAGTAAAAATCTCGATTTCTAGTATTGAGAAATGGTGGTTAAAAATAATGGCAAAACAGTCACATTCTTGCACATGGTATTGCAGCAGTCATCTCAAGGGTTAAAATGAACCTGAGACACTTAGAAAAATAAAACCAGAGCTGCTATTACAAACTGGGACAGATGTAGGAGGCCAGGTTTCCTGTGGCCCATTTTCCAGTTTCCTGGCTGCAACCTGCAGAAATAAAGGAAGCCAAATGCTAACGTGAATGAGAAACTAACAATGCCCCTCGTCACACTGCTTGGAGAAATGTGCTGGACAGAATTAGGATACAAAAGCAGAAAATGGATGTACAAAAAATGTACACACGTTTTCCACAGTAGTTTGAAAAGGTTAAAAAAAGGCATCTGTTACCAAGAAATGCTGTGTGCTTGCAAAAGGGAAATGTAAGTGGAGGTGTGTGCCTGCTGTGATGGGGCATACAAAAAGGAGCTGGATCTTTTGCAGCTGCTTTGGCTACAGAAGGAATCAGCAGTTTCTTCATATGCTAAGGGAAATTAATTTCCCTGCCCTGACTCAGCCTCTTAATCCTTTCCATGTACATGTCTGATCACCATCTTTCCGTGACCACCTATATCGCATAATGCTGGCTAACAATTTTTATGTCTTCCTGATTTAATTGGTCACCAGCTGGTTTTTTTCAGCCTCTGGGCACACCAACCAGTCTGTCCCACTCAGCTGTCCCTCCTTTGCCCCAAGTACAATGACCTGGTTTATAGCTCAGGCTCCCAGATGTTGTTCCTTTGCAGACCCTCTAAAACAAAAGGGGCTGGTTTTGATCCTAACACCTGGAGGGATTCCTAGTTTTAGCCTTCAAAACTTGTTCATGTTGATTGTCCAGGATCAGCAGTTTCATTCTGTTTTAGAACGGCTGTAGGGGAGTTAACATGGAGGAAAAAATCCAAGTAGGAAACCTGGAGTACTTGGGAGAGCAGAGCAGAGCTGTGTTACAGTTGTAACAGTTGTGTGGAAGCTCTGCAGAAGTCCTGAATTGGTACAGAGCTGCTTTCTAGCTTTTTGCCTTTTACATGTGGCTTTTCCTATGCAAGAGTCCTACAAAACGTAACGCATCAAGGACTATCCTGCTTATCTCACAGTTCATGTCATAAATCTTTCCAATACTGAGATTTTAATCAGCTAGATTTGTCTCTGAGCGTCCTGGTTTTCTACTGCTTTGACTTAAGATGCCTTGCTTATTTGTTTTATTTTGCCCAGCAGGTTAATAACTGTATTTTTGGATCTTTATGCCACCTTACTGACTGACATTTTACATGGAATTTCATAAGTATTGTCATGTTATAAAAAGAAAAAGCTTATGCAGCTCATCAGCACGTATATTATCACTTCTTAACTATTTCTACTATAACTTGCATATTGCTTTTCATAGTGCTTCTTTCATGCTGGTTGAAGCCAGTCTCCATATGCTAAAGGGAGAGAGATATTTGGCATGTAGGCCCCTTGTCTAAGTGAGGAATTTGGGTAGACCCTTTACAGGAATATCATCTCTCAGGTGGGACACTCTGCTCTATGGATGTCTCTGCCCATTTCCATTATCCTCTTCAGGGAGAGCTTATCGTGTTGACTCTGCTGCTGCTCCAATTTAGGCACTTCTGCTACTTCCTCAGTTTGGTTGCAATAGGAGCAGAATTATCAGCACAGATACTCTCATTTGCCACCTTCTGGCATCAGACCTAAACTTAAAATTTGGTGTGTGGAGGGCATGTTGTGTCACACTGATCATGCAGTTCCTAGGGTTTGTATGGGGGCAAGCACATTGCAAGGAATGTAAATTACTAATGCAGATGGGGTCAGTGTGGTTCCCCGTCACAGCTNAGTGTGGTTCCCCGTCACAGCTGCCAAAGAAATGAATTTTCAGAAAAACTCAGTCCTGAAATACCATTTTGCTGCCTAACACAGAATTTCCAAGTATAATTCCTTCTAACTATGCCCGTGATTATTTGCATCAGTGGTAGTGGAAGTGATCACAAAGTAAAATTACTAGGCTGTCTAGGTCAGGTCAAACTAGCAAATTTTGTTTCATGGCTTAGAAAACATCTTTGACTGTCAAATGCATTGTATAAATATTTTAAAAAATGGTAAGATGGCAAAATCAGATATATCAGAGTTAATGGATTAAAAAATTGACTCCTTTGTCTGTATGAATTTTGATTATGCTTTCCATGACATGGGAAATGACATAGGATATGTTTCTAACATAGATTGTGTTTCTCATTCTGTACCGTTGATACGTGTCACTATCTAAATAAAGGATTTTTTTAAACTATTTTTTCTGCTAATCTATGTAATTCAGTATGTGGTTCCATGTATTATTTATTGCCCTGCATTCAAATCTTGTACTGAGCACAGAAGTAAGTGGAATATTTATTATTACTACTTAATATTAATAAAGGGTTGAATGAAATGTGGTCACTGTAGGAAGTGACCACATCCTAACAACTCTTTCTGTCAGAATAAGGCAAGACACTGAATTCCCTTACAGTCAGTAAAAATTCAAAAGAATTAGAAAATACATAAATTAAATATATTCTCTGAAGATCTCCAACTCCTCACAGTCATAATTTATTATGACTTTTAATACAGGTACCAGATTTTTTGTTGAATTACATGTCTTCTAATAAATCCAGTACATCTGTTGTAATTCTTTTGCTTGACCACTCAAATGAGGCACAAGTTAAGCCTGTGTGGCCATTCTGTCCTCCCAAGGGGACAGTTAGTGCCTTGTGGAATCCAAAACAGTTCCCATAGAGAAAGGCAGGTTAACGCTTCTGTTGACCTGTTTGGAAATTAAATATTTTGTATCAGCTAAAAAATCCTGGCACTGCAGAGTCTTAGATTTTTACTATTGTTGTGGGCAGAATGGGAATTTGCCATAGGCAGAATGGTAGCTTCAAACAAAGTTTATTAGAGAAACCTTCCCTTTGAGTCACAGGGTCCAGAAGGGACCCCTTTGCTTTTGAAACTCCTTCTCAGAAAGGAGTCCAGGCAGAGCATACTGCTACAACTATTCCCCGGAAAATCACATTTTACAGAATGGAAATGAGATTAACACCAGTTTTCCAAATTCAAGAAATCTGAGGTTTTACTTCACTGTATATACTTAGAACAAGGCTTCTGTTATAGGTAGTTACAGCTGTGAATATTCAGTGCAACTCAGACCTGAACACCTCAAGTTTGGTGGTTGGAAGAGTAGGACCATACAATTAATGATCAGCTGAAAATGTAATTAGCATGATTTGCCTTCTGTAGGAATCATACATACCAGTTGCTCTATGAGCAATATGGGAAGCTTTATACAGGAACTCAGTGGCAGATGGAGGGATGAAGCACAATGCAGGATTGAGCTGTTTTAATCTCATTTCTGTAGGGGCAGACTTGGGTCATACCAGTAGAAGATTTATGCATGTACCAGCTGAGCACGTTGATGCTGAAGTCTGAGATACACAGGTCCTTTATAAAGCCTGTTCAGGCTTGGGAGAGTTGATGGTCAGGCAAGAACAGGGTAGTGTGGAGCTCTAATCCCACCACAGCCATCTGCCCTGGGTCCAGAACCTGAAGTGATCCCCAGATATTATCCATAGATCTTAGCTGGAATAACTGAGCCACTTCCAAAAAGGTGGCAGTAACCTTTTATGTAATAACCCAATGGGAGTCACCTCTTCTTGCTCACCGGGATGTATGGTTTGTGGAGGGAGTATTCCTGTAGGATTCTCTTGCCCAGGCTTGTGCTGTTCATGCATTTTACATTATGCCTATGGTTGAGTCACCTTGAGTGCCACACTCAGTAGATAAAAGTGAATCCAAAACTGTTTTCGTTTTACAGATGATAAGCATCAGAAAACAGGTTCATAATGGAAAGTGTAGTACAAAGTTAGCTGTAGATTACCCTGTGAATTTTCATGGGTAAAGGTTAATGGGGATGGAGCAGCTGCAGCAAAATGTTCCTCACTCTGCATTCAGTTCCACCTCACCTCTCTTCAGAGCCACGATTGCTGATCTTGTTTAAGATCTGGATGAGAGAATTGTGTCTCTGAGGTATTACACTGTTTTGGGTGATGATATGGTGGTGAAGTTTGTATTGGTACTTCTTTAATTCTCAAACCCTCTTTACTTTTCTCAGCTGATGTTCTACTGACAGGTCTTTGTAGCATGGGACACATTTTAGTACAATTTTGAAGAAAGATATTTTTTATACATTACTTACAATTTTCCAGTTTTGTTTGTGATTTCTTGTTAGGAAGAGTTGCATGATGCAAGTTGAAATTATGTGGGGTATGGCTGCAAAATATGTCATGTACAGAAAATAGGATTTTTTGACAGGAATACGATTGTATATAAATACACCTTTTTAGCAAAGTAAATTGCAAAACTTACAAGTATTAGAAAGTATATACATATATGATGTGTAGCTGTATATTTATGATACCAGACTAATAGGGACACTATTATCTGTGAAGTTAGAGATAAATAATCCGTTAAAGATGCTAATATCTGCAAAGAGGGTGCAGTTTAAAGGAACTTTTGAAGGCTGTAATGCGTGTAGTTGCCAGGTATATTTAATCCTAGCTAACCATGAATTTTTTTCTTGCCTTATTCTGTGTGGAAAAGGATTAATATAAAATTGCAATGAAGCAAATGCAAATGCTTGAAAGTGCCAAACCTTCCATATAGGCCTTCCTGTTTCCTGGATCCCTAACAGTCCTAGGAGCCTAAATCGACCTTTGAAAGTGCTATGTAGTTACGGTGTCACTCAGCTGGGCATCAGTGCTTTTGGCCTTGTTATTCAGATGGCATTCTCAGTTAATTACAGAAATTAGGATTTTGAAGAATAGTAAAATAATTGATTCTGCCAACCCTTGTTTGGCCAGGGTACTTAGAAATTATTTGGACCAAAACAAACCTCCAAATCCTGTTTTTCCACAAAACTGTTGACAACATTCTCTGGTATCATTAACTTGCTTTACACTAGTGAAGCTCATGCAATTTATTTTTCTTTATATTCGTGAACCTAATGCACAGTGATATCCTTTATGCTGGGGCAGAGCCTGAAGAGGCAGCTGTTCCCGCAGCCTCCCTGTTCCCTATCGGGGATAGCTGGAAGTCTTGTGCCCTCTTGTGGTGTGCATATCGAGGGAAGCGGCAGGCAGCAAGCCTGGCATCCTGTCCGTGTCATCTGCTAAGGCACAACCAACAACGTATTGGGAAACAAAATGAACAGGGGCGCTAAAAATCGTGAGCTTGTCTAGATAAAGACAAAAAAATACCCATTGTTTCATGCACAGAGGTGTCAGGTAATAATTAGCCCCATTAGTACCGTAGTCAGTTAATCAATACCAGCAATAAATCTGTGTGACATAACATATCCAAGTTAAGAATCAGAAGAGGCCAAGAAAAAATTATTTAATCCAGTGTTAACATGCTAAGGCTGGGAATGTTTTTGAAAGTGGGTGAAAATCTCATTTAATGATTCTGTAGTTTAAAAGATCAAATATAGCTGCATCTTCATTAAAATGATAAGTTGTTAGCAGCGATAATGCTCCCAATTTTGAAGTTGTGTATATACCTGTGCTGAGTTGGAATATAGCCAGGCTTCAGTTTATCCTTTTACTGCAGTGCCTGAACAAAAGGTTTGTTCTAGGAAGGGCTCAGTAGCACAGACAGTTAGCAAAGGAAAATGATACTCAAACAACCTCAGATATGAGACTCAGACACTGTTAAAAATATTCCTGATTCTCATGTGATAATGTGAAAGTGCATGTGATAATGAAAGAAAAGATCCCTGTTAAAGAGAGGTTCAGGGTAAACATCACTTACTTTACTATGCTTAAGTGTACTGAATTTCCAGCTTTTCTAAAAAATGAATAATGTCTTTTGAGCTATTTGAATTGGCAAACAGAAGCAGCAAGAGTAATTTCAGGCCCTGGAAAAAACAAAATATGTAAAGGCTGTCTGGTGGTGGGATGGGGAAGGGATGTAGCTTCTGGTCCTGTAATCAAAGGCAATTGCTCTGGTCTTCCCTTGTCCTCCCCTTTTTCACAGTGACGTTTCTGAACAAGTCCAGTATAATCCTCCTGAGAGTAAACAGCAAGTTTTTAGTATCATTTCAGTGGATAGTCATATTAAGTCTTTTTCTCCCCTCCTTGAATGTTCCTTTGAGTAGTGATTGCATACAATGAATGGAGGATGCCAACTGGTGGTGACCTTGTATAATGTGGACTTTGTGGGCAGTGCTTTTCTAAATACTTCCTCTATTTTATGTGTCCCTTCAGAGAACAGCAGTGGGAAAAATACTGGAAAAGCAGTGGAAGACCTGTAGGTCTTGTGGATGTTTGCTTGTGAATGATGTGGTAGCTTCCTTTTCAAGTACATAGGATGAGTCCTGCACTTATTACTGAAATGAGTGCTGGGTGGAAAAGCTGCTCCCAAATGTTTTTCACACTGTTGCTCTCCTTTGTCCCTTGTAGGTATGGAGAGTGCAATCACACTGTGGCAGTTCCTTTTGCAGTTGCTGCTAGACCAGAAACATGAGCACCTCATTTGCTGGACATCTAATGATGGCGAATTCAAGCTACTCAAGGCAGAAGAAGTGGCTAAGCTGTGGGGACTCAGAAAAAACAAAACTAATATGAATTACGACAAGCTGAGCCGGGCGCTCAGATACTATTATGACAAGGTAAATTTTGTTATTTTCATGCAGACTAAGAAAATAGAAATGCTACCATGTAACATTTCTCCTCTCTATGGAAGCTATTCAGAAGTTCCTCTAATTAGTCAAGATACTAGAAGGAAAAGATTGTAGAACACAAATATACAAATATTGTTGAATGCAAACCTTGCGTATTCACATTTCTCAGTTTTAGACTCCAGTAAATTCAAGGAGTTTCCAACTGTTTCTGCACCCTTTTTCGATAAATATGACATTGTTTTTACTAATTGATATTAAATCTTCTCAGGATTAGTTCTCCTTAAATAAATATTTTTCAATATGATATATAAATTCCAAGTTACTAGGTTTTACTATTTCCTATATCATTGAAGATGATGTTAATAACAAAGACTGTTATAGATTTTGTATATGAAAAAGGGAAACTTCATAGCCATGCTTAGTGGCCTGTTTTCATCTTGATTTTCAGAAAATGGGATGGATGAGAGGAGATTATACAGTGAGTAATAGCAGTCTTCAGCACAATTAGGGCATGTTTGCTGCACAAGGCAGAGGAAAGTAGATGCTGTTTCTGGACTGACCTTAGAGTACTGTTGCCATGTATTATTTGTAGTGCACTAATTCTTGCAGGGCTACGCAGTCAATCTAACACAGCGATCAAAAAACATGTTGACTACAAACTAACAATGAACAATTGGATGATCAGACTTTTCATGACCCACAGGGGCTTCTTCTTCTGAAAAAGTTTTTAGTTTCAGATTTAGAGATGTTAGTGTTTTGTCCACTAGAAGTCAGATTTTCCCACTTAATATGTTTCAAATGAGGCCTGACTGAGAATGCACAAAAGGATTCTGTGAGGACAGTACAGTACAACCCCTCTGGGTTGGAGTCATATAATGACTGGGATCAATGGAGACAGAGTGCCTGCTGGTGCACGAACAGCATAACCAGGCAGAGCTCAACTATGCTGTTAGTGACTGAACATTGCTTAAAAACAAGGAATAAGTGATATATATTTGTAGCACTTATGCTTTCAGGTCTCTCTGATCTCTTTGAAATAATGGAATATAATGGCTCCTTACCTGTGACTCTCTTGCTTCTCCTATCCCTTAACCTTTTTTTTTTTTTTTTTAATTTTTTTTAACCCCTGTTCTGTTTTTAGTTCCCTGTCCCCAGCACACACACACCTTTGTCTTCTGTTTTTTCTGCTCAAGCAGCATCTGCCAGAGTGGCTGTACAATTTCTTCATCAGGGCTCTGACTGAAGCAACTGCTTGCTGTTTGTAGAGATGGTCTTCTGTCTGACAGTTTTATCTAAGTGTAGCACAAGGATTTTGGCCATTTTTTTCAGGTGTTCTGCAGTCCAATGGAGATCCCAGCTCCTAGGTGGAAAGAAGGATAAGTTCTTTCTTCCCCATGTACTGCCATCAGGGTTTGAACCCCAACCCAAACCTATGGCTATTTCTATTGAAATTGAAAGATTAACTCCTTTAGAACGAAACAGTGGGAGCTTTTCATTCTGTGGGCATAGTGTGTTGTAGCCTATAGGTTCTCAGAGAGTGGACAAAGGTGGATTATTGGGAGAGTGCAGAGGGACGGAGCAACTTGCTGCAGGTTTTGAAATCTGAGAGACAATGGCAAAAGATAGCAGATAGTGAATCCTTGTAGAGAAAAGGCAGGGTGTGCTCAGCAGTGGGTTCAATCCTAAACAATTCCTCTGCCTTCAGTTCAGTCTATACTGCATGGCACAGCAGGGAAGAAGTCAAGAAAGGGAGAAAAGGCTCCTTGACATTTTTCCTTCCCCCTGCAGAACAAAAGGGGAAGGAAGGACTGGGGAAGTGAAAGACACTCTCAGACTTTAATGCTCTTTTCCTTTAGTCCATTCACCAATTTGTGAGATAAACCCAAAAGCAGTCTAGACTCTGAGGTAGCCTTAAGGAGCCTTCTGAGATCCTTGTCCCCTCCCTACTTGTGTGCAATGATGGAAGGGTTGGCAGCTGGAGCTGCTGGAGCAAATGGGATGCACACTAAACAAATGGGACAAGCACTGAGCTGCAGATGGGGGAGTAGCAGCGGGAAAGATGAGGCAGAACTCTGGACAAGACTTTATTTGCAGTATGGAATTATTGACAGGGATTTCTCTACCTATAACCTAAGTGATCTGGCAGGATGTGAGTTTGAGACAAGGGTCAGCGATTTTTAGAAATTACAGTAGCAAATGGACTGGACCTTCCTTTCTTGGACTGCCCTCTGCTCTTACTGCATACAGTAAACACTGAACTAATGTTTCATGGTCTATCTTTGAAATTATTCACCATGGAGAAATAAAACCTGATTGCTGGATAAATGGGGGTTTATGAGCTCTGCCTTTTCCTTGGGGGGAACACTGGCTAGTTGAAATTTATCACCTGATTCATCTGAACTTAGAAGAAAATTAATTCCAGTACAAGTTCCTTAGCCTGGCTTTAAAAGCAGGCCTGTGTCTTTAAAAGAAAGCATGACATGCTGTTGAGGCTAATGGCTAGATTTATGTTAAATTCACATAAAAAGCACCTCAGGAAATGTAGCGTATGGCATGTCTTGATTGTAATTTGCTGCCTGATTATAGTTGCTCAAGGTTTGTAGATCATTTGAAGACTCTGTTTTCTCTTTAATTTGTTCCCGAATTCCTCCCCGCACACCCACTCTTTTTATTTAATGCATTTCCCCTCTTGCCTCAACAGAGCAGCAGCACAGATTACAGATAGCACGAAGGAAAGGCATCCTGCACTCTACCTGCAGCTTGTGTCCATCATGTCACACACTTTGGCCAGTCAGAAATCTCTTGTAATGCTTTCAGGCAGGGAAATGCTTCAGCGCTATTCCCACACAGAGCACTTCAGGTTGAAGTAAAATACCCTTAAAAGTAGAGTTTATAAGTTTCTCTTTTTCCCCTCAAGTTACCCAGTTATTTTGTTTTTATGGTAGCTGTAATGGCACATATCTTTTGGAAGTCACCAGGGGTTTCAAGATGACTGAAAGTCCCTATGAATATTTCAAGATGACACCACAAGCGAGAAGCTAGGGAGGTTTCCCATGAGGTTGTTTTAGGGTTTTTTTGCGGGAAGGAGGGTGAATCTAGGAAATTACATGCTGATACATTAATAGGATGTAGCAGTAGTGGAAGTCAAATCCTCAGAAGTTAGGAAATAAAAGAATCACAGTTCCCTGGATAACCCTAATGTTTGCCTGAGTTATGTTGCATCTTTAATTACACAGTAACATACTGTTGTGATGAGCATCTATTCAATATTTTTGCATCCTCTCTGAACAGTACATGGCCCGAGGCTTTACTCAGTGAGTGCTATTCAGTCAGTTCTAGTTTTAGTTTCAGTTAATGGCTGCCCACTTGTTTAGATGACATGGCAGTATGATTTATAAGTAGTAAAATAATATAGGCTGCTTTGTGGTTATTGCAGTGCAGGCACAGGGCTTTTCAGGTGCTCTCAGGATTCAGAGGTGCCAATGCATTCACTCCCCTCCCATAACAGGTCAAAACCAGTAACCTGGTTACTAGTTCTTATTTTAATGTCCAAATGTGGGTGGAAGCATGGAAGAATTGTTTTGGGCAAGGGCCCCTTGCTTGGGTGCTTACTGAACTTCAGTATATAAAGTGATAATGAAATCTATTATTTTACTTTTGGGAAGGTCGTCTTGTAAGACATCTCAGGGTAAATAAAACCCTACAATGAAACAATAGCGGTGTTATTGTGCTGGAGTACCAACTATACATTATGTAGTGGTGCAGGTAAGAGGTGTTACAAGCAAATACTTTAAGGGGCATTAGAAAGTACCTTTATAGAAAACTGGAAGGAGCTTCATCCAAGAGCAGTTTGTGGAAGTCAAGAAAGTGCTTGGCTGAAATGGCATAAATGGTTATATAGTACTATCCATATGGAAAGATGGGAGTAAAGGATTTGCCACTCAGTAAGAGGTGATAGGTCAAGGAGAAAACCCAAGAACACCTGCCTCAAAAAGACACATAAAATAGTTGATGTTTGATGTGAGAGGAAAGGGATGTCCAGTGAACTGCAGTAGAGAGAGCAGAGAACCTGGTCATAGGTACAAGCCAGAGAAATAGCCATTATCTTCCAGATGGAGGTGATTGAAGAAAGACTGAAATCCAGCTAAATGGGAGCCTTGATCTTCCAGATGCAGTATAGTAGCATCTGTGCCTGCATCAAAAATGTTACAAAATCTGGCTTCTACACACACAGTGTAATAAGGATAACTGCATAACCTGTGATCCTAGCAGAAATCTGCCTGCCTGCACATGCTGATGTGGACACACTCCCATTTTTCAGAGCAAACCATTCTGCCACAGATACCTCCTACCAGCATATGTACTTCAGACACTGGAGTGTGAGCAGCCCTCTGTCTGGGTAGGGGTCCCAATAGCTGGAAGCACCCTGGATAGAGTTCTGAGGGGAATTTGTAGCCTATGTTCCTACATGTGTTGCACTCCTCCGAACTCTTAGAGCCAGGGAACTTGCAGCACATCCAAGTGGGACTTAAGGGCAGCAGCTACAGCTCTGCTCTTTCTTCTTTCCTCAGCAGGGATGTTTAGTACAGACGAGTTCTTTCTGCTGTGTCATAAATTTTGAAATCTCAGGCATCCTGATTATAGGTCGCTTCCTGGAAAAAGGGAAAAATGGTCTTCCTGCTCCTGAGGGATCCCTCATTAGTCTTGAAGTTTGACTAGGAGGTGGATCCCATTTCCCAGCTCAGTCTCTCAAGTGGCTTCTGCACCCAGCAAACTTGCTAGCTAACAGGCTTGGGCCAAGCCACTAAAATCCTTCAGTCACCCTGGTAGTATAGTCACACATTTGCTCTCAATGGCTCAAACACAGAGTAGGAGTCTGATAAAAATAAAATACAAATACATGGTCGATTTCAGCAGAGCATATGCATCGTTGACACAACCCCTCCCCAGTATAGTCTAGTTCAAGCTGCAGGGAGAACCAGTCCACCAAGCCTTGGCATCTGGCTCAGCTAGCTGCTCTGTGGACAGGGGCAGAGGAGACCCATCCCTGCAGCTGGTGATTCAGAGCTCTTGGGTGAGGCTGGCTTTGAAAGGGCTCCTAAAACGAGTTCCTGAAGTGCTGGGGTGTGGATAAGCCAGAGCTCCTGAGCACAGCCAATGTGCTGGGGCAGGCAGCAGGTACTGCTCTGCCCAGCTCCTGTCAGCAGCTTTCCAAGTACTTCCATACAGGGTGGGGTGGGCACGTTTGCTGTAGTCACTATTTGGTACACTGGGGGCAGAAGAGGGGAAGTGTAAAATGTTCAAGAAGCCAATAGAAGAAGGGCATTCCCTGCTGCCTGTCCTCTCTCTGAGTGTCAGAGAGTGCTGTCTATTGGTAAGATTTTTTTTTTTTTTTTTAAACTGTTGGATTAGAGTCCTTGCTCTTGTCCCGGTTGCTCATTTCTTCTCCGCAGCAGCTGCATGGACCCAGCAGTCCTGCCCTGGCTCCCTGCAGCCCTGGCCAGCAGCCCTAGCACTCATTGCAAGCCTGTTCCTGAGCGAATTTACAAAGAAAATTGAAAGAATAACAATAAAATAGGGCTAAATGTTCACATACACTTACTGTCCTGCTACCAAGCAAGTGGTCTGGTCTTCCTGCAGATGCAGGAAGGCACAATTCTTTGCCCTTTCAAACTGCTTGTTGTGGTGCCTGTCACTGTCTTCTGTGGTTTGAACCATCATAGCTCAGAATGATTCTGACAGATGACTGAGGTGATAGTAAAAATACGCTGCTTTTTACCTTCAATTATTTGTAAAGAAAATATGAAAAAGTCAGTGCCTTTCTGAGGCATTTCATTAATTTGTGTCCTTATTTTCTCTTGCATGCTGGTGGAGATTTCCTCAGGCTACACATTTAAGAGAAGCCTGCAAAGTGCTTGAGGGATCTGCACTTGAATCTTTTCATCTCCAGCCATTGCTAAGTGGGTCTTGGCTGCAGGCTGGCAGAATTGGAGGAGCAGCACTGCAATGTTCTTAAAATATAAGTGTATTTAATAATAACAAAGGAAGTATAAACTCACCAGTCCATTCAGTTGCTTTTTATAGCAATGTTCCCCTGTTTCAAGCCTGCATCAGTGTAAAAGTGCAATCCTTAAATACATTTAATTTTGTTCTTCTGGGAGTCACATTTTCCAAGGAGGATCTCAGTTGCTAGTGCTTGATTTAACAATAATTCAAAGTTACCAGGAGCAGAGGGGAGGCATTATTTTAGTTTTAAAAATATATATTAAAGAAAGAAAACAAAAATCCAGTTGGGATGGGTTTTTGTTTTTTTTTTTTTTTTCCATATGTGAGGTACTTTGGAGGTTTTGCACTTTGGAAAAAGAAAGCAATATCGAGAGTGCAGAAAAAGTGCAAAATCATCCAGTGTTGCACCTAATTAGCAGTGAAAAAAAAAATCTAGGCCAAGCCCAAAGCCATGGGAATTAAAGCTCATGCAGATTGATGTTCTGTTGGCTAACTGTTTGTCCTGAACCGTGGGAGGGCAAAAAAAGACACTGCAGCATCTGCCAGGTGGGTAGATAGGCATGTACAATTCAGCATGGAAGAGGGAAGTTTGTGCCTTTAGTCTGAACTTGCTGAATTTAATTCTTCTCTTTGCTACAGATGCCTGTTATCAATTTGGGAAATAACATTTTTTATTTGTGCCACAGCTCCTGACCTGTGATGCAAAGCTGCATGCCAGGGTTCCTTGTAGGGCTGGTTTTGTATTCAAGAAGGTGTCTGAATGAAATGCCATGACATTTAGACAGATGAATTAAGAGTGCAGTAGCTCAACTGAAAGACAGAAGAGGTTCTGATACCCAAGTGCAGATTCTTCTTTCACAAAATGATTCTTGCTTTTGTGACTGAACAAGGTGCAGTGCAGGCACTACAAGCACCCAGCACTACATGTTGTCTGTATATAGAGAAATTATGTTTGTTTCCATTTTTGTTAATTTTTTTTCAGTCAGTTTAACTAGTGTTTCCACTATTGGTCTCAGAAGCTGTGGTAAAAACCAATTAGATTTTTAGGAAATTTGTAAATATTTATATTCCCATATGTACAGTAAAGCAGATGTCTTCAAAATACCAGCTGGAGATGCAGCAGATGTGCTGGACTAAAGGGAAGCCTCTTGGAAAGGGTTTTTCAGAGGTGACTTAAACTCTCCAGCAGGGTTTCAAGAACAAAGAAATTAGCATGGAAATCTCAGGATATATTTCTTCTTTTGTTCTGCAGCACTTGGCTTAGGGTGGTAAATGTTCCAGTCCCTAGGCCAGGCCTGTGCCATAAAGTGCCTTTGTGGAGGAGCACACACATCCTTGGGAATTATGTTAAAGCAGGCAGCCAGCCTGGGATTGCAGGAGTGCTAGGACTAGAAACAGGACACTCATATAAAGTCTCAAAAGGAATCAGTTCTTTACATAAAGGGGACACTTCAAGAAAAAAAAAAAAATACATGGTTCCACAAACCTTTAAGAGGTTTGGGACTTATTCAATGATTAATTTCCACAGTCAGTTTAGACTGATTAAAACCTTCTGCCTGCACCAGTCAGCATCCTGAGCCTAATACAGGCCTGGTGCAGGGGATATCACAGGACACAAGTATTTTTCCAGCCCATGCAAAGGATTGGATTTTTCACAGACAGAAGTTCATGATCAGTGACAGAAAGACAGTCACTGTAAGTTTAGCTCAATCCTTTCCTTACGTGGTAAGGAAGAGAGGGTAAATAACTGGGGCCAGGAGGCTGAGGTGGTTTTGTCCCTCGAAGACATTCTGAGAGTGCTTCATCCTTGGGGTAGTTGGTGTCAGTTTTAGAAGGCATGAATTAAGGAGTTTGCCTTTATTTTGGAATGCAAGTGGTGGCATGGCTCAAATCCACAAGGCAGCAGAACTGCTTTTACTGGAAAGAAAATATTCCCAAGCTGCTTCAGAGGAAGCAGAAGTCAAACAGGCCACCAGTAAGTCTTTGTCACCAAGTGATGGTGGTTTTGTTGGAAGCCATGAGGAACCAGAAGTAAACTCCCTGGCTGAGCAGAGAGAGGTTTTGGAATAAGCCAAAAGTGATCAGCATTTTGAGCTCCACAAAACGACCTGCATAGCTCAACGAGGGAGCAGTGCCCCCAGCCCTTATGTGTGCAGTACTGTGTGCCTCTGAAATGCTGATCTTTCTAGTACCTTCTTTGTATTTGCAGAACATCATCAAGAAAGTGATCGGACAAAAATTTGTATACAAGTTTGTCTCATTTCCCGAGATCCTAAAAATGGATCCACATGCTGTGGAAATCAGCAGAGAGAGCCTTTTGCTGCAGGACAGCGACTGTAAGATGCCTTCGGAGAGCAGGGATCAGCACAAGCACAGCTTGTCAGCATTGAAAAGCGCAAGCCGCAATGAATATATCCACTCTGGCCTGTACTCCTCTTTCACTATCAACTCTCTGCAGAACCAGCCAGACCCTTACAAAACAATCAAAACAGAAAAACTGGAGAAGTCAGAAGGAAACACACCAGTTGAAGAAGTCCGGACTGTTATCAGATTTGTGACAAACAAAACAGACAAACAAGTTACAAGGCCCATGGTGTCGTTGCCTTCTACTTCTGAAACAGCAACTGCCTCTGCTTTCCTTAACTCTTCAGTATCAGCTAAAATATCTTCCTTAATGCTACCCAACAGTGCCAGCATTTCATCTCCATCATCATCCTCCTCCAGGTCACCATCTCTGTCTCCCACCTCACCCCCCCTTACAGAACACAAGAGCTTCTTCCTTGACTCCAGTTGCCATGACCCAGATTCCCTTGAGCCTCTGAACCTCTCCTCAGGCTCCAAGGCCAAATCCCCATCTCTTCCCCCAAAAGCTAAAAAACCCAAAGGCTTGGAAATCTCTGCCTCACCTATGATTCTCTCCAGCACCGACATTGGTTCCATCGCCCTCAACAGCCCTGCGCTTCCTTCAGGATCCCTGACTCCAGCTTTCTTCACTGCACAGGTAAGACGTGCCTGTCTCCAGGCATTCCCTCCCATGTGGCCCAGTGTTAGTTCTGTGGGTCTGTCACCATCTGATGGGGAAAAAAAACCTACCAATATATGGGAAACAGGGAAACACAGCAGTGCTCTGAACAAGGAGTGGAAAGTAGGTTTCTCCTGGGGTTTGTTCCTAATTGAGTGTGGGAAAAGCCATCACAGTTCATGGGCTGCCTGAAAGAATAAGGAGATGGGCAGCCATTAGTGAATTGTTTATCAGTTCAAACCAACCTCCAGATCTACAAAACAAACAGGAAAAAGCCAAAAAGAAAACCACAGGGGTTTTGTAGGTCACAACTTGAGCATGTGGGATGCTTGGTTAAATTTCTCTACTAGATGTTGCATCCGTTCGAACTGTTACCTTTTTGTTAATTTCTGAATGCAGAGCAAATTAAGTGGTTTCTAAGGCTTTGAAGTCAGTTTCAATTTCTAAAGTTGTACAAATTCACAGAGTACTGGCCAGAGCTTCCCTTCAGCATGGACCTACTGAATAGCCAAAAGGTTATTTTGTTTGTTTTAATAACATATTTGCTGTAATGTCAACAGCAAGTTCTCATTTTCAATCTAGTCTATGAAGAAAAGCCTAGGAGTTCAGAGCAAAAGAAGAAAATCATAGAGATATGATTTAGTATGTTAATTGGTGAGTTTTGTCTTCCAATACCACCTCAAAATTAGACGCAAAAAAATCCAAGAATAAAATTATCCCAATGTGGAACATCCCCCAACATCCCCAGCCCTGAAGTAACAGCTGGTGCAAATACTAGCATTGAATGTAGCAAACTGGACAGTAAATAAATAAGGGCAATGGTGTGTTACAAGCCCTCACCTCAGACTGGCCAGAAGACACATGGTGTCCAGAATATCATCACCTCTTCCCTTTTTGATATGTTGGGGGTGTTTGATGTGGGCAGCACTGTGTGCCTGCACAGCACAAAGGCCTGGCAGAAGTGAGAGTGTTGGCAAGTGCTCTCAGCCAGCACAGCAGTTGCTCTCCTGAGCTTGTCAGGCTGCAGAGTGAGTTCGTGCAGCTCAGGCACACCTGTAAGCCACCAAGATGCAAAGCTGTGTCACCAAGAAAGAGCAGTTTGTGGGCTAACACCTGTCATTTTTGACATCATAAAGCCTTTAAGTGAAATTATGTTTGGCAGGAAGAACAGAAGTGTGGCAAACCAAAACTGAGATGCACTGAAAAACTTATAACCTCTAACTGTGGTATAACCACAGTGTATTTTTTTTGTAGGGAGCAAATCTGACATCAGATGCCAAACAGTGACAGTGTGACTTATTTCAAACCCATCTGCTGCTGCCCCAAACCACAGGACGAACAGAGATTTGTTTCCTCATTTTGTAATTACTTCTTTGAATATTTAACTTTCCCATGCACCTATAAACTGGTGTACTTACTGCCCTGAAAGATGTAGAAGGGAATTGTGTTGAGGATTGTGGCACTGTTTAGCGGGAGGGGTAGCTAAGGCTGTGATGAGTGCTACCCAACTTAAAGCCATCACAAATCTTTTTTACAGGTTGTTCTATCATAGAGGAGGCATATGGCATCTCTGTAGGGTAGTTCCCGGGTCTAATTATTTAAACTTTTGGTTATACAGCAGCATAGCTTTTATCCTCTCCTTTAGCCTTCTTTTTCTTGGATAAGAAGCACCCTGCATCCTAAACACTTGTCCTAGTGAATATAAAATGAAAACCACATGGCAGCTATAGTCAGGTAACTGTAATATCACAATGCAAAGTAACAAAAGCCATAATTTAGACTGGAAATCTTCTATACGTCCCATTATCCAAGGAAGAACAGGCATCATATCTCAAACCTTCTCAGATTTGTCAGATCACAGTGTGAAACACCTGCTGCCAGAGGCAGGTGCAGAACAGGATGTCTGCTCGAGGACTGATGTGTGTCCTGAGAAGGTCCTGCTGCCTGAGAAGGTATTTCAAGTGGCCTTCCACTGTACCTGCTGATCATGAGGAATACCCTCAGGTGGAATGCTGTGAAAGGCCCCATGATACACACAATCAATTTTAGAACAGAAATGTATGTGTGACAGCACTTGCCTGTTTTCTAACAGCTAGAAGTGACAAGATTGTACTTACACACATTGTCACAGAAGTCAGGAGCCATGAGCATTATTGCTTAATATAATCCTCTCTGTGCAATGAATTCTCTCTTACTTAAACTGTTCCTGCGTTGAGATTACAATGACTTTTTAAAGTAGGAACTTCCCAATGGGTTCCACATCTAATACAAGATGTATGGCTGCATGTGGGCAGAAAATTAAGTGACACATCTATTTCCGCAGGTAATTTAGGGATAGCCTGTCCTGTGGTGTTGTTTACACTTAGGTTTCCTCTGGTGGTTTTGATGCTTGGCTGATGGCAATACTGAGAACAAGCCTGGGAGGCTCTTTGCTCTTTTTTCATTAAATATTAAACAGATTTGGAGCCTTGCTTTGGCTAGCTCTTAGTTCTGGCAGAACTTGCTGGCATTAGTGCTCTATTCATCAAAGTATATGAGCTTTTGCTTAGCACCGTTTTAGGCATGTTAGTTTGCTTCCAGAGATGAATGGAGGGCAACTCAGTTTTTCAGGTCTCTCTGAAGACTTGCTTTGGCTGCATCTAGGTAGGAATAAACACTTCCAAGTTTTTCTTCATTATTTTTGGAAGACTCCCCTCAAGAACTGCACTTTGAGTTGTGGATATCTGCAGCTTCTTAGGAAAAGAAAAAAAGAAAGGGGGCTGCTCACTGGAGTTCTTGGTACGGTTGCCATAGTACTGTGTCCTTAGTTGAATGTTGTTGGGTCTAGCTACTTACATCTTTGATTTTAAGGTTAGTAGGCTCTTCTGTAAGTAGATCTGAGTATTTATCCTGACCTAATTCAGTGTGTTGTCAGTCTCATAAATCTCCACCAGTAGCTGCCTGCCAACGGAGCCCCAGCTTGAAATGTGGCACAGGAAAGGGGCTCTTGCTGGTGCTGTTGATTTCCTTCCCCATGAATGCACTCTGGTCCTGGGAAGAGAGTTTGTAAAGGACTCTTGACAAGTGCCTGCTTGTCAAGTGTTCAAGTTTTTTTCACAAGAGCCGTGACTTGATGAGATCAAGACTGAGGTCTTCTCCTTGCCAGGCTTCCACTCACTCTTTGTCCCTTTTGTTGGCATGCAGTTATATCCCAACCCTGACTGGTACTCCTGCGCCCTGCTGATTTTACCGCATCAACACCTTTTGCTTTCCCAGTGATACCACAGGTTTATTACTACTTGGGAGAAACATGGTTTCTTCCATGGAGTTTGGTGTTTCTGATCCACCTTCTTCAGCATAAGGAAAGTGGAAGGGTCCTTTCCCTGCCCATTTCTCCACGAACCCCACTTCATCTGAGATTCCTTAGCAAAATCATTCAAGAGCAGACAAGGTCTTTGTATTAAACAGCCTTTCAGAATCACCAGAATAACTTTAATGTTTGCTGCTCCTTGTCTTTCCCATCTCTTCTGCTGATGCCAACTATTTGACCCTGTTATGAACTGCAGTACAAGCATGTCACAGCAAGTCTGTGTTCCCATGTGCCTGCACAGAGCCCCAGACACCACAGCCAATGCCTCAGGCACTGCTTGGCAGATGAATGTGTGGTACTCGAAATGCACGTGAGCTGTGGCAGTGCCTGTGTGAGCCTGCTCACTGCAGAGTCTGGCAGAGAGCAGGTGTGATGGGCCCTGGTGGCAGCAGCTGCTAAGGGACACCCTGGCTGCAATTGTCCTACGTGGGAGTTTGTATTTCTGGCCTGGTGGGGAGCACCAGAATACATGACCTGCTGGTTACTGCAGGGAGATAGGTGGAGGTACTCTCTATCTTCTGTCCTCCCTTTACATATTTTAAACTCTGGACAAAAGGATGCCCCAGTTCAGCAGAGCAATGGGGCAGTTGTTCGACACAGCAAAGCAGGTGCTTGCTTGCTAAGTGTGTACTCAAATTCCATTAAGTGCTTTACTAAATAGGACTGATTTTGATAACTGGCATCAAGATTACTGTTGAGATTAACTCATTATGCCAAATACTTTTTTCAAAAGTGTCACATGTTCTTTTATGGCATGATAAAAGTTATTCTGGATACAGAATAATTCACATAATTCTTCATTTGAATGAAGATTTTCATGTGCTCTAGCTCTACCTCCCCTCCAACTGTACTTTCAAGAATGCCAAGGGCAATCCCAGCAGCTCTTGTGCATTGTGGCACTGGAAGGAGGCACCTCTGAGTTGGGAAAAGCCTTTGGATTGGATTCTAAATTCTTGCCATTTGGTTCTTTTCAAACAATTAACTATGCTCTCTGCACCCAGCCCATACACCTGTCTCTCCCTGCTCAGCCCATGCATTGCCAGCTTCTTGAACCTTCTTTCCTTATGAAGAGGCACCATTGAGGGAGTAAATGGTAAAGGCCAGCAGTGACTCTTTCAGCTCCACACAGAATTGCAGTAATGTTTCAAAAGCTGCAGTCAGGTCAAGGAATTGCTGCCCTTCAAAAGGTAAAAACTAATTCTGAAGGAGCCTAGGTGGTGTTGGCAGGTACTGGGGCACACAGTATTGTTCTGTATCTTACAGAGTTGAATGAGCAGGTTCAAATAAACAATAACTGTGCATCTTGTTAAGCAAACAGAAATTAAATCATTTTGATATGAAGGAATATTAAATGTGCAGGTATCCAGAGACAGGATGCAAGGCTGGATGAGCAGCTCCTGCTGACCATGCTGGGTATCAGAATTTGCTGGAAAACAGAGCCAGTAGATACTGTGTAAGGCTTTAGGGGTGGTGAGTGCTGCGTGGAGCTGTAACTGTGAGCTGTGCGCCATGGCATGTTTTTTGTCTTGCAGACCCCCAATGGATTATTGCTAACCCCCAGCCCACTGCTGTCCAGCATTCACTTCTGGAGCAGCCTCAGTCCTGTTGCTCCTCTGAGTCCTGCCAGGCTGCAGGGACCAAACACTCTGTTCCAGGTAGGTCTTCCCAATGCACAGAGTTCATTGCTAAATGCACACATAGGGAAGAGACATTGCGGAATGTTTCCTCACACCAATCTGGAGCTTTTCAAATAGATCAAGAAAATACAGGCATTAACAGGCACTTTTCTAGAGAGGCCTACTTACTTGTACCCTCTTCCAATCCTTGGCAGCACAGTCAGAATGTACAGGTCAGTGTCTGCTGCAGAAAGCACACTCATATTGTGTGAAGGAGAGAGCAGGTAACAGAGCTTCCAAAGCTGCAGGAAGAGAGTGCAGACCACTCAGTGAGCAGCCAGGAGAGGGCTGGAACACTGGCCCTGAGAAAACCAAGACAATTTGGGTCTCACCAAGTGAGCTGGGTGTAGGTTTATCCTTTTGTCTTAATGAGCTACTTCTCACTCAGAAAAACAAGGCTTTTTGAACCCAAATGCTCCATTTCCAGTTCTCCTGCCAATTATTCATGTGTCCTCAACCAAGGACATAGCTCTGAGCATGACCCAGCTTTATGTAACAGCAAAAAGGCAGCATTGTGCCCACTCTCTCCAGAGTATTGGCAGCGTAAAATTCTCCAAGTTTTACAGAGATCTGGTAAATACAAAAGTTATTAAATAACCCATGACGGCCACAGCACTTGGCTTCAGCATTTGCCTGGGGCTGAGGAAGAAATTAGTGGGGATGGTATTTGCAACTCCATTTGCTGCAAAACAGATGATTCATTAAGTCACAGAAGAAATTATGTTAATCTGCTGATTGGCAAGGAACCCAATGGCCATCTGCACAGCTGAAAGTGCAAGGACACCCCTGGAATGAACACCCTGACTGCTGTGGAAGGCCTGCACTAACAGAGGAGAAGGCTACTGCTAGACAGGGTCCCTGGGTTAGTCTCTGAACCTTCAGGGAGACAAACTGCCCAAATCCAGGGCTGGGCTGTAGCTCACATAGTTGCTCAGGTACTGTCTGCACTGGGATAGTCAGTCTTTCTACCTTCAGCTGCACATGGAGCTCAGGGATCCTTATTTGTGTTTTAGATAAACTCATTACCCCCTATACTGGACCTTAGTTTTGCATATGTGGTTAGAAACAGCCAGACATTTCACCTGAGAAGTGCCTGCATCAAGACCTGGAAAGAGCTTGGATGGACACATGCTGGCCATTCCCTGCGGGAACCAAAAGTGAGGAGTGGCCTTGGCTTACCCTTCTGAGAGACCCAAAGGGCCTTATAAAATAACGTTTGATTCAAGCAAAAGCCAGGATGACAAGTTGTAGAGCACAAGGCCTTATTTTAACAGCAAATAGGAAACGAAAACCACAGCTGAATGCCGGCCAAGCCCACCGAGAACTGATGGGTCTGCCAGTGTTGGCATCAGGGTAGAGCTCTCCTCAGGCTGCCTACACAGGCCAGCCCACACTCCATGCATACCCAGGGAAGAGCTTGTAATCAGGTTCTGTGTTTCCATAAATCTTGGCAGAAGTGATGGAAGCATTTCCTGAGGTTTGGTGTGTTTAAAGCAGAGGTGTCAGCCAATTCAGGCCACACCAGGAGGATGGTGCCAGACTCCCTGCAGCACTGTGCTGCTCAGCCTGGCTTGACACTGAGTGGTGAAGATAAGTATCACCAACCACCATCTGAGTGGAAGAGCAAACTTGTTACGAGCACCTTATTATATGCACGTGGAGGGTGTGGTTACACCACAGTTGGCTGTCAAGGACTGATCTGATATAGGGTAAAAATATACCCGATGCTTGAAGTTGTTCAGCTCTGTCTCCGTGAAGCCAACAGAAACCCAGCACAGTTCATGGAGCTGGGCCTCAAGGCCAGATCAGTATCCAACACTGGGATAATTCCTGCCTCATGCTGGAGCAAGTGTATTCCACCTACTTGTTTTACTTCTTCTCAGGTCAGATGCTCAGAACTAGTCAATACCCACGGCAAGGTGCAGTCATGATGCTGTCAAGAACCAGGAATACATGGCTTAATATGTTGGATAAGTTTTTTTACACAGTACTTCTAAAGCAGCAGGTGACAATAAATGACAATTCACCGTGGTTCTCATGCTGAAAGGTGTAACTAGTTTGTAGTTTCTGAGTGAATACAGAAACTGTAATTGAGAGTAACTTGAGAGTAATTTTCCCCATGCTTTGTATTCGCAGTTGTACTTTTTCTGCCCTAAAACTACATCTCAACTTTCACTTTTGCCAAACTTTCATGCCTAAAAGAAAGACAAAAAGGATGTATTGTAATTAATAGCGACTGAAAAATATATTTGGAAGCAGAATGGATGGCAAATATTCCTCTGTAGTGTTCACTTTTCCAGGGTGATGATAATTTTATTGTGTGAACTTTTATTTTAAAAATAGCCAATAACAGATTTTTACATCCTCGTGCATTTACAAGTTATTCAGGTTTTGTCCTCTATCTTGCATTCCTAATGGCTGATGCAGGCAGTTGGTAGATGTCTTACTGTATAGACATCACAACTCTTGAAACTATCTGGAGCTAATGCTAAATCGTGTACTTCTTGAGCTGAATGCTTCGAGATAAAGAGTAATTTTTACCTTTTGGCCTCTTACAGTTTCCAACTCTGCTAAATGGTCACATACCAGTGCCACTCCCTAGTCTGGACAGAGCCTCTTCACCAGTACTGCTTTCTCCAAATGCTCAGAAATCCTGATGATGCCTCATCACATCAAGGATGTATTGGTGGATTTAACACTTCATTCCTATGGGCTAGTTTTTCCTGTGTCATGAGGAGGACATTGTGAAACCCTTTATTACTTTGGTTTGCACTTTTCATTACATAGATAATCTACTTTTATTATGTTAGCATTTTTTAACAGTGTTTATATATAAAAGTATATATAAATCTGTTATGCATTAAATGAATTGTAATTTTTTATATCATAGCTCTCAAGTGTTGAACACTTCTGTTGATGAAATACTTTTAATGGATTGCAACAATGTATCTAACAGGGATGTGAAGCTTCTTTTTAATCCCTTTTTCTGCATATTATACATTACGCTTGTGTAAACTATAACCAGCTGTGCCTTCTTTTGCAAAAAGTCATGTAAATGATTTATATATTTTCTAGTATTAAGATAAAAAGTTGAAGGGAAAAAACAAGTATTGAACAGCCCTATGATAGTATTTCAGTATTTTCTCCACAGATAGGCCATATGATGCAGTGTATTAATTTAACTTTGTATTAAGTTCTTTCAAATTGTATAAAAATAGCCTTTTAATTTTTCTTTGCTGAAGTGAAAACATAATCCGTATTACAGCCAGGAAATGTAGTTCAGAGTAACAAAGCCACGTTTACACATTTATGCCCAAGTTCTTCTGTCGAATTGCAACAGGGAGGAACTGGGCTGTGTATGTTCCTGAGATGTTTCCAGCATTTCAGAGTACTTCTGTAGAAAAGGAAACATTGACTTAGAATTTATTTGGCCTATAGTTCTTGCAAAATGTCAACATTGCAGCTGGAAAAAGTGCAGGTAATCTCTGTCCTCCCAGGGAGTGAGGATCATTCCTGATAATTTCCAAGTGCTTTGTTCAGCTGTGCCAAGTGCCTTCTACTACTTCCCTCGAAAGACTATTGTAGCTACTCAAGCTCTGAAGGTCACGTTTCCCCTTCCCACAAAACTGGAAAAGTTACAGGTCTGTAAATTGATGCCTGGTGCTTGCAAAGAGGCAGAGACTGTAGATGTGGGATGTTTATGTATAAACAGCTGAATTCTGGATGAAAAAACACCACTGTGTTACTATATACTTGCAACTTGAACTTACTGGGATGTCCTCTACCTTGAGGGGATGGGTTAGTCATATAAATGTCAGGTTAGGATTAGGCCAGACTCCCTGGCACCACAGACTCTAATCCTGGCAGGGCTGATGCAAATCTTCAGCTTCCTGAGGTGGCTAAATTGGCTTGAACGCAGCTTTACTGTGTCATCGGTTTTTCAGATGAGACCTAAAAAGCCAATCCCAAATCCGATCCCTGTTTGTGATAAGTCATTCAAACCTCAACTTTGCTTTCTGGCCGAGCAGCTGGCTCTTTTTAAGAAAAGTCTGTTCGTTTTGAATGTGTGCAGTGAGTTGTCTGCTGATTTTCTGCTTGGATGCATTTCAGTGATGACGCGTGTAGTTATTTGTAAAGTGCTTTTGGATCCTTCAACCTGAAAGGTGCTAAATAAACATTTTATTAATGCAGTTCTGATGTTGAAAAGCTATTTTTGGGGCAGAGGTGGTTGACAAAAGACAGCAGGAATTTTCCTCAGGCTCCTGGGTTGCACAACCAAAAACTACTCACGAGTTCCACTAGCAGTGATAAAACCCTGCTGTAGCCATGTATGTACCAGCTGATAGAGACAGCAATTGAATGCCAGACATGAGGAGAACGAATGAAGCACTTGGGATGTCATTTTCTGGACTCAGAGTTTCAAGAGCTCAAGACGTGTGACCCCATGGAGTCAAAAAGAGAAGACGAACCTATACAAAATTTATGAGTGAATGCAACTTTTATACAAAGTAAAATCAGAATAGGTTGGAAGAAATGGCAGTGTGTAACTGATGGGACTGACAAGGATAGTGGAGATAAATCACAAGGGCTTACAGACTGAACATTTATCTTCCAATGCATTCCTCCCAGGTACACGGAATATTTTACAAGAAGTTACAGAGACACAATTATTTCACACTAGAGAGCTGGCTCCTGCCTCATTTTTAAAAACCCATGAATACCTACTTACACCTATAAGGCATGAACAGCAGCATAGAGTCTTGTCTTGTATGTGCCACTGTGGCTAATGGGAGAACCTGTCATCGAGACCAAGCTTTTCACTGTGGGTTTAAAATGATGAATACAAGCTAGTATGGAATATTACACTGTAAAAAATCAGTTGCCCATGAGAGGAGGGGTGAGTGACAGAGAAGAGATACTTAAAAGTACCTGAGTTACCATGATTTTTATTCAAAGGTTTTAGTAATAATAAGGCAGATTTTTTTTCTTCTCAAAAGGCTCAACACACCCACGGTTTCCCTCCCACCCTCCAGCCCCCCTTATATTATTTTGGACTTTTTTCTAAGATAGCAGAAAACAACAACTCTGGGACAGAAACCTATGTGAAAAAATTACTGGAAATGATGAGAGAATCCAATAAAACAATGGAAAATAAAGTGGGAAGAAGTGCTGTCTTTGAGAGAATAAAAATATCAAGAGAACACATCTTCTGCTAATTGACTTTTTAGCTGAAAAAATAGGCTATCAAAATCAGCTTTCTAAATCAGTCAATAATGTGGAACAAAAACTTTCTATTGGGAAGTATTTATACAAATGAAGTCCAGCCTTTCAAGTCTAACACTTATATGAAACACTAGACTGTTATGCCTTATGCTTTGAAGAAAATATTCTATTGGTAGTCTACTGAATTTTATTAACAGGTATCTTTTTAACTGTAGAGAAAAATCAAATAAATGTTTTTAAAAAGATAGTGTGGAAGTGTCAATATTTCTGTGGCATGGAGAGCTCCAAGCCAACAATCTTGGGGAACAAAATGGGAATTACTCTCTTTTCAGTATTCTTGGTAGTAATTGCAACTTCATCATACTTGGGGGATTTATTACAAGATTTGTACTTTATTTATGCTTCAGAAATACACAGGAAGTTCCCAGTTACTACAAAGGCTGGGTGCACAATTAGGGTATGTTTGACTTACCTGCACCTTGTTTCTTCAGGCAAGTATCCCCCCAGAAGGGCCACAGCTTTGCCAAGAGCATGTGCACACCTTTGGCCCTGGCCAAAGTTCTAAAGAAAACTTCCAAGGTGGGGAAAACAGTGATAGGTGATAAACTATAGCAAAAGACCTGACACACATCCGTGATGTCAAGAAGGAACAATTTGTTTTGTCTGACCAAAACTGGTCTCATCAGACAGGCACTTAGCCATCTGGAAATACCCACCAAAGAAGTGAAGAACTGTCAGTCAGGTTTCTGTTTAAAGGGGAGGTGGTCCTTTCAAACAAGACTACCAGGTTAATTTTAACAGAACAACCCTCTACATTAAAAGGCTGTGCAATCTCATGCTGACAGGAAACATCCTCAGAAGCCATCATGGCACCCAAATGAATTTAGAAAAGGCATGCTAAGTACAGGTAGTCTTTTATGTAAGGGCATAGCTATTCCCTTCTGATCTTCAGACTGCCTGTATATCCTGTAGGATAAACAAACCTCAGATTTAAGCATAACCCTCCAAAGTCATCAGAAAACTACAACTTTTAAAATCTGTTTTACCCTCAAACTGTAACTGCTCTTACCAGTTAATGTGTGAGTGCTCTGCACAGATGGAGTACATACCTGTTTCTTGAGGGCAAAGAGACTTGACAGCACGAGTGAGAAGCAGTATGAATTTATTTAAATGAAAAAAGCAGAATGAACCTCAAGCAAGAACTCTGGAGCAATCAGCATCATGGCCAGCCTTTTGAAGAAAGCATTCTAGAAGAGAGGATTCTAGGATATGCTGGAGTTATTTTGTGAAAGATTCCCATCAGTTCACATGCACTCTGCAAAAAGTGCAAATGCATTTATGTAAACTTAATTATTCCTAACATTATTCCTGGCTCCAGGCCAGCTACCCCCTCCAACAAAGTAAATAAGACAGTGAAGAAAGGAAAAACCAGTCTTTGAAAAAACAAGCTCAGGGTGTGAAAGAGGAGGGGCAGGTGACAGTGCAGACGGTACCATGCAAGGCATGGAGGGAGGTGCTCTACAGGAGCACGCTGGAGAAGAGACAGGGAAGAGCATTTTCCCTGGTTTGCAATCCACAGCAATGGCAATTCCATCAGCGGAAAGATCCCACTGCAACAAATGAAGGAACTTCATAGCTCTCTGGGGAAAAATGTATTTCAAGGTAGGGCATCTGAGACAAGTAAGGTTTGTATTTCATTAGGAGGACCATGAAACTGATGCATTCAGGCAGGCCTGCTTCTCAAGTGAGCTTAAAGGATGCAGCCAGCACAATAAATTAAGCTGTTATTTACCACAGTAGCATGTGTATATGTGTGCATTCAGTTTAAGTTTTCTCAAAAGCTACAGAACTTAAATGACTTAAGGGATTTTAGAAAACATGCAAAAATATTTGAAAATCGTTCACTTTTTCCACTGAGATTCAATTTTACTCAGTTAGAGGCACTGCTCAGTGAAAGTCACATATAAGAGATTAAAAAAAAAAAATTCTAGAAGATCTGAACTCGAATCCCAGTTCTGAAAACAGGTTCCCACTATGGCTGAGAACAGGACTATTGATTTTTGTGCAGCTGAACTCCACAGATGGAAGGTGAATGGTAGAAATTCTAAAGCTTGTACATTCTAAAATGTACCTGCTTGGCTTTTATACTTTTCACAATCATTCCACGTGTACAGTCAGAGCTTACCTACAGTGTTCCAACTGCTACATATTTCCTTCATGTTTCATAATTGCACTTGTTACCTTTCCCGTCTCCTAAACTGGTATGACCTGGATACTGGTGACACACATGGATGTACACAAAGGCCAAATGAAAGCTTTAAATCTTTAACAGCCCAATCTCTGAAAAAACAAAACCCCCCAAACTGCAGAAAGTAAGCATTCAAGTTCCTTCCCAAAATTAATGCATTTCATAGAGATGTTACATTTGTTTTAAAGCCAAAATTTCTGAAGGTAAATAAGGTACTGAAATGGGCTAACAAGGTGCATGAATTACTTCAACTCTGCTCCTCAGTAACCAGACAGAATGATCATGTCACAGATAAGGTAAGTTCTGATTTCTCTTCAGTGCCATCATGTGCTGTAGCTCTGTACATTTCCATACACTGATTTGTTTGGATTTCCTTAAAGTCTGACCTTAATTCAGAGTATTTCCTGGACAGTTTATGACACTTAGCCTGCGGATATTTATAACATACCTTTCACATATTTTGTCCTCAATAATGGAATGTATTCTTAACCTTAATCCCATTTTAACATTGCAGAACAGAAATGATGTACCTTTATTACATTGAAAAACTCATGCACAAACAACAAGCAAGCAGCCCAAAGAATGCTACCTTGAAGTTTTTCAAATGATTTGCAAATACAAAGTATGTTGATTCTTTAATAATTGTTTATTTTAACTTTTATTGCCCAATTCAGGGATACACTCTGGCTACTTAATGCTGTGGGGTAAAGCAGCACAAAAATAACACAGCCATGTTGAGAAGCATGTTCCACTAGAGCACTGCTGACCTGTTGGTTTTCACCTTTTATCTCCCACTCTGTCCTGCCAATCCCCCATCCTCCAACCACCCCCTCTCCCCTTTAACCTTCACCTGCATGTGAATGCAACCACATTACAAGCACCTGCCTCTGTCCTGGCTTCCAGCCCACCTGACTTTGACACACACCTACACCCACACCTCGCCAGGCCTACCCTAGGCTAGGTGGGGCACACCAGGTATCTTCTAAAAATAACTACCTAAAATCAGTCACAACATGCAGGTCATTTCTCATTAACTGATCACTCACTGTCAAGCAAAGGTGGTCACATCAAACAGTGAAAGTCATCCATTTTTAGTGATCCTCTGCTTGTTTTTTGACACACTTGAGGTCTTCTCCCAAGGACGCCAACACTCTTACAGTTCTTGGGTACAGTGATACCAAGTCTGTAGTACCTGACTCTGCCAGACAGGAGGTATAGCACAGAATTCCACGGAAAGAATGTCAGAGATGCCCAGCAACTTCAGACTTGCTGACTACTGCCCCAAACAGGCAACTGCCAGAGAACTCTCTCTGTTGATGCAGGAATTTCAGTAACACACAATTTTAAAAAGCCACAAACTGGCTTGAGAACAGATGCCAAGTTTGTGAAATATGTTTTTTTAAAGCTACCTCCTAAATAAGAACACAGATTCACTTGTAGGTATTTAGAAAAATTTTCTTTATAAACAGACTGCTTTAATTTTATGGAAGGTCTTTTAATTTGTAACAAAAGAGCTGGATTCCTACTTAAAATGCAACATCCTTTTGTTAGCTGCGGCTGATCCCTTTCTAAGTTTATTAATGCACTTCATTTTACCAGGTAAACCTTTAAGTCCTTTATTCATTAGTGTCACATTATTACTTGTTCTTTTATGACCTATAAAGTATTACTATTCTAGAAATGCTAAACTGCACATTTATCCACAGTCAACATTTAGTCTAGCTTCACTACTTCTGTAAAAAAAGATGTTTTTCTGACACTTCTTTCTTCAACACTGTCACATCTACAACATATTTCCTACAAAGTCCATCGGTATAAAATCTAGATCAGATCCATAGCAACTATAAAAATATATATAACAACTATTTCAGGACAAGGTTTTTCATCAGTGCCAACTGTACCTCTGCCACACCCTTAGCGCTCACACTGGGATCAGGGGAGACCTGCGCCTGTCCAGGCCTCATGTTACACTCCCAGGCTGTGTGCACACAGGGCTGGCTCACCAGCAGTGAGACTGGACCATGCTGCTGAGAAGGTCCTGAGCAGCCTCAGCCATGGATGAGCCACGTCACTTGTGCTGCCACTGCGCTGAATGAACTAAAGGAGTGGCCAAAGGTGACCCTGGGGGCTCCCACAACATACGGACCTCACTAAGCGCTGCCAACAATGCCCCAAGAACCGCAAGTTCACTTAGTCTGTATTTTTAACAACACAAGGCTTTTGTTATTACGAATTTCAAAACAAAACCAAAGAATTCCACGTAATATTTATACTTTCAAAAGTACAATATTAATACAGGTCGGTCAGTTAGAAATAACAGCAGTTTGTTAGGTCTACAAGATTTAACGTAAAACCGGTTTACAAATGCTGAAATGCAGTAGTGGTCCAATAGTCACCGTTACACATGAATTTCTTTCTTCCAGAAAATAATATTTAAAAAAAATCCCAATTCAAATTTACTAGTATCAATGAAATATTAATAAAACACCCCCAAACATGCCACAATCACTATTCACAAATAAAGTTAAAATGAAATATACAAAAATTCACTTAATACTGTTAAATAACAATAAACTACAAGATTTCCTGAACAGAAATGGTAGGACCCCTGAACGTTTTACAGTGAATGTCAGGAAAAATTAAGTTACCTATGACTATTTTCATGATATACCAGCCAAAGATTTACATGACCATTTCAAAATATACCAATAAAGATTTACAGTCTCTTTAAGATGCACTAAACAAATAAGTTCATAAAGGTGAACACAAATACTTAAAAATACTGCAACCATCACCAAGGGTTGTACTTATGATACTCACTGAGATGCATAAGCATAGAAGTTATATGTTTACTATCTCTGGAAAACAGGTAACATCAAATGTCTGAAAAACTCTCTACATTCCCATGGTAAAAGCTCTGTAGCGTAGTGAGTTCTTCTCAAGTACAAACTTGCATCTTTCCAGTTGATTTCAAGTGAATAATGCACAAATGGGAGAGCAACAAGGTGGGAAAAGTGTGACATTATTCCCATGTTTGTGTAATTAGTTGTCCTGTTCCTCTGTAATGAAAAGTAAGCCAGGGTCCAACATATATGAATTGTCTTTTAACTATCTGTATTTCTAAGTTAAAAACAAGATAAAAAAGTTATTGTTTCTGCAGGCCCCATGTGCACAACAATGTGCAAATATGTTATGCTGGAGTAAGCCTGACAAAACGTCCAGCCTCCATGCTCTAATTTATCAATAACTAACATAGGATCTGAGAGCAAATCAAAGTTACTTTTCACTTGTTTGAATCAACCTTCACACCATGTGCTTTTCAAAAACATAATATGCATTATAATTTTTCAACTATTTCAACACATACTTCCAATGTTAAATAAGGAATTAAGTGCCAAGAACTTAGAGCATTAAAGATGGCTCACCTATAGCCAAGCAAAGCTATGTTTACATTCCAGGAAACACTGCAGTTTAAGAAATACAAAAAAACCCCGCAGCAGTAGAACATTTTATCAAGAGAAACAGATGCATTCACATATTATAAAGCCATTGCAACTTCTTCAGGCATGGAACTGTTGTGTTAACTATACAGACAGTAGTTATTTAGCAGCAATGATTCCGCAATAAATAATGCACTGTGTTTCTCAGTCCTGCACAAAAATTGCAGCTACAGTTACATCAACAGCTGTAACCTACTGGCTCTAGTGGCAGAGGAGACCTTAAAACCAACTGTACAAAAAATTGTCACACTGTGACAACAAATATAAAAACATAATTTGCAGGTTGGAAATAAAAAGACTCCACTGTTAGGAGGACAGTGTAGACAAACTGCGATTCCAAGTCCACCAACAGAAAGCACTGCCTTCAGATCCGAGTCCTTGATCAACAGCACAGGCTTGGGCTTGACTCTGCACTGCCCCCTTTAGAAAAGCATGCTCTGCCTTCTGTTCTTCCCGTGTCCTGCAACGCAACACGGATCATGGTAAGAAACCAAAGCACTTGCACCATGGCAAGTTTTAAGTATTAAGTTATGATCCAGACCTTTGTCCTACTTCAAGGCAACACCCCCTGTGCTTCAATCACCATCAGCAACTTTCTTTTAACTGCACTCACTGTTTTTCACTTTGTCACCACTCAGTCCCATACAGTACTGGTTTGAAACTCCCAAATGTTCTCACCTTCACAGTCCCTGCCCATCCCTAGTAAAACCCAAATTTTTCTATGCACTTAGCTTGTATGTCTCTACAGGAATCTCAGTATAATTCTGGGGTTTTTTTTCTGTATATTTACACAAACCAATTTAACAAAGCATTTTTCAATGCCTCTGAATGCCTCTGCCACAGCATTCTTTTAGCAAGCATGAGAAAGTAAAAAGCTTTCCATACCGGTCTCTGGGTAAGTGGAATTTCGAAAGCCAGGGTCTTTTTGCAATTGAATCTCTTTTAGACTGAATATTGAAATATCTGGAATGTAACAAGGAAATTAATTAATACAAAAATGTATAACTATGTTTTATTGACCAAAATTATATTCTTAATTATATAGTTTGAATTAAAAAATGTTTCCAATTCTCAAATATTTAAGGCACTAGATATCAGACTTTTTTAATACATTACAGTTTTCCTTACACAATGTACATAGCTTTAAGGCACTAACAGTACTCTGCTACTTTACAACTCCTCTTACTTTCAGGCAGAGTGTGTATTCTTGTTCCAAGACTTCTGAAGTACGCATGTTTCATGGCCTCTTCTGCTGAAATTCTCTTCTTTGATTCATACTATAAATATAAAAGCATACAGGTGTGTTGGTTTCCATTAAAAATCTCTTTGCAGCAAGTCATTTCATCAATAGCAGAAAGATTTCTATTTCCTCAACATTTTGGACTTTTTTTTTTCATTACTTTCATTTCACATATGACTATCTGGTGTTTTATCAAAATCAGTACTGCCAACATGTAATCTTGTTATATTGCTAGTATAGTAAAAATAACTTCTGGAAATGGATGCAGGTCAAAACTACACCTAATCTTTATTTGTAGATAGTACAATGATTAGGTATCTCCTGCTTGACATCTGTGCAATTCTAGGCAAGGATGCAGATGCTTAAAAAGCTGCACACAAATAAGTTACAATGCTGCATCTACTCAAAGATGCAGGAGCTGGCCTTCCATCTTGCTTCCAGCTCATCTTTAATACACATTAAAATATTAAACATATAAAATAAACCCATACCACTTCAGCTTTTGAATATAATTGCAACATCAAGTAGTAATATTACACTTTAGTAACTCCTTCTCTAGTACTAAACTCAGTTTATCATTACAGAAATTTAGCATCTGTATTTAAAAGTTCTGGTTTAACACCGTATTTCACAAGAGATTCAGTTTTTTCGGGGCTAGCATAGAATAATTATATTTTTACAAAAGTTAGTGAGAGAAAAAAATCAGTTCTGAGGGAAAAAAAAAAAGCGTCAGTTTTTTAATGCTCACACAACACTGGCTTCTTCCCACATCTGTTATCCATTACAGACTCAGCTACACATTCCACTTTGAGACAGAACTAAATACTTCAGCTTCTAATATATTTTGTACAATTTGTACGTAATATATTAAAACTCAAAACTTGTGCTTTTATAAAGGAAAGCCACAAAACACATCTTACTTGAAGGAACTTCGCTATCAATTCAATTCCTTCTGTGTCTAGCCTAAAAATAAAAAAAAAATAATTAAAAATCAAAACAGTTATTGAATTCTATTTATGAAAGTAAAACTGCAGAGGAACTGACTTAATTAAATTATATCAAACCTGAAAACTAGATCTAAACAATGGAAATGCTTTCACCTAAACAACATTTACGGATGTTATTGTGAATACATATGAGTGTTAATATCTCTGAACAAGACTACTTGGAAAACACTGGGGACACAGAAATCCTTAGGTTGGATTGTCATTTACTAGGTTGACCTGGATCATTTATTTGAATCTTTTACATTATTTCTCTTAAGCTTAGTACTACTCATTTACTAGAGGGATACAATGTTAGATCTTCTTCAAGGTGGACAAATTTCTTTGTTATTAATTTTATTTATGATTTATATGATTTATGACAGTTATATATGATTACAAGAAACTGCTCAAGGAAGCCATTAACAAATGGCCTGTGTGTTGTATATACCCGTAAGAGAATTTGTGTTCTTTAGGAAATGCTGTGTGAATTCTCCCACTATGGAGACATTATTAATCAGAGATTATTGTTCATTAAGGAGCTGTGGTACCTACCCAGAATGATATTAGAGGAAAACCACATAGTACCAGGTTCTACTTTGCATTATCATCTGCCCACAGTAACACAACTGATGAACAGTTTCACATCATTCAGTGGCAGATTGTACTTGGAAATGCATTCCCACTTAGGAATATGCAAAACCACAGGGATATATATTTTCTATTAATAAAACACAAAGTACCTTGGTGCATGGTTGATGAGAGGTTGTGGTTTATACTTAGGAAAGTTGTAGTTTCTAAATTCATCGCTGGAAGAAATGCCTGGCCATGTTTCTTGACATGGAGTTCCTGCATTTAGAAGCAGTAACAAATTCAACTTAAAAACGTAAACAAACAACATTGACATACAAAAGTATTTCATCCTGTAATTTAAATGGGAAAGGGGAAAATCATTTAATATGCTTGTGTTGTGCAAACTCAGCTGTACAGTCAGCTGAATCATTTTTCATAACTGTGACTACAATGAAATATATAATATTGTTCCGAGATAAAGACCCACAGTTCTCATACAAATGTGGTGCATTAACATTAACATTACTAAAAGTATCCATTTACCAAGAAGTCTGAAAATCAAGTGCAGCTCATCTTCAACAGTTGAACCAGGAAAAAGAGGCCTTCCTGATGCCATTTCAAAAAATATGCATCCGACGCCCCTTTATAAAAATAGAGAAAAAGACAAAGCAGAAATAATCCTGTAATTTCAGCTTGTAAAGACTTCGGGGATTTCTCTTCAATTAAAACAAATTAGTGGTCATTAGCCACACAGTACTATTAAAATATTCAGAAACATGTGTAGCAAAAGAAGAGCTGTCAAAGACTAAACAAAACCTGGGTCATAGCTATATTATATCCTCTTCCTTCAGATGTTGAGGTAATCAATTTTATTAAAGTTCATGGTAAAATACCACATTGCCTTATCATTAGGAGAAGGTGGCTTCTTTTTTTCCCTAATACTGTAGGCCTAATGTTTGCTTACTCTGAGCAATAAAAAACTACTCTGCATTTTCAGAGAGGAATAACAGCATCTTCTCAGTCTGCCAATCTTTTCCCAAAAAATATAACTCACTTGTAGTCTACAAAAATAGAAAGGTTGAATATTTGAATGTTACTATTTAACAGCAAAGTTGACATTTTTTCAACTTGACTCAGAACATAAATTTGAATTAGGCTATACAAACCACATGTCAATTTGAGTTGAATACTCTGAAGATCCAAGGAGAACATCAGGTGGTCTGTACCATAATGTGACAACTTCATTGGAATAAGTCTTTGTAGGAACAGACTTCGCTCTTGCCAATCCTTGATAAAAAGGGAAACGATGAGTCATGTACAGCTTGCTGAAATCCTTTTTGTACGAAACTGACAAACTATTTTTAGGACCTTATTATACTTGCTAAATACCATTTCTTAATATTATTTAAAGCCCTAATAAAGAGATTTCTATTACCTTTTAGTATTTATGGCAATCTCACAGTCTGTATTTTTAAGCACAGAAGAAAGGTAAACAGATCAAAACCTGGACTAATCCTGTAAATTTCATTAAATCAGTATAGCATTAGATTGATACGAAAGCTTCCTGCTGCGAAAATCTGCGCTGTTTCTGGAAAATTACATTGCAGAAGGCAACAAACAATTAACTAAATGGTGGAAACAGACCAAACCAGTGTTGGATTAGCAGGGGTTTTCCATCCTAACATTATCAATCAGTCAGCAATATATTCAATAAAATTCAGATATATAATGTTAGATGCAATCTTCTGAGCAACCTTCATTTATACAGAAGGGGTAAAATCAGAGGCACAGAGCACAACTTTTAAAGAATCTTCCAGACACAGAAGGTAACAGGAAAATGTGGATGCCCCACTCCACTGTAAATCCCAAGGAATTTGGTGTATCAATGATAGTGCAACACCTGACAATTTAGCACATAAACTAACCCTTCCTCACTCCTGTCATTACCCTGGCTTTAGAGTGACTGTGGAGTGTTAGGCAATGCAACATGAGCTCCACTTTAAGAATTTGACTGAGTATCAATTTCACAGGAAGCTGTGAGACTACTTTCAAGTGGAGTGACAGTGTTCCCTATAGAGACATTACACTGATTACTACATCCTGTAAAAGGCTGACTTTTATTTTCCATTTGAGAACACCCAAATACAGACCCAATGTACTAATTTCTCTTAAGGAAAAAATTATTTTCCTTTGCTGAGAGAAAAAAAAAAAATTGTTACAGTTATTTCAGCCATACCAAAGTCTGCAAGCTTCAATTCTCCTTTCTCATTAATTAGTAGATTTTGCGGCTTCAAATCTCGATGTAACACCTTTCTCCTATGACAGTAAGCCAAACCACGAAGAATCTGATATAAAAATAGCTACAAAAGAGAACATTTATATAAATTAGAGAAAAAAATGGTAACCTACAGATTGCATGACTAGTTGGGCACTGGAGTTAAGTACTGTAAGCACAACAAAACAACTTCTCTAAAAAGTGAGTTACTCTCCTTGTGAGCAAATTCTGGACATCATCATTATTGTCCAAAGATTTAAAATTACACTAATGCACTGCTTTAACACAACACTTTACAACAAAGACTTTAAGAGCAATTTGTTCTGTTTAACTAAGCATTTACCACTGCTCTTCCCCACACTAATGTCTTTAAAGATAACTGTCACTGACTATATACTCAAGTTCCCTTCTTCCACAGAGTCCCTTCTGGAAACGCAGCTCAGCAATGTCTCTATACAACTGTGCTGAACTATATAAAAAACATCTTGGCACGCTACTGGAAAAATACACGTAAATTCACAAGCTGAGGGATGATGGAGAAATGAGTAAATGAGGACTATTAAAGTAGCCCAACTGCCTCTGGTATTTACATTCATCCCCTCACCTTGACACACACAGGTTTATTTTAATCCTTTGGAACAGCAAGTCAAAGAACTTCAGTCATACGTATCAATGCTGCACATATATAGATATAAAAGAAGTATGGGGTGAAGAAATGTTTAGTAGTGGGCAGCCAAGCAAGTTTAATGTATCACTGCATTAAGAACTAATACTTTGCAGTTTCTGTATGTATAAAGTGTCTGACCTCGAACATGGGACTTTTGTGTAGCCATTGCTGGCATCTACCACACAGCAGTACTCAGGCAGCATAGGTATCAAATGTACAATGAAAACATACAAGGCATTACAGAAAGCAGTGTGACAAATTCATCATGTAACAGGACCTCTGAGGAAAAATACTAGAATGAGAGGAGGACACAGTCTTAAGCTGCACCAAGGCAAATACAGGTTGGATATCAGGAAAAAGTGTTTACATGAAGGGTGGTAAAGTACTGGAACGGTCTGCCCGGGAAGGTGGTGGAATCACCATCCCTGGATGTGTTTAAAAAAAGACTGGATGTGGCACTTGGTGCCATGGTTTAGTTGAGGTGGTAGGGCTGGGTTGGACTCGATAATCTCGAAGGCCTCTCCCAACCTAGTGATTCTGTGAATGTTTTTATATGACCACATTCTAATACATCTAATACATTATTTTTGCATCAAGTGACATCACCAAATTCTTTTCCATAAACTGGGCAAATACACAGCAGGTGTAGTTACATCCATCAGTTCTCACTGTGCTGACATGGGATTCATCTGTGCTAGAAAAACAAGAACTGCGACTGGTTTCTTTCTCTTTGCTTTCCTTTCTGAAGAGCAGAATGAGAAGCCTTGTTCCATCTACTCAGGCCCATACTGTTGCAGGGGTAGTCAGTCCCAAGCTTTATTAGCAGGACTTCAATAGAAATCAATGGCCCTCCCTAATGTACACTGGGACTGCAAGGATTAGTTAAGAATGCAAATCGGATTACAGAAATTGCAAAGCTTCACCACAGTTGGTATGGATCCTTTTGGAAATGCACAGGATGCCATGTATTAGCTCAAAATTTTGGGTAAAACACTAATAATACCTGTAGTGATCACACATATCTTCGTTTTGTCAAAACACAAAAACCTAAAATTAGCTGAGGAATGTGAGGAAGTGATGTCAGGGAGGTCAAATGTCAATGATGACTCAAACCCCCACAGTTATTATAAGGTAAGCACCTACAGCTACCGTAGTTAAGCAGCTGTTCTGGTTTCCCAGTGCCAAAGGTACTGACCATATAAATTTGTTCTTTGAGCATAGCTTAAACCATAGGCAAACAAGGAAAAACAATTCCTCTGCTTAGCTCAGATTACCACAAGCAGATTCTGGCTTGATCACTAACTGCACTTATTGTAAGAGTCAGGTTCCCACTTATAGCTTTCCCTTATTTTTTTAAGCTTAAAGCACTGCTCATTAACTTGCTGATAATTAAAAACACAAGCATAATTATGATTTTTTGTTGTCTCTCTAAAGTAGAAACAAATGAAAGAATTTCCCTTTGCAGATTCTCAGAGGAAGTAACAGAGTAGGTTATGGGCAGGTGTCTTTCCCTGGTGATACTTACAGTAATGTGACAACAGAAAGGGAAAGCTCACCACACAGTAACCAGTATCTAGCCTGAGTGCCAACTCACTTTCACTCATTTCACGACTGTACTCTGTCTGGAAGCTTGTTTCTAAAGCCCTAAGTATTAAACAACACTAACAGTTATATTAGTTTTCCAAATAAAGTCCTGCTTTTTACAAGAGAAATAACACCTGACCCTGACTTAGTTTCAGCAGGCCAAATTGGAAACCGAGTCATTTGACGTGGCCACAACCACAGCTAAAAGAAAAAGCAAATTAGGCCCTGAGGAAAATTTTATTTCCATTTTCTTAATAATGGAAAGATGAAAATCACTCATTCTTAAATACATATTTTTGATTTCTTATTTGTGTGGCAGGCAGTGGCACGCAAAAACACGTTCATGATTGAGGCTACATGTTCCTCAGTGTCCATATATAAATTTGAGGATATATCAAACTACAGACTTAGTAAAAAGTATAAAATAATGGAAGGACAAGAAGTCAAAAGAGACTTAAATAAAGCTTGTCATGTATATATATTTTAGATATATATGTATGTATATAAAGCTTGCCAGTCATATATATTTTAGATATGTAGCTTCAAAGACAATGAAAACACATGAAATTATATAATCTCCTCTTTTCAATGTTGTAAACACTTTAAACAAAGACACTATCTGATGTCAAATGTAGCTATTTCAGGCCAAAAAGGAAGTTCATTTTTAAAGAGACTAAACCATACAGCTCCTGATTATTAAGATGTCTGAAATTCTTACTGCAAAGCCACTGCCACTGTCACACGGCAGCCACTGTCACTAAAATCACTCACCTTTACATTGTGCATACTCATGATGTTACCACAGTCGTCCATGTACTGCTTCAGATCCTTGTCCTATCAAAACACCATCATCATGGCTCAGTAAAATTGTGTGCAACAAATTACATGAATATTACTTATTGTTGGAACTGAAATGATTAATCAGAAAATGAGATTTCTGTGAAAGATATTAAATGATAAAAACCCCAAAAGCCTGGACAAAAATACCCCTGGTTTTCCAGAGGATAGAAATTCCCTTTTTCCAGAAAGCTGCACTGTCTCAGGCAACATTATTTGCCATTGCCTACTCCTTCATCTATGTGAGGAACAGTATTTTACAGAATTGGTATATTCTCCAATTACACTGAAAGTCAGCTATGTCACAACAGAAAAATACCATTGCAATGATGGTATGATTACCATTTTATACAGGTAATGATTACAACAGTATTTACTAATTTACAGCAATTTAGGAACTGAATATACTGTTCTCATTTTTACCTGAATGACTGTAAATGCAGGAGAAAACTCAAAAAATCCCAGTATTTTAAAAAATGAGTACAAAATTTTGTTGTGTTTCTGTTTCTTAGAAACAATAAATCAAATGTAAACTCACTAATTGTTTAAGCACTTACCAGGTACTCAAAAACAAGAGTCAAAGACTTGTCTGTGTGCACAATATCATGTAATGTAACAATATTTGCATGTTTCAGATCTTTTAATAATGACACTGCAAGAGAGAAAAGGAAGAACAAAATAAATAAATGCAAAATACGAGGAGTAAATGCAATTTCTAGTTAAGATCATCCATATAAGCTATCTGGGTTTTTTTTGAATTAAAAAGCTATTTTTAGGAACATAAAACTCATACAGATAAAGTTACTAAGAAAGCTATTTAATCAAAACACCAAACATACACTTGAATAACAAGCTTGTATTTCCTAAACTATGTATTTCAGACAGAAGTAATTCTGTAAAATATATTTTGAGTCCCTGAAAGATATTCACTAACAGCAGTATAATTCAGTATTTAATCATCCACTTGTAATAATGCATTTGAGATCACAATCACCCCCATAAAGTAAATAAATTAGAAACAAAACTCTGAATATATCTGGACTATAATTTTCCTCATCAATACTAATAGCAATTTGACTAATGTCCCTTGTAGCCTATGTATTTTCAAGTACTGATGGTGCTTCGGTCAAAAAGAAATCCCAAAGTATCTGAAATTCTAAGAAGTAAAAAAAAAGTTACCACCTTCTCTTATGGCTGTGCATGGTGCTCCCTCTTCATGTTCCAGGCGAATTTCTTTCAGAGCTACCAGATTCTCTGTCAGTTTACTTCTCCCCTTATAAACGGTGGCGTAAGTACCCTATATAATGGAAAAAGACGGGATTTTTTACAAGTTTTTCCTTTATCAAAACATCTGTTAAATAAGAACACATTAACTTCTGTCTGAGGATCTAATAGGTTTCATTTTGGATATGAATAGTTTTTACATTATATTATTTTGACAGATGTAGAAGTACAGACATTTTAGGCACAGAACTGGACTCACAGAAGCCACAAGGGATGTATATGCATAACAGCTCAAAATTACATGGAAACCTAAATACCACAGAGCTACCAAAGACGTCAGATCAGGTAGCATTAAGCTAAGTTCACTGCTGGGATTGTTTACACTCCTGAAAGTCTCTCTCTGACTGTGAATACCTAGCTTCGGTATCTCTACACTATGCCGCAGTTATGTTTCCAAAGGCTGCAGACAAACTCTTCCACAACCTCAAAGAAAATATGTAACTCATTTGGATAGCTTCTTGTCTTCATTATATATTTTTATACAGCAGGCGATACAAAACTCTAGAGGCATATTAAGACAAAAATTTCTGACAAAACAGTAGGCAAAATGAATCCCTGCAAATGCCACAAAAAATCAAGAAAGGTACAGAAACTGCCCTAGATCACTACAGTACTGTAAGACTCCGCAGAGGGATCTGAACAGGCTGGATCCATGGGCTGAGTACAATTTTATGAAGTTCAACAAGACCGAGCACCACGTTCTGCACTTGGGTCACAAGAACCCCATGCAGTGTCATGGGCTTGTGGAACATGACTGGGAAGATGATCTGAAGAAAAGGATCTGGGGGTGCCGGCTGACAGCAGCTGAACATGAGCCAACGTGTGCCCAGGTGGCCAAGAAGGCCAATGGCATCCTGGCCTATGTCAGCAATAGTGTGGCCAGCAAGGCCAGGGAAGTGATTGTGCCTCTGTACTCAGCACTTGTGAGGCCACACCTCAAACAAATCCTGTGCCCAGTTCTTGGCCACTCACTACAAGGACACTGAGGTGCTGGAGTGTCCAGGGAAGGGTAATGGAGCTGGTGAAAGGACTGGAGCACAAGTTCTATGAGGAGGAGTTGAGGGACCTGGGGGCATTTAGCCTGAATAAAAGGAAGTTCAGGGGGATCTTACTGCTCTCTACAGATGCCTGAAAGAAGGTTGTAGCCAAGTGGGCATCAGCCTCTTCCAAGTAACAAGTGATAGGACAATAGGAATATGCTTCTAGTTGCATCAGGCAGGCTTAGATTTGATAAAAGGAAATTAAAATGTTTTAAATGGAGGACTGACTGCAATAACTCACAGCAGAGATGCTGACCAGCCCTGCTTCCTTCTGTAATGTCCACTGCATCCCATTTCAGTGCTCCTTGTCCATTTTTGATCCTTTTGGTCAACCTTAGTCAAACTGGACAGGAATGACACTTGGCCCCTCCTGAGTTCCACTGTTTCTCTGGAAGTCAGAGGTTGATTGGAGGGGGAAAGCTGCTGCCCCCTCCAAGTGTTATGTACTTCACTTGTACAGCACCTGGCTGGCTGCCCAGTTCAGGTGTGCCGGCTTCTTTAACAGACCAAGCACGGCTATTGCCTGCACCTTGCAAGCACTGGTCTATAACCCATCATGAGTGTCCCAACACCTAAGTCATGGCAAGAGGACACCAGACATAGTGTTATCATCAAAAACACAGTGTTACCATCAACAGAATGATTTTGTCTATCTGGAAAAAAGCCAGCCTACAGAAGAAGGCCACAGCATATTTGCTAACAGAGTCTTGCTCTTCTCCAGCTCTATGACAGTTTTCCCACATTTTTTTTTCTTTTGCTTATTATATATGCATAAACATTTGTGTGGTTGTGACACTGTCACACATGTTGAACATGTTTGGTTTACTGAAAAAATAAATTCAACAGGTATTTTGAGGAATATGGAAAATTTCAGCTAAACTTACACAAAATTTTACATAAGACATTGTCATCATTCCAAGAGAAAGCCATACATACCTCTCCAAGCTTTTCTAACTTGATATAGGTTTCCATTTTTCCAAATCCAATTTCTGACTGCAGTGAAAAGAAATGGCAAATTGATCACTAAAATCAAACTCTTCATTTAATCACTTAATGAACAAGCTAAACGTCATTTCAGAAAATTACCTGAGAATACTTAACTAACACTGCACAATTCCAGTATTTTAAAAACAAATTAACACATTTTGATATAAATGCATCCCACCATCCAAGCCCAGTGCTCAGCCTGTTAGCCAGTCTGCTGCGTAACCTGGAGGGATTGTGAACTGAGTTACACTTTAACCAAAACCTCACTTTAACCCGCCTCCTACTTAGGTCTTCTCTACTCTTCCAATCTGATTACTACTACTGAGGTTGTAATAGCTTAAGTATGGAAATCATTTCAAACTAGTCTATCCTTTCTCCAGCTCATTATAACCACATGATGCTGCTTTTTTCAAAGTAACCTTATTTGTTTGCTATGTCTAAGATCGTAGCTCCAACTTTCCTCTTCCTTTCTGACTTCTCAATGCCTTTTGGACTAAAACTTCAGCAAGAAAATCCCTAAGCATCACTCCTCAGCAAGCTTCAGCTTTTTCTCAGCAGCTCACATTTCATACCTCTTCACTCCAAACCTTTGCGTATTTTACTCGGATCTATTTATTCACCTTCTCTTTTTTTGTCACCAACTTAGCTCTTCAATGCAAGCCAGAAGGGTGTGCCTGCCTATGTAACACATTTACTTCTGAACACACTAAGATCATCACCCTTTTCCTGTTCAAATCCATTGCTATTCTCATATAACACTGTTACACTGTCTCTTACAATTATTTTCTCCTAAGACCACTGTGAATTACACCAAAGGTTCCTATTGTTCCTGTAGTGTAAATAATGCTGAAAGTAAACATGTAAGTATGTGAACTCTTGAAGCAATTTAAAAAACGCATATAGTCTGTTACTCTATCAAACCCCCAAATGTATAGGCTTCATGGGGTTATGCTTTACTGACAACTGAACACATACTGCAACAAAAGAGCCAGGTTTTCTCCCCAGCATCAACCCCTCCTTTAACTTCCAAACATAGCTCTTCACTGGCTTTTTCTTTCCAAGGAACAAACCTTTGACCCTAAGCTGTCTTCAGCACATAGATCCATGTCACATGATGATTAGTTCCTAAAATCTGGTGGATTTTAAGTTTTCTTCTACTTCATGTTAACACAGGATAACATAAATACTGTTGACTGTATTAAGATTTGACAATGTAAGATGAAGGGAAGAAAAGTTTGATTAATACTTAGTTTTCAGAACACATGTATGAAAATACATCTGAACTAAGGGTTAAGATCTTGTCTGCAAACATGTCCAATATATCTAGGGGAATAAAACCCATGTGTATAATTACATTAATATAACATTAAGAGCATCAAAGTAGTGTTAGAACTGAAACGTTTTAGCTGTATAAGGATAACTTTAGCATCACACACATTTAGGAGCTTGTCAAAGACAAACTCTTTATCTCAAAATACAAGCGAAATTGATATCTGCTACCCTTGTAGCTCCAGTGAGATTTTAAACATACCATTGATATAGGTGCAATGTTAGCAAAACAAATATTATGTTTCCAAAGTGCATTTCGACCTAGTTAAACAAACATATCTTAAACGGAGTATTAGATGGTATTAGAATTAAAAAGACAGGCTGCTTATTTTATTGGAGAAACTAAAAAAGAACTCAGAGCCATTGGTCTTGCTATCACCAGACTATCTGGAATTTAAAAGCTCTATTTTTGAGAAACCTCAGTGTTTTTCATTAAGACTTATAAACTTAATATCTGTTTAGTACAAAAAAAAAAAATCATATGATATTTCCTGCATACAGAAGAGAGGTATTGTTCAAGACCTGCTTTACAATGTGTTTAAATTTTTGATCACATCTTGGTTCCTTATCACTCCTAAGAAAAAATAAGTTTTAAATTCCTCAAACTAAGATCAGTTTCATTTTTAGTTCAAAATAATTTTTGAACTGTTTCATCTTCTGCAATATGCATCTATCTTGCCTTACACAGAAACACTGATGCACAGTGTTTACAGTCTTTTACTTCTAGTGACTGTACATACAACACTGTAAATGCAGTGTTATACACAAAATGCAATTACTGTAAAAACTAATTTTTTTCTTGTATTTCAAAGAAAAACACAAAACCTAAAGTAAAATGAGTCCTCACTTGGTACTTTTTATAGCCTTTTTCCTTTGATTCCTATTAAGTCTAGAAAAGAGACATGCCTTTGAAGCAGAGCACAATGCTCATTTATTGTAAGTAAAAGTCTGCTAGCAGGCTTTCAATAACAATTTAAGAACAATGAGTCCTCGGGTTTCTTTTTTTGAAAGCTTAGTTTGAAAGAATAGCAAATGCATGCCTGCATGCCAGCAGTGCTGGCAGGTTTCATTTTGGACTTTAATGCTCTTTAAAATTGAAAGCATTTTAAAAGGCAAAACAAAACAACCCTGTGATAGGAACCTGATTCCAGGCACACACCACATTCATTAGAGGACACGGTTTTTCTGTCAGTCTTCTCAGAGGTAAAGAGGAGAGAACCTCAACTGCTCTCAGGAGTCACTGTTAAATAAGCAAGGGAATTCAGATTTACTGGAAGGATTCCCCCAGCCCCCAAATATTTAACTCCACTGGCAAGGTACTACTGAAAAGGTATTTTGCCAGCATCTGAAGAACGGTTTGGGGAAGTCTGTTCCTCGGTTCCATGCTACAAGCAACAATTAAGTGGTGAATGAGCTACAAAATTCTGGCCTAAGTATTTAAACCTGACACATTATCATTACTTTCAGAGCCTTACTCAAATATTTTCTTTTTTAAAAATATTGTTTTTGCAAAAGGTAGCATACAGATCAGAGCTTTATTAGTCCAGCACACTATCTTTTTTCTTTCATTGTTTTTTCAATGCAAACACTGCATTGTAATAGACCTTATTCATAATGAATAAAATAAAGATATTTTACAGTTTATAAACCTACTTCACTATATGTACTTTCATGTTTATGTTTCAGTATATAAGTAATGAAATCAAGAAAGCAACAATGTGCATTTCATAAACCTATTCAGTTTTTCTCTGTGACAACTTTCTCACCAATGAATTTACTCATGATGTCAGCAACAGTCTAGCAAATCTTTAAGACCTCAACACTTAAGAATTCTGACAGCTGAAACTGACTGAAACATAGTAATTTTTTAAAAAGTAAGACAATAATTTTTAAAAAAATTTATTATTCCAGGAATCCGCAAAATTTATATGTACAAATATCCAAGTTTTCTAGCACTTATACTCTAATTACAGGATAGGAATCTTCATTCTGTCATCTCTAAGGAAAAGACTTATTTTTTTTAAGTAACCCAATAATCCTAAAAGGTGTATGTGAATTTATTCCTTCATTCTTTTAGGAAATCACATGTGATTTAAAAAAGAAAACAAAAAATCCGCACAAAACACCACTATTGTCTCCTCAGCAATTCTGAGAAAGAACTGTTATCAAACACAAAAAGAGGAGCGAGGACCTGCCCTCATATTATGCTGCTTTAGGGCCTTCCTACTAAATCACGAGGGGACCCAGCCTTGACCTAAGACTGTGTGGCCTATTTGCTCAAACAGATCATCCCTGCTCTAAAAAGCAGAAGGATTTAAGCATGTACTTCGGGAGTTGAGTTTAGCCACTGACTTCAACAGGCCAAGACCTTCACTGAGAAATATGACAGCACCAAGTTAGCAGAAGAAAAATGAAACAAAATGTGAAATTCTTAATTGGATTTTGACAAATACATTCTGATGTTTGGGAATAAAAAGTCCAAGTGGAAAGGAAGTTGAAATATACCTCTGGAATACAGGTCTGTGCATTACATGGGTTCTGAAGACCTGAGAGGTTAGTTAGGAAGGCAGGTGAAGTACACTTACTAAGGATGCCCGACGAGAACGCCGACTCATTGGCTGGTCAAAGGGTGGGCTGTTAATCTGCAGCTTCTCCAGGTAGCCATCGGGTATCCTGATGTCAGCAGGCAGGGACAAGCGCTTGTTCAAATCCTGCAGCAAACAATGTTAAAAAGAGAAGGGAGAATTCAGAATTCCCTAAAACATCTTTTAACATCTGTAGTGGTACTACATAAACATTGATACAGAAATATTTACACAATGAAAAATAATCTCACAGAAATGGTTTCAAAAGCATATTCTCTTATTAAAATACCTCAACTTGCTTAAATAATAAGCTAAAACATTACACCTGAGCAACCACTTTACTCTGACCTGAGGAATGCAGTATTAAAATGCAAATAACTACATTGTGGACAAATGTGTTGAGTTTACTCAAATACTTATAGAGACTTGGAATACCAGAAACTGAGAATTCAGAGACTTGTGGATGCACTTTTTTTCATATAGCAGTTACTTTAGTATTAGAAGAGATTTCCATAATTCAAAATATATCACCCTCTCTTTCTCTTGACTACAAAAAGCTACAAACTTAGTCTATCTTTTCTAGTCTCACAAAATAAATTACTTCATTACTAGAGCCAACTATTACAAATATTATTACATTTCTTTTATTTATAACTCTTCACTACAGGATCTTTCAAAAATGAAAATGCCATTACATGAAAGCCGTTCTCTCCACAGCAGATTCTGGTTTTCCCCAGTAAGTTTTTCCAACAATAACATACATTATTTCTAACACAAGAGGGAAACAAAAATCACTTAATCTTTTACCAAATGGGAGGGGGGAAAGAAGATTTGGGGGGAGGGAGGGGAGCAATTGCACATTCTTACTGTATTTATTTTTAGTTTGGCTTTAATGTCAAACATGCCAAGAAACAAAAGTATTAAATATTGTCTTAAAATGGCCAGTCACCATCTCATGAGATAACAGGACATCATAGCCAGACTCAGAAAAAATGGGAAGTCATTTCTGAAACAGTGGCAATTGTTTTTCAGTGTATGTAGTTTATCCAAGTAAAGAAACTCAGGCTCAACATCAAAGCGTACAATCCGCCTCCAGAGATTCTACACTGAAGTTAAGGACATCTTTGGAAGCATCACTCTCTTCACAGTCTTCTCCAGCAGAAGAGGTAACTCTCTATTTTTGCTGGTAGACCTAAGATTTAATCAGTACTGACCTGAGGGCAGTAAACCCTTCTTGAAGGTACTCTTTTCTGTCTTACCTATGAGCTCCAGCTGAGCATCCTGAGCTAACCCAAATGTTGGCAGCTACATCCCTGTTTGGTTCCCCTCAGGCTTGACCATGTGCTTCTACTCATGTCTGCAGCAGCTTTGAACCATTTCAGCATGCTAAATCATCAAGAAACTCTCAGGCGAGCTACATAGCTTCCTGCCAGCTTTGTGCTGCAAACAGGTTCAGTGTAAGGTCAGACAAGCTCACAGCCTGAACGCAGGGCAGGAGAGGCATAGCAGGGCAAACCCGGGAAGCTGGCAGCCAAATTGGCTTAGGCTGACAAAGAACTGGATCATCAGACTTTTCAAGACTTGAGACCTTGGTGAACAACTTGCTAAGCTTTCAGCGATGAGAATGTATTTAAGCCATGTATATGAATGATCTGTACACACACCAAAAGCTAAGAAAAAAAAAATCAGTTAAAAGAGATATACTTTGAAAAACCTAAGTAATTTGGGAATTAGTTGAATCTCAGGTAGGACTGAAGTGCTAATATATATCCCCCTGAACGATATACATAAGCTATTCACTATGGCCACCTGATACAGGCAGGAATTTTTTGAGAGAGGTCAGCAAAGCTCTAATTTCTGGCAGCTGATCCTCCTGTTCTCCTTTTGCTTCTCACACCTCCTTAGGTACAGAGCACAAAGTCTGTTAGCTTATGCTCTGCTGCTCAACATAAGCTTCTTTGCACAACTGGAAAAATCAGTGTCTATTTTTTATCTAGTCCTGAATTTTTAAATTGTCTTTAAACAAAAAAAGCTATTCACAAAATGGCAGCTTTGACCAACATTTTGAAGCTAAATTAAGGGGAAGTATGGCTCCATTCTGGCATACTTTCTAGTTTATTAACTCATTTTCAACTTGTGTATTTTAAGTTTTTTAAAACATTGGCAATTGTAAAACTGCCTGTGCAGTTTTTGGGAGAGTGGTAGAACCAAAAAATTGTAACAGGACCTACAAATATTCTCTAGAGTAAAATAGTATTTTCCACCACAGTATGTTCCTTTTTTTCACCAGGCTCTGCTAATACCTCTCTCCTACTGAAGAGGGTTTCAGATTACGAAAAAAAATTATATCATCCTATAATTTACTGCATTCTTCAGAAAATTCTGGTAACTGTTCACAACAAAGTTGAGCACAAAGGAAGGTATGTCATGATGACTTAAAGAAGCTTTGACATCTCACTGCACAGTAAAACCATGAAACTGCTGGAATAAGACAGGGATGACAGGAAAAAGATCAGCATCAGTCTCCACCTGACCTTCCTAATGTAAACCCAGATAACTGGGCCAATATACTGGCTTTTTGCTTTTTCTGATGGCTCAAGAACAATTTGACAAATACCAAAAGAGCAAAAGAAAATATCAATGAGCTGAGTTTTTCAATTTAACTTCCTGAACGCAACAGATACCACCACTGTCCTATAAACTCTGTGACAAAATAGCTTTTTCCTACTCTTAACTCTTGCGGCACAGAAACCTGTTGAGTAGTGCTCTCACTATCCCAATAGTGCTTGTTTAACTAGAGTGTTTATAAACTTTAACAGAAAATGTTTATAGGGATATTAAAATTATGTATCTCAACTCAAAGGTCTCAGATAAATACTGATGTGATTGTACCCCAAAAAGCTCTCCATATTCATGTTCTGTACCCTCATGGCACTCATGGCTGGCACAGCTAAAGTGGTGCTTCAAACTCACCTCCACGAAGCATTCCCAAGCATACGAAGTTGATGGGTATATAAGAAGAAGGAAGCAAAGACAGCCTTCAGGCTGCAATGGAAATTCAAAAACTATTCCATTAATTGTGCACTGTGCCTGCCATCAGCAAACACACTTTGTCACAGGGAGGGCAATGGAAACAAAGCAAGTTCAAGATTCTACACAGGTACAATGAATCCATTACTTTGAAGCCCAGCTACCATAGAAACAAGATAAAAATATTTTAGGCACAGAAAATATGATAATGGGAGGTAGATAAAATTCTATTACAGAATTCCTATTCCTTCATTCTCAAAACCTCTGCCTATGCCATTTTTGCAATAGGTCCCATGGCTTTACTTCGGAGATCCATGTGACATCCTCAATCCTAAACCAAGACCTAAAGCTGTCAACTTACATTTGGTGCTCCACAGTAGGTAGTATAGTTTGAGTGTAAGTACTTACTGCTTAAAGGCCAAAATCTGTTTCAATTCAGGTAACCCCCCCTGCAAAAAACAGTAATCTACTTTTACATAAAACAACAACTCTCATCTCCATCTCCCGGAATGTCTTAAAAAAAAACAAACCTCTGATCAACACACCACAACCTATAGGGAAAAGGAGGCATTTGTTTTAGAATTAGATTACCTGATGTTAGTAAGATCTCTTTCCCTACATTTGTAATGTATTAGACAATACTTGACAGCAATTTCTCTTTTCCTCCCCTCAGAAAAAAAAGTATTAAGTGTTGAAATCCTAAATTTTTGCAATATTATAAATAAAATCAAAGCAATATCAGTTCTCCTTAATTTTCTTGAGCTGAAGAAAGGTTCTTTTCTGTGACAAAATCGTAATGATTTCACATAAACTTCAGTAAGTACTTTATAGATTTTTCCTCCTACTGATTTACATGACTGTACTTCCAAAACTCATGCTTATTCGGCTATCTGAGAAGGTCAACCAAGCCAAGACTTCCTTTTTAAAACCATACATTAAAATTGTTACCTAAATTGTACTGACACCAGCCAGAAACCTTTTATGACACCTATACTTGAAAGATCATAGAACTATATATAAGACGTCATCTTTGTATTACAATTTTCCTTTACCTAACTCCCTAAAATAGACAAGAAGAAAGTAATTTAGACTACAAACCCAAATACGTGAAAGAAGGAAAGTATTATGTTGTTAGCATTTGTCTGTACCACCTCAATTCCTCCCAGTTTTTGCAATAATTGAGGCAACCACCTCTTGGGAAAAGCAAGCAATTGTAATTAAATGCTATACAGTAACATGAAAAGGGATTCATTAGATGTGCAAGAGAGGAATAAGCACAATGCTTCCGAGTGTCTAAATAGAAAAACTGGAAACTAAAATTACATCAGCCTGACGCAGTTGAAAAACCCAGTTAATTTAACTGAGATAATGTTAAAAGGAAAGCAAGAACCTACCACACACCTACCAATTTTGAGTCTTAAGTGCTCAAGACCAGGCAGTCTGCTGACACTTGGGCAGCCTGGTCATCTGATGGCAGCAAAACACTTGTTCTCCTACTGTGGGCTGAGCCTCGTGAACAGTCAAGTCTTCACCCAGTGGAACGCTCAATCTCTACTCCCACAAAAGCCAGAGAAGACTGAAGGATGGTGAGGAGACTTGTGGGTGTAGGCAACAGCAGTTTAATAGGGAAAGCAAAAGCTGCACACCCTAGCAGAATGGGAAAAGGAACTGATTCACAGCTTCCTATCAGCACGCAGGTGTCCAACTAATTACCAGAAAGCTGGGCTTCAGCATGCACGTGGCTCAAGAAGTGGAAGACAAATGCCACAGCCACAAATGTCCTCCTGCCCCAGCTTTTATTGCCGAGTGCCATGCCAGGTGCCACAGAAGAGCCCTTTGGCTGTCTGGGTCAGCTGTCAAGCCTGGGAGAATCAGCCTGTTTTCCTGCTGGTGCTGACCAGCCTCTTCGGCTCATGTGGCCTTGGTGTAGGAAGCCTGGACCTGCCTGTTGGATGCAATCGCCATCTCCGCTCCCTCTGCCGCTCCTGCAGCCATCCCACTGCAATCCTGCTATTGCTGCTTTACCAGCAGCAAAACCTGACACTACAGAGCTAAATGTCCTTTTTTAAACAGTTATTTTACATCCCTTTATAAGTCATCTAAATTTTTAAAGGTAATAAATTAGAGCAACTCCCTATGTTATTATATATATCTTTTTAAAAACATAATAGGAGTGTAAGTGGTGTACACTGATCCTCAACTATCAAAGAGAATCCGGGTACATTGCTTTATAACTTAAAAAGCAAGGGTTTACGGGAATGCAAAACCCTAGCTTTTAGGGGCAACAAAGTACTTCAGGTAAAACAAACAATCTTTTAGAGAATTGAAATGGTATTATTTTCTTGTATATCACTTAAGATTTATTTTTCCAAATGAGGTATAATTTATGAAAAAGTTTTTGTCAATTCATAGCATTTCCTACTTAATTCTTTTATAATTATCTTATATTAGGATCAACTTGCAACAAAATATATCAGTATTCAATAAACATGGTACTCTAAATGGTCAAAAGCCTGTGGTTAACTGTATGTAATTTAATGAGCTTTTTTTATCCAGTTCCAGATTAAACGCTGGAAAACATATTCAGCCACCATTTGATTTGTTAGGGGAACTGGAATGATTATGGCATTTTCTTCCTCCTTCTACAATTTAAAAACAGATTTTCTATCCTCATATGCAATACTTATTCACAGTTTTGCTTTACTACTAGTATTACTGGCAGAGAGATGCATCTATTTTTTATAATTTGTCTGAAATGAGTTTCACATTTGTCCTACACTGCTTCATGGCAGATAAACATGTAAGCACTTGTGACACTAATATTACTTTGTTTTCTGTGAAGATAAACTACCCTAACCTGTGTTTATCTTTATCATCTATTTTTAATGCCAGCTACAGCAAATGTTCTCAGAAGAGCTACACTTTGTCCAGCCTTTTCTTTCATTGGCCTAACATCCAACTGTGTTGCTGGAACTTGATGTGGAAGTTCTGTCTACCACCAACCACTTACACTTGGGCACAAGAAAAGGAGGCAGGAATTCCAGCTTAAAGTCTGAAGGTTCTGTGAGCTGAGGAATTTGACATTTTACATAAACAAATGTCTTCTAAATGAAAATCAAACAAACAAAATACAACCCTGCCCCCTAAACTTGTCCTGTTTTTCACACATATAAGTAAACCCTAACTTTTAAAATTTCATTACTTCTGGTCCTCTTCTGGATGGCCTAAAATACTATTGCAAAACAGCTTCTTCGCTTGCCACCCATACCAGAATTTTGTTACCGCATTCTGTTTTTCACCTCTGACTGTCAACTTTTTCCTTAGCTACCCGTCCTTTTCTCATCTCCTATTTCCATAATACAAACTTATCAGCCATTCCCTTTTATAATTGCCTGACTTAACTCATTTAATACTACATATATTGCCACACTGTGACACTTCTCAGAAAGTCTCATTCCTGACCAACAGCTAATTTTCATTCCTCTTCAAGCACATAAAAAAACCTACATTGTTTTACAGAATAAACCCATTTTTATTTGAAAAGAACACTGTTAACATTTTCAACTTTAAATCAGGTATTATAATAAAAAAATTACGTATTTCCTTAACTCCCTCTTTTTTTTTTTTTTTTTTTTTTTTTTATTTATTTTTTCCTTTTTTTTTTTATACACTTCT
>WEIU01018439.1:2062-27110 GCA_013389925.1 Aegithalos caudatus
AAAAAAAACACAAAAAAAAAAAACCAAAAACAAGAAAAAAAAAACAAACAAAACCACCAACCTCTGGCTCTTTACTTTAAAATTTTTGCAGTCTTTTGAGGGTACTAGCTTTACAGAACTACCTTGGCCAACTAAACAAAGTTTGGGCCATCCTGTGAGAGGTTTGTTATTGCTTCCTTCCAATGAAAATACCTTCCCTCTTGAAAAATGCCCTTCCATTCCTGGGAGCTGCCCATCTCCATCTATCCACTTCTGGCCATCGGGTTTGTAGAAAAACAGATTGTGGAATGGACAAGGAGCAAGAAAGAATATGAGTCCTTAACATGCTTTCAGAGCTTCATAAAGTAAAAGGAAAATTAGGGACTGAGCCTTATTTTGGGAAAAAGCATTTTCAATGTTTATTATTTAAGAACTGTACTACTAAAGGAGGTGGAGGGATTGGGGAGGGGGAAGGAAATGAAGGGAAGAAACAGTTTTGTTCCAAAAAATTGAATTTCTGTCTGACATGGTAGATTTAATACTTTTATTTCTTCCCAGCTTCTCTCAACGCTGCAAGATATTGAAACCACCATTACATTCCATAAATCTACCTTTCACTTTAATAAGTAAATATTTACACTTTTTGGATAGAGAGGGAGTGGCATTTGCAGGAGAAACAAACATAGAGGTAATATGTGCTTGTAACTTCCTTTTGACCAAAAATGTGTGGTAACAGAATAACTTTTTTCCTCTAATGTGTTACCACCAGCAACTAGTTACTTTCTGAAAGGGAATGTTTAGCAATAATTAAAAGGGGTTTATATTTTTTTCAGATTGCAGAGGAAACAAATTATAAAGCTAGAACAAATAAAAGGTAAGAACAAATGTTAAGAAAATAGTAAATTTTGTGTTTGCAGCAGCTGTCTGATCATTCAGAATATGAATTTTTTGATGTCTTCAGTAAAAGTTTAGTCCTTGTCCCTGAAATTCTCTTGATGTTGCTCAAGGACCAAATGGACACAATTTACTGCATTCAGCAAAGTAGTTACCCATGGAGCTCTGTAAGTGCTGTGCTGGGTTCTAGCCTTTCTCAGTATTCCTGCTTACAGTAGAAAAAACCCTCCACATTTTTCTCATCTTTCTTATCTTTCTCTCTCTACAGTCCTGTGATAGGAATACTGTTGCAGTTCTGTGTGCTTTTTCTGATCGCTCTTGGAAAGAGCAGTGTGCAAGGAACAGATGTTAGCTTACAGAGTGCCTGTAAAAGCATTTCAATATGTCAGGTTTCCAGTTCATGCAGACTTTCATTTTAGCCAGCATAGTACCAAAAGATCTAAACAGAATGCATGTCCAAACAGAAATAACGTCATTAATTTGGACATGTGAAAATTTAGAGATAAAATCTATGAATACTGTTGTCCAGGCTGAAGGAAAGAATAAGGTTCTCATCAAGTGGGAGCAGAGGTTTTATAAGGAGCAGCCAGCTCAGAATTCTTGTATCTAGACAAGAAGTGTCAGAGGGATGGAACACCTCTCCTATGAGGACAGCCTGGAAAAGAAAAGGCTCCAGAGAGCCCTTAGAGTACTTTCCAGTACCTTATGGGTGAGAGGGACACTTCACAAGGGCAGGTAGTGCTAGGATAGGAGGGAATGGCTTTTAGTTGAAGAAGAGTAGGTTTAGACACAGATCTCAGGAGGAAATTCTTTACGCTGAGAGTGGTGAGTACTGAAAGACTGTCCACAGAAGTTGTGGATGCTCTAGCCCTGTGAATTTTTTTAAGGCCAGGCTGGATGGGGCTCTGAGCAATGTGGTTTAGTGAAAGGTACTTCTGCTCATGGCAGAGGGGTTGGAGCTGGATGATATTTAAGGTCCCTTCCATTCCAAGCCATTCTTTGATTCTTTGATTCTATGATTCTATGACATGATCACCCTGGGACCAGTAAATAGTAGCCACACAGAGACAAATGACCATTGTATTAGAGCAGGTCATGCAATGACCATGTGTGTATATTGAGCACTATTGTTTTCCAGGGCTCAATATGCACAGGGCTCCTCTAAGCTAACAAACCCTTTGTCCTGCTACCTCAACATGTACATGAAATAAATCAGGGTTTGCTCTGAATCATTTTGCAGAAACACTTAATGTTGCTCAACTGAAAGTGAAAAGCACCTCTACATCCTGCCATATTATATAGGTGGCCCTGATCAGTCACTGCAACTGTTTGCAATTATCTAAAGTTAGACATGTATTACAGAAAGACTAATTAAATACCTGTTATCAATACATAACTATTTTTGGAAAAGTGCTGGAACCAGTCATCACTCTGCAAATAAAAAGTTTAACAATTTCTTCAAATGAGCATTTATCTAAGAAACTCTGCACATACTGGGGCTTCTCATGTCAATTTCTCTCCTACATATACAAAAGAATAAGTTAAATACTTTTGTAGTTTACTGAAAATTGCACATTTTCATCTAAAACACATTAATGAAGTTTGTTTTCTTTGGAAGCTGATAGTAAGTGAGGTTGCTTTGCTTCCCTATAGTTACAATTTTAAATCTTCAAGCAGAGAAAACTGAGTATGTGCAGCCCATTGTTATTGCAAAACACAGCTTTGTCAAGCCTGTTCACACTGTATTCCTTGTGAACCAGCTGCTAACGAGCTGCAGTTAGCACCATGTACTCTCTTGAAGGCTCAAAGATGATGACAAACAAATGAGTGTTTGGCAGATACACAGGTTTGCAATTTGTGGCCAACAGAGAATTCACATCTGTATCTAATTATAGGATGGAATAGCTGAATTCCCAATTTTATAGGTTCATGATTAGCAGAGCCTAGTACACTTGCTCAAGTATTACTTAAATTAAATATAAAGCCACAGAACCAAAGATAAATGTTCCATATTTCTCTTATTCCTTATGTAGAAATCACTACTGTCAGTGGCTTGTAATGATATGTGGGAAATGAAGGAAAGATTGAGACAGGTTTTCCCCTTGTAATGTAATTAATTGAAAGAGCAAACATATAAGATTGAGTGTTTCAGCCAATTGATTTCTTATTTTGTCACCTAAGCCAGAGGCACTTGACTGGATATAATTTTTGTTTGGGTTTTTTGGATGTTGTTTGGTCTGATCCATCCTTCGTTTGGACACATAATTCAAAACAATGTTATTTACATCTAAGAAGGGCAAAATTTAGAAGGCAAAATATAGAGTTAATGACCTATTAGCAGGATTTACAGATGCAGGAAATTAATTTAGTGGCTGTTCATAAGAACAAGCTTATTGGAGCTATTCATACTTGATTTCTCTGTAATATCTTTCTGTGAATTCACCTTCTCAAAAACATAGTTCTTTTACCAAAATAGTTTGTATTATTGTTGAAATAACATTTAAAGGTATTTTAAATTTTTAAAGAATTATAATAGTCTTCAAGAAATAAAAAAAGTTATGTTCTACAAACAAGATTTTCAAAAACATGTGTGTACACTAAGCTGAATGAGACATACATTTTGAGATCTTTCCATGCACTGCTGTGGTCAAGTACAGCAGTGATGTATTTTAATGTGATGTTTTAAAGAAAACACATTTAAAATTAAAAGTCTACGATTTTTATCAAAAGCTGCTTTGTTGCATTTTCTGAAGTACTGTCAGTTGTGCTCTTAACCCAACTAAAATGATCTCATCCCTTGCAAGGTTAAACTGCTCAGCCTTCCTGTTACAGGGGGTTCAGACATGAGATGTCCTTGGTACTCCTTGCAGGGTTACGCTATATCCATGTGTCAGCTCCCTGCCTGGGATGAGAGAGCTGGGCTTCATGATCGTGAAGGCCTTTTTCAACCTCAATTATGTATTACCGTTACCTGCGTTTAGAGAGAGTGTACTTGTGTTTAGATATTTCTTCTCATTTTGTGCAAAGTTTTATTTCTTCTGTTCTCTCCCTTTGCTGTCTGTTCTACATTCACTCTTACACCCTTTGGCTTTCTTCCCCTTCTGCACCTCATCCTGTTGTCCTTATCCTGGTTTGGTTTGATTTGTTGTTATTTTGTTGTGGCTTTTTTCCTAGTCTGTCCTGATAACTGTTTTCCTTCCTCCTTTAAAAGAAGCTGATTCCCTTTCCTTTTTCCTGCCTTTTTCAACTCTCTGAACTCTTTCTTCCTGGCAATTTAGCCACCATAGGGAGGAAGCAGCCACCCTTCTGAATGCTGCTAAACGAATACCCCACACGTCATTACAGATTCACAGGCAATAGTTTGATGCTGGTATGCCATTACTGCAGCCTGCTTTATTTGTTGTCAAGGGTAAATAACTTTATGAAAATAAATGTAAGACATTTTGAAAAAGGCAAGTAGCCAACTTATTGTGTTATTTAAGCCTTACATAAAGCCTGCTGATTCACACAGCTAAATGGCTCTTGAAATATGAGCTGATAACTAGCTTTATAGAATTGTAAGAACACATTAGTCTTCTTTTCTTTTCTGTGTACCTAGGAGGTGGTGCAGGTGTCTGGGTGCTGTCTGTGCAGCGGCCGGGGCTGCCCGGGCCGGCCCCAGGCGGTGCCAGCGGCTGCGGCGGCCCCAGCGCAGGGCACAGCTGAGCCCCTCAGCCACGGGACAGAGCCCCGGGGAAAGCCTGGGCAAGGGAGGGAAAAACGCTGCCCGGCAGCCAGGGCTGAGCCAGGGGAACCGAGCCACAAACAGCCCTGCCAGCCCCGAGGGGACAGCGGGAACGGGGACGGGGGGCAGCAGGGACCCGGCAGGGATGGCCCTGCGGCCAGGGAGAGACCCCGGCGGGGCAGGGATGGCCCTGCAGCCCGCTGGGGATGGGGAGGGGACTTTCATTCTGCACTTACACTGTTCTACTTTGACATCTTAGCACCTCCAAGCACAGCCATCATCAACAGAGGCAAAGTTCTATAGTCTTAGCTTTGTTAAATTGGGGTGACAGTATTTCTTCCCTATCCCACCTCAGAGTGGACATAATTAACATGTTGTAAAATTATGTAAAACTAAATCAACATTTGACAGGAAACATGCATATACTACTGTGTAACAGGTGTTAAAAGCAATCCTTCTATGCTTTCTAATCCATATGTCATATTTCAAAATCCCCATTCATTACTGTCCCTGATGATAAAGGGAATTAGTGCTCCCTGATTAGTTTTGCGCTGTGAAGATGTGAGCTTCAGTTTGCCTTAAAGCTGGATGATTCATTAGTCACACTGTTGAAGGTTCCAAGTCCATTATATCCCATAAGATATTTTCCCAGAGAAATTTCTATCATCCTAGTTTGTAATGCTTATAGTCAAAATGATTAATATTCTCTAGTGTATAGCATGTTGAGTATATTTGTTTCTCCATTGTTTGCTTTGTAAATGTCCCATTTTCAGCTGGAACGGAGTTAATTTTCTCCTTAGTAGCTGGTACAGTGCTGTGTCTGTATTTAGGATGATAATAACTGATGTTAGTGCTGATAAAACACTGATGTTTTAGTTAACTGTACTTACCCTTAATCAGGGCCTTTTCAGTTTCCCATGCTCTCCCAGTGAGCAGGTGCACAAGAAGTCATGAGGGAACAAGCTAACACAAACTGGCCAAAAGGATATACCACACCATAGTACGTCATACCCAGTACACAAACTGGGAAGAGCTGTCTAGGAGAGGTCGATCACTTCTCAGCATCAGTCAGTGCACTGTATTCTGGTGCAGTCGTGGTGGAGAGCGTTGATAATCTGCATTACTCATTTCTCTTGGGTTTTACTCCTCTCTTTCATATGTTTGCCTCCCTAGTTCTTGTTGTTATGACTGTAATTATTATATTATTATTTTAGTATATTTCAAATATTAAACTGTTCTTATCTTAACCCATGGATTTTACCTTTTCCTGATTCTCTTTTCCTTCCCAGATGGATGGGTTTGGGAGGGAGTGAGCAGCTGCATGATCTTTAGTTGCTGGCTGTGGTTAAAAGGCAATAGTAAGACATTATTTCTAAAAAGCTTATAGTATCTGCATTTTTAGAATGATAAATATTTCTTCTAAGATTTTTTTTTAACCTACATTCATGAAATAAATGTTGAGGTAAAGTTCATGAAGACTACACAAGGTCAAACTGTAACCATTAGACATCTCAGATAGGAAATAAGTGGACCTCGTCTCAAGTTTCAGTTTTAATTTCTCAGTTGTTGGTCTAAGTAGTCTACCTTAATTAGCTTGGACACAACTCAGACATTTAGAATCACTATATAGTTTAGAATATATATATTATGATTCTCGTGTGTTCACCTAACTATATAAAAAAAGAAAAAGCAACCCCCCTTTTTGGTAATTTCAATTGGTTTATAGTGAAAGCAATGTCAGATTCCTAAGTAAATTCATCCTGGTGGATCCAGAAAGACTTGCTTTTTGGATTTAAAGAATTACAACATTACTATGATTTCCACTGCAATGTAGCATAAACCACAGAAATAATGAATCTATTGAAGGTTCATTCTTCTTATTATAAATTATATTCCTGGTATTGTTGTGGTTATTATAATTGCTATTATTATGTTTTAAGACGTAGAATAAAGATTACTCTGCTCTGTTGACATATTTGATAGGAACATCTACACATTTGCTCTCCCTGCATGGTACCAGAACATAGGATGGGACTAGAATGAGAGATCCAATGCAAACAACCTTCCCCAGCCTGAGGCGCGTGCCAGAAACCACAAGAAGAAAAGCCATCACTTGAACATATGTTGGAGGTTGGATAGTGTTTCTTTTGTATTAGTTGAATTTTTTCCCTTAGGTTGCTAGGAAGCTAATTGGTGGGTACTTAACCAAAACAAAGAGGTGGCCAAGCACGAGTTTTGGAGCTGATGTTTTCTGATAATGGGCCATTAACGCTCACCAAGGACATGAGACATTACATCATCCCATTGGGAGGTGCTCCGCCCAGCTCGGAGGGACCCAAGCATTCCTACCTAGATAAAAAGGGGAGACATGGGAACAGCAGGACATCCTGTTTTCCACTGGATCCGTGGAGGAAGACTGGACCCATCTTGTCACCACTGGACTTTCTACAGGACCATCTCTACTCCACAGAACCGTGTCTGTTACTCCAGAAGGATTCACTTGGACTGCTTCTAACACCCTGATCAACAGGGTATCAGGTCACGTCCCTGTCTCTGTCAGAATTTTCTGGGGTTTTTTGGTTGTTTTATTATTTGCATGTTTATTTTATTTCCTATACTACTACATTTGTATTTTTAATATTCCTATTAAAGGACTGTTATTCCTTTTCCCAAAACTTTTCCTGAAAGCCCCTAATTGCAAAATTATAATAATTTGAGGGAGGGGTTTACATTCTCTATTCAAAGGGAACTTCCAGCTTTTGCTGGCAGATACCTGTTCTTTCAAACCAGGACAACATACCATTACTAAACTACAGCACAATTCATCCTAAAAAATTGACTATTAGGAAAACAGTATCTATAAATAAAATGTAAAACCATGCAACCCCAGGGTCAAAGAAATTCTGGCTGAAAGGTTTCCCTGATTCTACTGAAATCTCTTGACACATATAGAATACATGATGTGTGAATCAGGACATGCAGAGAAATTGACTATGTTGGAATAGATTTGTTATTTATGACTTAGCATGTCACTGAGCCACAAATATTGGAGAATGGAAGAGGGTTTTCAAGAAAAATCACTACATTTTCCATATTCCTCCTTAAGCATGTGCTGTTGATACCTGCTGCGATCACATAGACCATTGGTCTCAACTGATGTCACCATTCTTATACTTTTGTAAGCCAATATAAAGCAGGGCTGTGATGTAATTGATAACAGAACACATAACTAAAGAATTATATTAAGAGCTTGTGGCAGGGGTTGCAAAATTCTGGCAATTGTGCCTGAACTAGGATACAGGATTATTATCAGTGGCAAAAATGTCACAAAAGATTAACTTGCATAGTCCCAGCTCTGTGCTAAATGGCCTGGATAGCAGCTGTTGATAAGACAGGAACCTGTGTGCCAACTGTGTGGTTAAGTGGACCGTCCAGAACTACTCAGGAGCGCATTTTCCCCAAACCTAGTGACACTAAAAAGGAAGAAAGTCACCAAAATTAAAAAAAAAATTAAACGGTAAAAAGGGAGTATTGTAAACTTTTGGAAACAAATAAAGAGTCAACTTGAGAAGTACAAAATGAGAGTAATAGATTGCAGTGGTGGAGACAAAGGAGAGGATAATATAACAGCACTGAAAAACTGATTTGACATTGCTAGAAGTCATCCTGCTGGCACTTGTCCATGTCTGATGGAGTTGCTTCCTGTTGGAGGCACAAATATGCCAGAGTGCAGCAGGGAGGGATCCACACCTCAGTGTGTATGATCCACACCTCTGTATGTATATCACCTCATGGGCTGTGCTCATGTGTTGGAGGGCTCCAGGAGGTAGAGTGGAGAGCTGGAGTTTGTGCATGCATCCTCTGACATAGGGTGGGCATGTGTGTGTGATCACAGAACTCTTAAAGATTAGTTAAGAGAAGGTTGTTTCAAAATTAGTAGGTATGTGCAGGCATTTTATGTGTCTAGGACAATGGTGTATCTGTTGTAATTATGATACTGACCCTCAACATATAGTTCACTGATTACCTATTAACTGTGGCAATAAACCTCTTCACTGCTGATTCAATTTAAACTGTGACAATTGAACAAATTTCCCCTGTGAAATCACCTGCTACAGCTGCTGCACTTCTCAACAATCAAGGATGACAGACCATAAAAAGTGATAGTGGAGCAATATTATGACATGAAGTGAGTTCCCATTCTGATATAGAAGGAAGTTATATGCATTTGAGATTCTACTTTTGAAAGAATACAAAAAGTGCATGTGTGATCTATCTTATGGGCAGAGATTACAACTCTTGGGAGGATTTTAGGGAGATATTCATGGCAGGGACAGCATCAGTGTTTTTCAGCGTTGAGTGTGAAGATAAACATCCCTTCCAGTGCAGATGGCTGTATCAAAAGGAGCATCCACAGCATTTAAAACAAATTTTAAAATGAAGACTTCTGACAATATTATTCTTCTCCTTGAAGGTTTCACAGGAATCACAGGATTCAGATTCCAGAAGACACATGGTCAAACTGCAGTCTTAACTGTAGCAAAAATACTTTAATATTGAGGTCAGTCTAATAAAACCTAATAAATAAGCAACTGTTTTTAACTCACTTTCAGAATTTATCCAACACAGTATCAATCTCATTTCCTTTCTACAGAGAGGTACAGATTTACTGAGGAGGGGATGGAAAAACTGATATCTTCACCTACTAAAAGTCAGTACAGCATGTAACTTGTGACACAGAAGGGAGAGAGAGGCTGCACCACTGTCTTCATGACTATATCCACAGGACTACACACTTTAATAAAGCCAGTGGGGAAAAAAATCTTTTTTGTTTTAGGGGTCTTTTATGCTGTTATGCTTAAGTTACAGCATAATATTAATACCAGACATTATAAATTACCTGAGTAGTTCTATATAGCCTCTTGAATATTTCTAATGTGATGGGATCAATAAGGCTACTACTGTAAGAATGTGATCCTGTCTTCCTAAGCAGTTTCAGATTGAATTTAGATTCTTAGACTATTTGGATTTTATAATATAAATCAACTGTATTTCAAACTAAATATTAAGACAATCCAATGTTTATAAAAGCCTCCCACAGGATTTCACTATATCTTCAATACACTCCATTGTAATATAGACCTTACAAAATGGTTGTTTCTTTTGAATTTTGAGACCTAAACAAAGCACCTGAAATTCTTACCCTCAGTAAAACAGAAGTGGAAAAGCTGGAAGAATGACCCAACACTAGACAGACTTTTATCTTTCCTCTTGAAGACTTATTGTAGCAGACATTAATTTTCACTTGTAAATTTTTTACACAATGTCTTAGCAGTTTGTTAAGTTATTAGGTGGGACCATTATTTATGCCATTCATACAATCAATCAGTAAAACTCATTATTCAACAGCATATTGCAGTTTTCATGGCAAATATTAGTCAGTAAAATTGTACTCTGGTGAACATGTATTGCAAGTTAAATTATGATGCACATTAATGTGGGAAAGTTTGCTGGTGAATTTTATATATCTGTAGTGTAATTTAATTTTATTAAACATATAATCATATATGATATATATAACAATATAATTATATAAAAGTTGTTACATAAGAATAGATAATCATCATAATTGCAGTTTAGATATTGTTCAGTTTAACTCTACTTCTGTGCTACGGATAGGAATCTAACTAATGAAAAAATGTTAGAATCAACATTATTTTTTCCTGTCAAATATCAGGTAATATTCAAATTTAAAGTTCACAAATTAGTTTGGTTTGTTAAGATGCATTGTTGTGATTTAATTCACAACTGAAAAGGAAGTGATAAGCCTGTCAAAGCTTAGCTAACACTGGCAGCTTAGATCTGCCATTTTTTCTCATTGGTTATGTCTTATGACAGCAACCATACTAATTTCAGTGGAAGTACTCAGAACACTTACAAGTAGTCAGCATGAGCAACTGGAGCAGAATCCTCAGCTTCTGTTGGAGAGGTGACATTTGTAACAGAACTTCCTGGCATTTGTTGCTTCTCACATCTTGAAATATTCTAGGAATATAGAACATTCAATACTTTGCAAAAGACTTTGAAATTTCCTGGGATATTTCTAGATGGAAGGTATTTCAGAAAGGCTTTATTTCAACATCTGACTCAAAGAAGGTCAGATTTTGAGTAGGTAACAAGGGTCTTAAATCAATCAGGTTTTGAAAAACTTCAGAACAAGATACTGTACGGCCCTGCTGGGCAGTTTATCTCTGGTCAATATTTGACTGTACCAGTGGTGAAAAGTTTTTCCTCATATCCAGTCAGAACTGACTGTGTCATGTATGTCTGTCATCCTCCCATGACACGCTGCTCTGAAGTGCTGGGCTCTCTCTTCTTGAGAGCACTTTGTTGATCCCGGCACACTGCTGTTAGTTCCCCTTAAAAGAATATTTTCTCCAGGCTAAACAAAAGTCTCCAAGCCTCTCTTCACAGGGCAGATTCCCCAGTCCATAGAAACCCAGGGTGAATAGGAAACATTGATATCAGGTCCCTTACCTGTTGATAACTTTCCTGTAACTGCATCCCAACATTGGATGTGGCATGCTAGATATGCTGGATATAAGAGGAAAATCCCTTCTCTCCATGTGGCTGTGGCCCACTGAGTACCTCCCATGGCACTGTTGGCTGTCTCTGCAAGCAGGGCACACTACAGTATTCAGTGTGTGTATATCATGACCCCAGGTCCCTCCCTGCAGGGCTGCCCTCAGCCAGGCAGGCACTATCCTGTACAGCTGCAGAGGTTGCTTCCTGCCTGTGGCAGGATTTGGCCTTTTTCTGTCTCTGTTGAACTTGAAATATTCCTTTTGGTCCCCTCTTCCAGCTTATACAGATCCCCAAGAGTGGCAGCACAATGTCATTCCTCTACTAGTTATAATATATAAGCAGTCACTTATACAGCTTCTTACCCTTTCCTCACATTTCTAAACAGAATTCTCCATCATGAATGCACAGTAAGACAATAAATGCTATTAAGTCGATTGGGAATGCAGCTACTATTGAACCAGTTCAAGCAGCATAGGTTTTACTGTATTCAGTAGCATATTTTGTCTCTGTCATGCATATTCTTAGCTTAGTTATGAGCAGTTAGCAGAAAGCCAGAAGCAACCCCAACTCCCTCCAGGGCTTCATAGTAGTCTGCAAAAGTGAGAGTTACTTAGCATAGAGCTCATACCAGCTGTTGTCTGGAGCATCTTCTAGAACATAACACTTCCACATGGAGTGTCAAATACGTCTCATGCACTTGCTTTTGAAAGCTGGACAGTGCATCTAACAGAACCTGTTATGTATAGAACCTATATATGTTACTGAGGGTATTTAGGTTTTGTCATTGTGCAAAAACACTGTGCATAAGTTACTTCCTTGCTTCATTTGAGAATGGTTCATTTAGGATCTTCCATACATTCTGTTTTTAACTTTTGAAAAGTACTAGATAAGAAATTATTAAAAGGATAGAAAGGAAGAGGAGAGAAATGTTTTCTCCTAGCTAGTGATAAACTATTTAAGAGTATTTTACTTGAAGCATTTTTAGGCAAAATTTAAAAATACAATATTATCATTCTCAGAGTGTATGAAGTAGTTTTAGCACATATATATGTATTCATTTACATGTAAGCAATAAAACCATATATTTACTGTTATTTTAAAGTAGATAGGAACACTAAAACATTAACTTTTGAAATTTATTTTTGCAGATTACTAGTGACTGGACTTCTTTACTGATATTTATAGGAGTTTAAAGAATTTTAAAAACCACAGCCATCATCTTGACATTATTCTGGATTCAACAAATGCCTTAAGAGGTGTTCACACTTTTGCAAAAGATGTAACAGTTTTGATTTATGCTTTTGAGAAAAACTTTTTATTCAGCACACCAATCAAAATTATGAACACAAAGAAACTACAAGAGCCAGCTAAAATAATATGAGTTTCGTTTCTTTTCAGTAATATTGTGAGAGAATTAAAATAAACAGCTTCTTAGTATCAGGTAGTAAATTTAGCACTTGATGTATGACAGATATTCTCAAGTTCAAAAAGGAAGGCCAAAATTAAAAAGCAGCTTTCGGACACTGAATGCAAAAGAACCTCTTTCTCATGCACTGCAGCAGCAAATAGATTTTGGATGACCAGCTGGACACTGAATAGGTTTCCCCAATGGTCTTGCCTTGAGGACTTTTCTTAACAGTTAGAATCGTTTGCTTTTATTGCTTTTGACAGGCACAACAGTCTGGTAACAGGTGTGAGAATTTGCTTAAGAAGGAGAAAACAAGGGAATGAATATGCCAAATAATCTGGCAGACTGGTCAGTGTAATTTTCTTCATCATTTTGCTCATATTTCTCTAGGTGCCAAATATAGTATAGAAATGGAGACATTTCTATGTAAAAATTATACCTTTGTGATTTCAGTCAAGGTAGTCTGTTACCAAGTGTTGGGTGGATTTGTGACCATCTGCCATGCAACAATGAGGCAATGGTCAGAATTAATTACACTTTAAGAAAACAAATCTATTCAGTTTTGGGGTTTAGACCTTTCAACTGCCAACACAATACATACCACTTAGTACTGACATAAAGCTTTTTATTAGCACAAACTTAAGGAAAACCCAAACAAAACCAATCACTAGCCAAGACATTATAAAGTCTTGGCAGTCTAAATCAGAAACTATGTCAAGGCTTTATATTTTCAAGCATAGATCTGTATTATTCTATATAAATACCTTCTGAGTTTTCAGTTATTTGATAAAATGAAATTTAGTCCTTCCAATTATAAAGTATGGCCCCTTTTCAAACAAGCCAAGTGAGCCACTTGACAATACTCATCCTTGAATGTGTCAGGCCAAATTTTATTTTCACTTTCAAAAAATGCATTTTTTTTCTCTTAAATCCCTCATCTGTGCACACAATCATACATACATAATTGAATGCTTTTTTTGCTTCACATTTTTAACAAGGACATAATTTTATCTGGCTGCTGTATGATTTGCATTTTTCTAATACTGCATTATTCATGTATTCTGCAGCTGCAGTGAAGAAAATAAACATTGGTTTTCTAGGTAAACATTAATTTCAAAAATCAGAGGTAATTCTGATTTCAGCAATTTCACTACCAAGTTGAGAAAGAATAGGATTCTTTTAGGGAATCAGCAAAACAAGCTAACCCTCACTGAGTTTTATGATGTTCTCAACGTCATCTTAATCTTCTCATTATTGAATAGGCTCATGAGGTGCATTCAGATTATTGTTACTTCCAGAGAATTATTTTTCTAGTAGTGCTATTAGCATATATATCTTTAACAAGTGTAATTCTGAATAATTCACCTTTCAAAGGCGTGTCAGTCTTTGGTCCCTAAGAAATTAACAGGCACTGCATGTAATACTGTAAGATTCACCTTCCAGAGAATTCAGATGAACTTTAGTGCACTTCTAATGGCATTCCTTGGCTTCAGATATCTACTCTTCTCTCATAAAAACTCTTCTCTTCCTCCTCTGTGAATGCTGATGCCAGCAGCAGCAGTAACTAAAATGCAACACTGCTTTTGCTGATGAAGGCAAGAACAGAGACATCTGGCTCACAGAAGCAATTTGAGTGGATTTGTCAGAAAGTACTTTTACTGGGATATTGAAAAGCCCTTGAGGTACACTTACTGAAGATTGGGAAAAGTTTGTATATATGAAAAAGTGCCCAGAATCCATGTTGGTTTTTAATGACCTCTTTGAGTCTTCAAAGCAATAAGTGAACCAAACTGGATTAGATTTTGCGAGGTCTTCTAGTGTTCTTGTTGAATTTCTAATATGACAAAATAAATGCTAAACTGTCGCATTAACCTTACCCCCCAAGTATAATTTTTTTAAAGGAAAAGTACAATTTGATGTAAGCTATAGACTTCATTTAATGCAAACACATATCAAATTGCAGGCTTAAATCTACTTTCATCCTGAAAATTCTCAACACCTTTATGAATAATAATATCTTCAATACTTCTGAGTCTCAGCATAAAGGAATGAATCAAAGTTTCTAAAACACAATTCTTTAGTAGAGTTGACATTTTTAGATTTAACCAAAAAAAAAAGTTTCAATCCTATCTATAATCAGAATAGCTCAATAAACAGAAAAGTAAATTTTTCATTCAGCAGATAACAGAAAAGTTGTAGAATCCTATTATAAAAGAATAAATGAAAATAAAAAGTATATCACCTAAACCAAAAATTATTTTTAGTTTGGTCCAGGTCAGAATAAATAAATACCCAGAAAAATTTAGAATCACCTAGGTCATGGTTATAGAGAAAAGAGGTGGAATTTCTGGCACTGTTTAATTCCAAACCACCCACACTATGGCAGGAGGAATTTGGTGACTGGAAGCAGAAGGGATTCCATCTTTTGATGGGCTTACAAGAGGATGTGTGCTGCACTGGTGTTGGGACCAGACCTGCTGCCACCGCTGCTGCTGCTGCCACTGCAGAGGGAGACAGCCACTCTTTGGGAAGGATTTTTGTTTGTTGGATGGTGAATATCCCTTTTGTGGGTAAAACAGTCTCTCTTCTTATACTCTCTGGGTAATATTTTTATAGTTATTGCAATTTTTCAGTAAATTGTGACTCCATCTTATAATTTCTCCTGGTCTTTTCTGCACTACTGAAAGGGGGAAGCTTGGAGTGAGTTTAATTTTCCTGCTGAGTTTTAAACCAGTGCAGTCTTGGTCTACAAAGTAAAGTTAGGTGTCTGACAGGAGCACACTTGAATGATTGCAACAAATGCTAAGATTAGCTGCAAGAGAATGAAGATGCTCCATATGGGTTTTCTACAATAATTTTGTTTGGTTTTTATTGAATTATCGAACCACAGATCAAGCTGACATTATGTATGAGTCAAAAAGATACTGACATCTTCATATATTGCAGATACACATTAATTCTTACATCATGTACATGGGCAATTGTACTGGATATTTCCTAGTGGCCTCATACATAGAAGAAGTCGTTGGTGTTCAGAACACAAATCATGTAATTATAGAATGGTTTGGGTTAGAGGGGACTGTAGAGATCATCCAGGTCCAACCCCCTTGCCATGGGCAGGAATACCTTCCCTGAGACCAGGTTGCTCCAAGTCCCATCCGACCTGGCCTTGAAAACTTCCAGGAATGGGGTATCCACAGCTTCTCTGGGCAAGCCATTCCAGTGCCTTGCCAACCTCACATATCTAATATCTAATATTGTCCTAGTTCAAGAAAAAAGTCCTTCAAATACACATAAGAATGAGATAAAACAGATTTCTGCTCTTGCAACACCGGACTTTTTCTAATCAATCAGCTTTAAAGAAGTCTGATGGAGAGGTGAAATATAGAAAACAGACACATGCATCGAACAAAGGTAGCTGGTAAACAATGGGTCTTGAATGACATTTTACAAGAAGGATGAAATTAAGATTTAACCACGTTATCACAAATTTAGCTAGCAGAAGATGTCAGAATCTTTCATGAAGGGAGCTACATCGTAAACCCCAAAACAGGACAAATATGCATTGCTTGTATTGACTAGCAAGAAAAATTTTAATGAAGAAAAAATATACAGTCATCCATTGTGAACTCTATTGTTTTCAAATTTATAGTTTGGCTTTCAAATGTGGACCTGGAAAATAAGAGCTAAAGGAGCAATATGTAAGTCTGTGATTTTTAACTCTCTCTGATACTAACTGCATCCTGTATTACTAAAACTTTAAGGTAGAGGAATAATTCTTGTGTCAGTTTAAGAAGCAGTAACTGCCAATATCCTAGTGAATGTTTCAGGTGATACAGACAGACTGAAGTAGTACTGATCCCATCCAGTGAAACAAAAGTGTATTGAAACCTCTGTGAAAATATGTACCTTAAAGGTTAGGAGTTGTGAATCAGGATTTTGATCAGGGGATGAAAGGCAGCATGTTGCTGGAATAGCTTGCAATGAGCATCATGCATACAAATCATCATCATTTCCTGCATAATTCTGTGTTCCGGGAATCACACAGCAATATGGATAACTCATTAACATTAGTTTATTGCTGGAATAGTGTTATTACATCATGAAAATTAGATGGGTTTCAGTCGTAATATAATCAGCCTGAAGAAAATATGCAGAAGAAAGTGAGGGAACTCTTAAAATTGTATATTCTTGATGCATCAGAACTTCTTGCTAATTACTATCAACAGCTAAAATTTTACCATTTGTAAGTGAATATTTTAATTTTCATGGAGAGAAATGTCCGTGTATTGACTGACTTTTTTTCTACATGATTATATAATAGAATAATAGAATAACAATGACTGTGTTTCAGTTACACTTTGCAGTGCAAATTTGTGATCTCAAAATCTACACTAGAAACACTGACCAATATCCCTATTTTATATTTCCACATTGCATATTTTATATAAAATACATTTTATACTTTTAATTTTTAATTAAATTTTTGGGGTAGGCCTTGTTTCTCTTTTTGTTTTTTGTTTTGTTGGTTTGGTTTGTAGATTTTTTGACAATTTTGGGGTTTGGTTTTTTTTGGAGATGATTTTGTTATTTCAAGAGAAAGAGCTTTTTAATCAGGTGAGTATCAAAACTTTCCTTTTTCCAATTTCTGATGGGATTTTTTTAAATCAGATTTTTTTTTTACTAAAATCAAAAGGGAAAAAAAGAAATAACAGACCTTTTTCCTTCTGACAAAATATTTACTCCGTCAACATCAAAAGCAAACTCAGTGGGTTTTTAAAACCATATTTATGGTTAATCAAAACTGATGTTTTTTTTTGGAGATGCACCTGTAAATGAGATATTCTCTGTGGCTCAGATTAGGTAGGCAGTCAGGATTAACAGGACCCTTGGTTATTATAGACTGTGACTATATTGCTGAGATTCATTGTGGAGAGTCCTTTTGTCTCTCTGAAACTTTAAAAGAAAAATCTCCTCAGTTCATAGAATAGACAATCTGCTTTTCACTTCCAGTTAAAAAGTCTTAAAATATGTGATTTTAATCAATATTTGGATTTTCATGGTGTGACACTTTTAAGGAAACTATTGCAGTTTGCTTCCCAAGTCCTACTAGCCTATATTTCAGTGTCTGAACTCTTTAAACAGCCTGGAACATGAATGGCCTAAAATAATACTTTTAATTTCCATAAGCAATGCTCCCTGGACACTATCATCCAGTAGCCAGTAATGGCAAACACCACCAAAAGCAACGGTTTAACTTCCTTAATATCTAAATCAGACATTCAGCACCTCAGTGATAATTTTTTATTTCCATCTTTTTCCTTTTACAGTTCTTTTCCCGTTTCTGAATGGTTCTGTTAATGCTCTGAGGATTAAGAGGTGAAAATACTGAAATCAAATTTTACAAAAGGGTCATTTAATTTTCATATCATTTTTACACAGTGCTTCCAGACGTGTATTTTTCCTCTGTAGATTGGTAACAAACTTGATTGGTTGATTAGGACAAACATACATATTCCAGAAAGTGCAAAAACCTTGCAACATGGAACAATAAAGTCATTTAAAAACAAGCCTGTTTGAAAGAGAGGGAATGGAACAAATCCTGTGCAAGACATGACAGAGCATAGATGTAATCTGCTCAAATACAATGATAGAAGTAAGACACACACCATTTTTTTTTGTACAGAAGGCAATATCAAAGCACATATGAGTATATAGCAATGTGCTCTTTTTTTCAATGGTACTGCAGTGTCAAACTTGTGCAAACAAAAGGCGCAGTTAAATCCCATCTTAATATCCCATCCCAAATAAATGGTATTTCAATAAAATTAAATCTACCTATCTAATTCATGTTATTTTTTCCTAATTTATATTCTTGCCTGAAAACCAAATATACATCATACTGTAGGTCTATAGCACCTATCTACAGGTGATAGAAATTAATCCATGTTCCAAAGTTCAGGCAATATAAATAGAATTTTTCTTCATTTCAGCTTTTGAGACATTTTCAGTGTTGAGAAGCAACCATGTGAAATTGGTAAAGAAATTGCTAAGGTAGAACTCCTTACTGTGAGGAATAAGGCACATAAAAGCTTTTGTGTCAGTAAGGAACACCATAAACCTAGATACAACATACTTAGATATAGTTTACTTCATAGCTACTTTTGAAGAAACAAAATGACAAGCAAGAAAGTTTCAGAGCTTATGGCATAGGGAGTCTAGGGCAGGGGGAATAGTGGAAATGCAAGTTTTATCTCCACTGAAGTGCAAACTGTAATGAATATTCTTCTTAGTTCAGCTTGGGCAATTTTGGAAACAAGAGACCTTTGTTCTACCCAATGTGGTCATAAGTTCAGCACATAATAGAGTGAGGATCTCCTCTGAATAAATTCCTCTAGCCACTGAATTTGATGACAATCCACAGATATTCAAAGAGCCTGACTACTCAAGACTTAGAGTAAATATATCAAACTAATAGAGAAACTGGCCCAAATGGTAAGTAATGTTCTTTATGTAGGAACCAAGAAACATGGAAACATACTAATTTTAAAAGTTTACTTAAAATTTAATTATATGAGAAATGATGCTTGTACGTGCCTTTTGAGATTATTTTTTGTCCCCTAACACATGGTTATCTACAGTGAATTACCTGGAAAAAATAATTTTAAATATTTTTTATATTGCAATTAAATTTTCAATATTTTCATTGAATTTTCTTGTCAATAAACAACTAGAAAAAATATTTCTGCAAATTCCAAATGACACTGATTTACATTTTGTGTTGGGAAAAAGAGTGTAACTTGTTTTCATGGAATGACAATTGCTACTTTTTGTTATGGTTACCTTCTATTTTGATATTTTAGGTTTTCATCCACAGAACTTACTCAATAAGCTAGTTCACAGTGTATAACTGTTGTGTATGAAAATCCTTATGCATTGTCATTTTTAGGGTGAAGTTGGTTCAAACCATGTTTCCCTAGAAAGAGGCAAACAGTTTAAGGCTTGCTTACATACCTTGCTCATAGCACTTGTCAATAAAATGTTCAGGCAATTACACACTTGGTCTAAGTTGCCTCCATGAATTCACCGAGACAACTTTCTGCAATATTCTTGACCTACTGAAATATTAGCAACAGAGCAATTCTGAGGCAACTTAAACAGTATTGAAGTACACCCTACCCAAGACCAGTTTAAATATCTACTTGAAGCTATAAGGTATATTTTACATCCTGTAACCCAACAGGCTTCCATTTTAAATTGCTGACTAATTATTTGACAAATACATAGACTCCAAATGCGTTTTTCCTTCAAAGAGAAAGGGAAGAATAAGTTAAATTTTGAAGTTATCACTTCAAAGAAAGATGGCAATTGGAAGCAGAGATGTTCTGATTATATAGCAATCTTCAGTTCTATGATTCCCTAGGTTCAGCAGCTTGTCACAAAAACAGATATTGAGGTACTGCATAATAAAGAGCATGCCATAGAAGAAAGTTGACATAAAGTTGACACACAAATTTCAGGAAGGCAATCCAAGAAAGATTTTTGTTACCATGTTACCACTTGTATGTAACTTTTCTGTGGTTTTTCTACTTTGTATTTTTACTACTGCCCCATTCTTAAAGGCAACCTGAAGCACTGCAGGCACTTGTTTGGCGGGGTGTGTATGAGCGAAAGCCCTTTGTGACACCCTCCTGTTTCTTTTCAATTTGGAATTGAGTTGGAAATAAGTGAATTACCAAAATAACAATACGCTTTCTGCTGCACAGTGATTTCTGTAAAGAATATTTCTAGAATTTCTTAGTTTCATTGGTTTGAGCTACACGTAAAATATCTGTTGCTTGATTGTCTATAATCCAAGACTGATAACATATATAGATGAAACAGGTTGCTTAGGGCACTATTATTACTTTGTCTATAGTTTTCTCCACAGGAAGCTCATAAAACCATTCCATATGCACAAACATTCATCTCGGAAACAAAATATTAACTGGTATTTATTTAACAAGACTCTGCCTATATAATCTTTATCAAGAGATCGAGTTTGCAGATTTTCGTCTCTTTTGACATATGGAAAGGCATAATCCATAAGTACACTCAGTGTTCATGGATTTTGTATCAAAATTATGACTCATTTAGTGGGATATTTCCAACCCACTTATTAAGAGAACTGTTAAGTCTTTCAAGCTGAGACTGAGAAAATGTTCCTGAGCTGTGATGCTCTACTGAAAGGAAGCAGGAGTGGGTTCACTGCCTTTCAGATCTGCCTGTGTTGTTGTACACAGGACCACTCTTCAAACCAACCAGCAGAAGTTTATATCCCTGAAGATGTGGATTCAGTGTATAAATTAAATGTAATAATTTTCTGCTCTATACCTCATAGATTTATCTTGAAAACCACTATTTACCATTTTAATCTCCTGAAAATTTATTAGATTTGAGTTCTACTAGGGTTTATGCCACAGTGAGGTCTACACTGACAAAGCAATACTCAATTTTGTAGTTTGTTTGAGTTGGATATTTAAGATTTGTGTATATAATAATCACATATTTTTTGTTAAAAAATGCACTTGATGAAACAAAAGTGGTTCATACCTTCTAGTTTTCACAATCATATAATTTTATAACTAAAACTAAAGACTGCTCCTTTTTGCACATATGTAATTCAGTGAAAATAGACAAAGTTCTAGATATGTTTTATATTGAAGTAAAAACAACCAAAGTCTAATGAAGATTAAAGACAATATTGGAGAATCAATGGCAACAAAAGGATTGTTCTAGACTTAATACATACATTTTAATGAAGAGTTATTTCTCATTTATGGAAGGACAAATATTTTTAAGTCCTGTACCATGAGTCTATACTTAATTAGTGGGCTGGAATTTTTTCAAACTCTACTTTTGCTGGATCCTATCCAGTCTCCTACAACAAAACTACTCGTGACTTTTGCTTTTGATTCAATATTTTATCCTTTATCTTATTGGAAAAATCTCACATGTTAAGGTGTATTATAAAGCTATACCAAAACATCCTCCATTTCTCTCTAAGACAAAACTAGATAATTCTTGCAATTTAATAAGGGCAGGAAATGAGCAATTTTTTTTTCCAATAAGGCAGAAGAAAATAATACACCAGCTTTTAGTTTATATTTAACCATTTAAAATCAAATAATGAATATGCAGACTTTGTAACTCAATTGCCATTTAACATCTAAATAAAATCAATTTAGAGATAAACTCATTGAACAAAAATAAAAGAAACACAGAAATACCCTGCACTCCAAAAGATGTAGGGATCCATATACTTACAGTGTAAAAAGAAAAGAAAAAAACCAAAACAAAACAAAACAAAAAAAAAAAACAACAAAAAAACCCAAAAACCCCCCAAACAAGCAAACAAACAAACAAAACACACACAAAAAATTACAAGAAATCCAACACCCCAGTAGGATAGAAATTGTCTGTTAGCAAAGCAGGAAAAAAGTCAAAATAAGAACACGGGTTAAATACAAATCACTAATAGATTTGTACCAGTTGCACATAATCCCACAATAAAAGTGACTTGCCTTTTCACAAATGTGGTTTGCAAGACTAAAACAGGGTTGGGTGAAGAGCTCCTTTAATGAGTTTCAGCTAGTTGGCCTGTAAATATCAGCAAGTATGGCCAATGATTTTTATAATTCACAGAGTCACAGGATGGGTCAGGCTGGAAGGGACCACAGTGGCTCATCTGTGCTGCTCTAGCAGAGCCATCTGAGAGCACATTGCTTAGAATTTTGTCCAGATGGCTCCTGAATATTACCAGTGAAGGAGACTCCACAACCTNTCCAGCCTTGCTTGATCACCACAGGTTACATCAGGACAATAAACAAAACTGACCACACCCTGAGATTCACACCTACTACTAAGAGCGGGAAACTGAGGTGCATTTTCCCCAATTATCATGCTGTTCCAGGTCTACTCTATTAAACCACAGATTTAAGCATACAGTAAATATAGAATTCCCATTCTAGAGGCACCACATGATTGAAACTCTTAGTAAGACCTCCTCCCATCCAGAGAGGTCATTAAGGATTTGGTCTTTCTGAGCATTTTTTGCTCTTGTTATTTGTGTTTTACTTTTTTCTTCTGCTCTGAAGTNTGTCCTGTTGCTTGGCACCACCAAGAAGATCCTAGTTCCATTCTCTGACACCCTCCCTTCAGATACTGACAGATGTTGATGAGGTCCCTTCTCAGTCAAATCCTTTGAGGCTGAGCAGGCCCAGTCTTTGTAGCTTGTCTTCTTAAGAGAGATGTTCCAGGACCCTCATCATCTTTATTGCTCTCCACTGGAGCTGCTCCATGTCTCTCTTGTATTGAAGAGTCCAGAGCTGGACGCAGAACATCAGATGTGGCCTCATCAGGACTGAGTAGAGGAGCAGGATCACCTCCCTTGACCTGCTGGCAATACTTTTCCTACTGCACCGTAAGACACTATTGGCCTTCTGGGCTACTAGGGCACTTCTGGTTCATGGTCGTCCTAGTTTTGATAATTGCTTCATTTTTGTTCTCAGAAAATATTCCAAATTCAGAAATTGTATGTTTAATGGTGAGGTTTTCTTCCTTGGTTATTATTATTTATATACACAGAAAACTCTGTTTTTTATTATGGTAACCACCACAAAAGCAGAGAATTGAAGGAAATTGTATGAGTCTGAGCAATAAATAAGGCAGAAACATTATCTTATTCTGCACTTCTTCCAGATTGATATGTTTGGTAAATATTATTTTCCATTTCAAAACTTTTCCCCTATCTTTCCAGCTCTTATTTTACACTGTGTTCTTTTCTCATCACTTGATTTGAACATGAAGAATAATTTTTTGTTTTATTCATGAGAGACAGAGTTTCCTTGAGTTTCAAAATTTCACTGGGACATGACTTCAAACTATTTACAACTGTTGCAACACTGAAAGAAGATATTTTTCAGTTACTTTCATATGTATAAGTAACGATACAAATCTATTAGCTAAAATTACTTATATCAGTGGCTAAATATGTTTACCAAGGAATAAAAATCTAATTTTTTTCAGAAGCTGGGTAGTCTTACCTACCTTAGGACTATGGGAGTCCATCCTTGTAGGTATGCAGGGATATTGTAATTCTCAGGGTTAAAGGCTGGACAGAGAGCTACAAGTTTATTTTTCACACATCATTTGGGTGGCGGCCATAGACAAAGTTGGGTCATGAGAGTAAATGAATACATTTCATAGTACTGAACTGAGCCACTGACCTGTTTGGTGAGATTCCTAGCACTTGCAGAAAGGTAGGGAAAAATACATCAGTACACAGACATCCATACTTTCCCCTCCCCTTAAGCATCCCATTTCTTTATGTCTACTTTTGTAGACACATTCATGGCCACATTCTTAATAAACATCTCAGAGTTCATCTATCTGAGCATTTCAGTTCAGATCCAATGTGATGTGAATGTCAACTAGCCCCTCTTACTGTATCAGTCTTCACATCAAAGAGTATGATCTCCAAGAACATGACCTAGATTCTTCTTAAAATTAAATCTAAAGATGTGCTTCAGAAGTGCATAAGAACTACATTTTAATTGCTAATAGACTCAGCCTGTGGATTAAGACTAGAGCAAGTCCTTCATACCCCCATGAAACACAGAATTCAGCAGCAGGTGTTTTTCTTGTAACTAAATTAATTGGCCAAACAGACTTCCAAGAAGGTCCTGGAAGATCCTCCAAGATCACACCTATTGGAGGTGGGAGAGGAGCTCCAGAACACATCAGCTCATACAACATTGATCAGTGGTAGCTATGTGAGATACAGCTGACCTTCAGAGAGGAGTTGGAGGTATGAACACTGAGAATTTGGGGCTTTCCAGGTACTGCTGCTCCAGCCTTGCTTGATCACCACAGGTTACATCAGGACAATAAACAAAACTGACCACACCCTGAGATTCACACCTACTACTAAGAGCGGGAAACTGAGGTGCATTTTCCCCAATTATCATGCTGTTCCAGGTCTACTCTATTAAACCACAGATTTAAGCATACAGTAAATATAGAATTCCCATTCTAGAGGCACCACATGATTGAAACTCTTAGTAAGACCTCCTCCCATCCAGAGAGGTCATTAAGGATTTGGTCTTTCTGAGCATTTTTTGCTCTTGTTATTTGTGTTTTACTTTTTTCTTCTGCTCTGAAGTATAGAAGAGTCAGTCACTGAATTCCAATATTATTACTTTTTACAATTGTGATACCATTGTACTTTCTACTGCAATAACGAGGAATTTATGTCACATCAGATTTTTCTCTTGATTTTATGTGCTTGCCTCCTACATTGATTATTTAATTTCTGTAATGTTATTACATAAACTTGTCTTCTAAATACTTCAGCTTAATACCTGGTATGAGAAAAGAAAAAAAAAAAAAAAAAAAAAAAGGAAAAAAAAAAAAAAAAA
>WEIU01018449.1:1310-15548 GCA_013389925.1 Aegithalos caudatus
GACTCCAATTGAGCTTTCTAAAGCTCTCTGAGCTCCCAAGATGCTATAGCATCCAACAAGCAAGCCACATATGATCTCTTGAAGCTTGGCAGATACTTAGCAAAGTTTGCCTTCAGTGGAGATATCCTGGAGTAAATGACTTCACATTTCCTTGAATAACTGTTTCAGTAGGAATTTTGTGGTTGTCTTTAGTACATAAAACTAGATTTAAACTAAAAATCCATTGTCCAAGACCCCATGATTTCTTCTTGAGAACAAGCTTTTCTCAAATTATAAAGAATTCGGCTAATGCAGCGTGTTTGTTCTCAGCTCTGAACGTTTCCGTTTAATGAAAGGAATACTTGATGTAGCTGTTGCCATAGAAACAAGACATTGTTTACATAGGAGCTGAGATGGAAAGTAGTATGTGTGAGAGGGGCTGCAGGAGCTGGATGAAGTATTGGAACTGCACAATCTCTCCACTTCTGTTTATTATGGATTTCCATCTGGATTTGTTCTAGTTCCTTCTGGATGATTTGTGTACAAATGTTATAGTTGGTTGCATGGAGCCATAGAAGACTCTAAAATAGCCCAGTATCAAATCTAAAGTAAAGTTACAATTACCAGACCTCAAGATTTCTGCTTTTTGCAATGTTAAAATATATCAGCAATCAAGCACTGTCCTACCTGGCACCAAGAACTTCAGTACTAACATTTCTACACTCAGACTCACTACCAGAAGTGCTAATGTCTCTTTTTGGGTGCCAGAGTCAAAGATAAGCTTCTCAAAACCTCAGCATGGGATATTTTGAAAAGGTGGACATCGTTGCCTGAATGAAAGCTGCACAACAGGGTGGATGTAAAAGTTATCCATCTTTCCAGATTTTAGAAAATTAATTTTGCAAAAGCACTTCTATCCATGTACTCCTATCCTGCCTTTTTTCTGAGGGCAGGATTAAATAGTCTACTTCTAGCACACCTTTTTCCCCTGAAATATCCTTAAATATCTCCAATACTGTCGACTCCATTGCTCCCTAAAGCAGTTGAGCTGGCTGAATATTCCCACCAAAGTGAAGGTCTTTGCCTCATCAAAGAACTTTTTCTTCTTGCTGTTAGGTGAACCTCACCAGGTCTGATTTTTCAGATTACTTCACACCTTTATCCACACCCTTCCCATCAAAATTTTTTTATAAATTTCTTGTTAAAAACAAACATATTAGGCCATCCTTTGGATGAAGACTCCTTCAAATGCCACTGAATACTTCAGCCTTCACAGCATTTTCAGCTATTGTTTCTCCACCTGGCTGAATAATAAAGCAGACCTCTCTTTTATTTTGCTCTTATTCCTCCTACTAAAGAAATTATTGTTACTCTGTGTTTGCGTTGTTAATATTGGCTCATTTATTATCATAATAGCCAAAAGACACTACATTTTAAAGCAAAATATTGGCATGCAATCAATTGCTACTCCTATTAATCATGTAACTGCACCTTTGATATTTGTTAATCTGCTTCCTAAGGTCTTGGTGAGTGGGCTGTTGTTTTTTTTGTCAGGGAAACCTTGCGTTTCTTCCACTGATACAGAGCCCTGGGCTCCAATGGGCAGGCACTAATTGAGGTTGTCTCAGCAGGTCTAAAGTGCTGTTTTATACTTCTGTGGAGAAGCAGTAGCATGTTGCTAATAAACTGATGAGACAGCTCTCTTAAAGCCAAGTATTATTTATTTAGATCCAATGCTTTTCAGAGAAAATCCATCTCTATGCAATAACAGTCTACTCACACATTTAGCTCAGTGATTGTCTACATGTGGTGATTTTGATAGCTCAAAGTTTCCAGCAGAACCTCTCTAATCTCTGGGCAGAGTAATGGGTTCCTTTTGTTCAAGGACCAACTTCTTTAGCTGGGGAATAGAGAGAAATATGTTTTACAGAAGAACAGATGTGGTTATCATCCTCTTCCAGAGATGACAATACCTGACAAATTTTTATATAGCTTTTGATTCACCTGTTTGCAGCACTGGCAAAATGGTTTTCTAATTTTGGGAGATGCAGCACAAAAATAAGCTGTTGCCATGGATCCCCTCCCTCTCTTTCCCTTCTCACTGTGTTCATTTGGAAGCAATTTATCCAAATCCAGCTGTTGCTTTCCTGATTGATTTTTTCCAGTGGTCTTCTATTAAGCAAAATTGATATAGTATATGCAGGATATGTACTTCATTGCCAAGGTTGGCTATAAGGATGCCAAAACTGCTGCAGCAAGGAATGTATTGCAGCTATTCCAGAAATCTTCTTCCCTATCTTGCCTAAAATATATTTATATGGGCTAATAAGAAAATGGATTTTTTTCCCTTCTTCCTGTTCTGCACATGCATTTTCCAAAATGTCATTTCAGGTACCTCTGGTTCCTCACTGAAGGGAAAAAGGTCACATAAGAATGTTATCAGTCAATGCTTTGAAAGGGGGAGAAGGCTTTTTCAAAGGTTTAATATAATTTAGTTAACTCCTCTTAAAAGAAAATCATTAGAATTTATTCTTCAAATGGGAATTCTACCTTCAAAGAGGTTGAGTGTGTGGTGAAAATGTAATTCTAATGGTTATGACCAAGCTCTGAGGTCCTCTGCCATTAGACTTGCTGAGGAACCCAGAGCTGCTGCTATGCTGTACAGGAATCATTAGCAGGTGTAAGGCCAGAATAGGGAGGGGATTTCACTGCATTATTGCTTAAAACTCACTTTTTGGGTTTGGAGATTCCAAAGCATGCAACAGGAGAGTGAGAGAATTTATGGCTGGATGACCAAATTTTTTTGAACACAAAATTATCTGGGTAACATCTCTACCTGGTCAAACCAGCTGGAAGGCTTCCTTCTAAATTTTATCTAAGCTGATTTCTTCCAACACATAGTTGAGGAAGTTGGGGAAGTTGCTGGAAAATGGACATTTGGAAAATGAGATGGGCTAACAATCAGGTGTTCAAATTGCAAGCTAGTGGTTGCTGTTTGTCATTAGGGAAAAATCCCAACTGACAGCAAGATTATTGAGGTGTGTTTAGAGCATAGAAAAGCAAACAAAGCTACTCTGGGAATGGCACAGTGCTGTGTTTATTATATCCTTGTGATACAAGCCATGAGACAAGAGTTGAGGTGTATTCATCTTGTAGCCCATACCAAAGACCAAACAAATATAAAAGTAGAACTTCTCACTTGGTGTCACTGAACTTGGACACCTCAGGCACTGGTGGCAGCTTTTTGTAGGCAAACTGCATTTTATACCCCTGAGTGGGATAAAGAGCACACAGCAGAGAAGAGGCTGGTAAAGCTTAAAAAGCAAATATGTGTTTGGCTTTATTTTACATTTATTGGGGTTTATTTGGGTTATTACTGTGATCAGTACAGATGCAATTTTGAAAGATCAATGTGAGAAAGCCATATAAGAGGAAATACCTGTAATATATGTTGTTGAGCAGAGAAAAAAACAGACAAACTCTTAAGGCAGGAGAAAATTTTAAAAAGGTTTCAAACTGAAGTTGATGTGCATTCAAATAGGTCAGAAAGACAGGCAATACACAGCATATTGAGAAAAGTTCATACATTTAACAATGGATGTTTGAAATTTAGATGTTCAAAAACATCAGTGCTAATTAACAGTAAATTTTAAGTTCACCCAGGTCAAGCCAGTTGTAACAGATCAGCTCAGCTTTACTCTGTAAAGAACCTTGGCAGTTCAGCAGAAAACAGCAGTGGTTCAGCTATCACAAAGCTGCAGCAAACTGTAAGTGAGCTTGTGTACACCAGTGGAAGGATCTGTTCTCTCCAGCCAGGACCTGCAATATTGTCAATACAAAACTGTCTGAAAGTGGAGCAGGGTGGAGTCTTCAATTGCAAGCGGACTTGGTCAGGGCTGAACACAACTTGTGGAGGCTGAGCAGAGCTCTGGAGAAGACAAGGACATTTTAGTATAAGTCATATAGAATATTACTTATTTAAGGGAGATAATAGGGGAGTAGTAAAACGAAGCCAAGACCAGACTTGTAGACGTGTCATTCTGTTTCATCCTCAGGAGCTGGTTTGGTCAAAGTCATAATCTGTGTATGAACAGAGGAACAAAGGAATTACAGAATGGTGCTTATTTTAACAGATTATCATAAGATATGTGCTTTAATTTTACAACATAATTTCTGGAAGACTATATAAATAAAAAAATCAAACAGATAAATCTGCTTTCAGGTTTGCTTCACTATTTATAAATTCTTGCTCCTGATGGAAATATGTCTCTCAGAGGGCTAAATCAGAGTTAATGTTTCACAATAAGACTTGAAATAGCACTTCCCTATTTAAAATTCCTATATGGAGGGGAGTGAATGACACTTTCTTTCAAACACTGCCCAGTAGCAGAATATGTTCTGAATCAGAGGCGATAATTTCAGCTGGTTATATAATTCTGAATTTCATTTTTTATAAACCACTCTTGTGTTTTGTGTTTGCCCATCACTCATCCCATCCTGAAACAAGAAGCAGTGAATTAAGTTTTTATATATATATATATCTATATCTATATCTCATGTAAAAAAGTAAACATGATCCTTGTGGAATGATAGGTGGGTGTAAACACAGAAGATGTTTAATCACTGTTAATGTTCAAACGGCTTGATTTTTCCTTGGGAATATTGGGCCAGCTGTTGCAATGAAGGTGTCTGTGGTGTGAAGGAACACTTCACAGCAGTGCCCTTATCAACACTCTGGAAGGGTTTATAGAACATTCTATTGTCAGTTCCCTGACAAAACTTTTTATCATACAACTCTTTTTGGAGACGTGCATCTATAAATCTGACAGGAAAGAAAACAAATTAGCTCTATTCCCCTCTGTATGCACGTAGAGATCTCTGTGTTCCTGGCAATGCTTCAATGCCATCTCCCCCTCTCATTGGTAAGTCTTTCTTACCTCCTGGTGCTGAGCTGGGTATTGTTATTTTTATTAAAATTATAAAAAATATTTTATGAAAGGAAACTCTGGGGTTTTTTCTTTCCTTGAACTGAACACCTTGGTGTCCAGAGGCAGAGCCAGGGCTGGACCTGTCTCAAAAAAGCTTTGATAAGGTAATATATCAGGCATGTTTCCAAATAGATCTAGTGTCAGGCTTGCAGTACTCCTGCAGTATAAATCATAACTCAGCACAGATTTCCCCCAGTCTCATGGCTGGAGTCTGCAAAGTCTTTGCAATCTTCTTTCTCATGTGCCCCATGACAGAAATGAATTGTATAGAAATAATTAGGCCTCCTATTCTCTCAAAGGCACATGAATCACTAGGAAAATATAATCTTTTTATTTCTGATAGGTGATTTGTAAGGTTTTTAATCCTCTCTTGGCAATGGCCACAAGCTAATCTGCCTTTCAGCTACCTAGTATTGACATCTCTAATTCTTCTGCTCTTTGATCTAGCTGGACTATAAAAAAGATGAAAAAATAATATTCTAGTTCATCTGGCTGTTTTGACCCCAAATGAAAAAGTATTCTTTTTGTCATAGGAAAGGTAGTGGGTCAGACAGTTTTTGGAAGCCACGGCCTAAACATTTCTGAGAATGTTCACATTATTTATATTAAGTGATGGAAGAGGCAGAGAGTTGCATTTTGACAGTCCCTTTGCTCAGGCAGAGACTTTAATTTCACTTCTCCCAATGTCTCTCACTTGGAGAGACTGATAAGGGCACAGAGCTAAAGATAATCCCATGAGAATGATGGGTACTCTAAAGTGCTGTACTGCATAATGTATCAAGCTGAGCTACTCAGAATATTTTAATAGTTACCTGGTATTATATTTGACAAAGTAGAAGGAATTTGTGGAGATTCATCAGTTCTAATGAAGTTTAAGGGCGATGTCTGAGGCTCTGGGATCTCTGGTCATTTCTGTTGAGAGAAAGAACAGGAAAGCTTAAAGCTAACATTTTAAATCCAAAAATAGACTTTTTGATGTAATTTCATTTTGTCTGAGATCATTGGCTTTGCCTCATCAACAAACTATTTTTCCTAAAATCTCAAAAGCTGTCAAAGCTGACATTCATGAATTATTGCCATTTTTGAATTATCTGCATTTTAAAAATCATTGAAAAAGCTTCCATAGGAGTTAATGGGCCCTGAAACAAATTATCAGTGGAGCAGGGCTGAAGTGCTACATAAAAACTGCTTCTCTCTGTATTAAGAAGCAACTTTCTAAACTACAGCACAAAATGCGTCAGTAACTTCAGATGATTCAATATCAATGAACTGTATTTCTGCAAAAACATTGAAGAGTTGAAACTCAGGCTTTAGTGAATCTGTAGATCCTTTGTCAGAATTTCAGATCAAAAAATCTAAGGTTTTTTTAATGCGCAAGGACTGTGAGTTGTAAAAGAGCATCTCAGTTTGTCTTCTAGATTTTTTTATTTTTAATTTTTTTTTTTACCTGTAGGCGTTTTAACCAGATCTAACAGAAAAAATATATCTTCAAGACTTCTCTTACATTTCTCTTTTTTTAACAAATATTGGTCATAAGCCATTCTGACAGAAGATCATTGAAGGAGTTAAGTCTGAGGTGAAGGAAAATCATTCTGAATCAATCACTAAACTTGATGATGGAAACAGAAGCACGGGTGACACACCAGTGTGTCATAAAAAGGTCTGGAGGACAAACTGAAAGGTCCTGCTTGAGAGGGAAATACTCCACAGAGGCATGAGCCTGCAAGAAAACAAAGGTAGAGCAGGTCCAGGCACTGCATGGCAGGAGCAGGAGCAGGAGAGAGAACAGGAGCTGGTGCAGGAGCAGTAACAGGAGCAGGAAGAGGAGCAGGAGCAGTTTGACTTTATGGGAGCATTTTGCTGCCATTTTCAGATGTTTTCTTCCAGGGCAGGAGCAGGGTATTTGCAAGGTGGCTGCAGGAGGCTGACTGGCTCAAGTTATTGTTGCTGTGAGCACTCCCCCCATGGTGGGTCCCAGGGTTCTCATCCTGCCCTGTGGATACCAGCAGCCTGGGGAAAAGAAGGCTGATGACTTCAATTACCTTCCCTCACTCCAAACTCAAGGGAGAGCCATGGCATAGGGCCAGGATTATCTTTGCAAAACCATTTCCATTAAAGCCAAGTGAGAACTTCTACGCTTCCTAATCCCTGAACTCTTCTGTTCCATAAAATAGAACTAATCATGAGTTTTTCTGGTACTATTAAATAAGCAAATATGTGGCTGAATGATACACTGCCTGTTATTTTATCTCAGTTTAAGACACAATATGCTTCCTAACCCTATGACATCCCTTTGTGTTTTTCATAATCAGAAAAAATGTTGACATTTAGATTCAGCAGAGCTTTGGATATCAAAAAATGGCCCATTTAATGAAAAATCTCCAGCTCACTAATTAGTTTCTAAAGTTGGAATCAGGTGTTTATAAGCCATTTAAGCAAAACAAATTAGTGTTCTACAGAGGCTGTTGTTGGCCAAGCTATTAACTGAGTTAAAATACTCTTTAAAAACTTTGCAAAACTGAAAAGCAGGAGCTTTGTGAATATCAAGTCTACTGAAAAAGAACATTTTTTAAAAAAATTTAGTACCATCCCTAAGGCTATTTACTGATATCTTTGAATAAACACCTTCTAATTATTTTTCATCTGATCTCAAAAGTAATGCTTGCCAGTCAAGTGTGAAAAGAGTAGAAGAAGATGACAAAATAAATTTCTGAAAGGTATTTGAAATAAGCCCATTTATAGTGGAGTTCTTGTCTAATTATGAGGGCAATCATCTTTGGTGAAAATTGTAGGTGTTAAACAATTCCCATTATTTTAGCTATCTAAGACACCAAGCCAGCAGTCAGTGACACAGATATTTGACTTTAGATAACCACACCACAGTCTGCTGAAGCTGCAGCAAAGCCTGCATTTTTGCAGAGCTGGGACACAACTGGGCATGTAATTTTTCATTTGCACAGAGCCCCACAAATACACAAAGTGAGTGTCAAAAAGGAATAAATATTAATGGCTCTGAAAATAAGCAGTTTGCTCACACCCACCTCCAGTTTGTTTGGTCCTAGTGTAGGTAGTTATACAGGACAAATGAGCAGCTGGATCTTTATATCTGTTTAGTAAAATTGGGTGATTTGGGTCTGTAAGGGACAACCAGTCTTTTTGTTAAAGGAAAAAAAGAACATCCCAAACTCAATCCTGTGCAGTTCCTGCTAATACTTCAAGGCCAAGTTATCAATGACCTTCTTTCAGTCCACACTCAAGGGAGAGTGATGGCATTAGTCCAGGATTATCTTTTCTTGACCATTTCCATTAAAGCCAAGGAAGAACTTCCCTTTCTAATCTCTCAGCTCTTCAGAAAATAGAATTAATCACGACTACAGCACTTGGGGAAGACAATGGGGTTGCTAGATATGTGTGGAGAAAAACATGCAATCAGATTGGTGGAAAACTCTTACTGTGAATTTGTTAGTTACAATAGAATTGTACTTTTGCCATCAGCATTGGAGAATAAGTAGATTTACCAGTGATTTTGGAGTTAAACAATATTATCTAGTCTTGAAAAAATGTCCAGTCTTTTCAAATATATTGAGAATTTTTTTCCTCACAAAATATACATAATTGAAAATTATATAAGCAAATCATCGTTGACTGAGTAGCTAATACCTGAATAAACTAAAATATGACTGATTGTTGGTATTTGTTTGTCAGGAAATGGCAAAATTATATGGCTAGAAACAATATTGACTTCTCAGATTCTTTCAGGCTTCGTCATCCTTGAAACTTTCGGTCATCTCACAGAGTGGGTCAGATGAAATTCAGACTGTACCTTGGGAAAAAAGTATTTGAAACCTCTGCAAGATCACTGGGATTTTTTTTTTTTTTTTTTTAATTTGTTGTTGTTGTTTTTGTTGTTGTTGCACTGCTTCTCTTCTTTTCTCCTACTGAACTGAAAGAGGTAGAATGGGTCTGGTTTTATTTCTTACATTTTGGACTTTTCAGTTGTTCCTTGCCACTGCTGCAGACAGGACTAGGAGATCTTCCTCATATTTTCAGATTGTCAGTGGTCTAGAGGGGAGGACTTCTACACTGTAACCTTGGAAAAAATAACTTTCAACTTGCTGACTCAAACTTCTATGGTAGTAAAAGAACAGAATTTTCAATTCATTGGCCTACAAAGACCCAACATCTATCAAAGTAGTTCAAATCAAGACAAACTGAAAATGCTCTGATGATTTTTTTAACAGAATAAAAAAATTTAAATGGGGAAAAAAAGCATCATATTTTAACTAAAATTCAATATCTCCTTTTCTTTTGAGAGAATGCAAACTTTTAATCTATTTAAAATTACAAGACTTTCACAATGAAAATGCCTCTTGGAAAAAAGCAGCCTTAAAAATGTAATTTTCTTTAAAGAAACCCAAAGTTGTTGTAAGAAACCATTTATCTTGTTATTAAATATAAAAATAATGCTATTCTGTGCTAAGCTCTTTAGGTTAACAAAATTACTTTTCTCAAGGTTCGAAAGAACCTCCCTGACTCTCTTTTGTAAAGTATAGTGACAAAGAACAGCACTGGAGGGGATTATTCTTGCTGGGTTTGCAGGAGATTATCACCAGGGATACCTCCTCAATCAGTGCCACCTGAGGCAACTGCGTGCAATAAAGGAAAGGTAAATATACCTGGTCAATATACTTCCTATTTAGGTATCCCTGAAAGTGCCCTATTATCACTTCCATTCACCTCAAATACCCAAAGTAGGCCATCTCACTTTCTATTTCTGGCCAGTTCCATAGAGGATTGGCTTGCTGCTCACAGGAGCTGCTGGCTAGGAGAGGATCAGCTTCCAGGTCTTTCACTACAGGTGCGCTGCCTTCTCAGATAAGAGCTGCTTTTTTCCTTTCTCCAGGTGTCTCCTGTGAGCAACCAACTTATTTCCTGGTCCATAAAACTGCATTATTCTTCTCAGTGTTTTCCTCTGTGAACATCAGCAGGAAAGTTATTGTAAGCTAGGAACTTAATTATTCATTAGCTTATGTCCAGTTCCTTCATACAACTTTCTCTGTTATGATTTCAGCTGATACAATAATAACAAGACAACAAAATTGTGCCTAAGGCAACTCCCCTTCTAAAAAAAAAGGTGGAAGCAGATGCTTGGGTTGCATGTCTGAAATTTTTCTTCTATTTAATGTAAGCCCTGAGTAGACTTGTATTTAATTTAAGTCAAATAACTTACCTTGCTTTAAATTGCACTCCCTCTGCAATTTGATGCCAGGAAACCCATCCAGAAGGGTTCATCGTTTGTCCACAAAAGGAAATTACTTTTCCCTGGTGGATCTCTGAAGCTTAGAAATATATTCCCAGAACAGACCCAGCAGAGTAAATGCAGCATGAATTTTTTAATGTACTCACTGTAAACCAGCAAATGAGATGCTGCCAGCTATGCTGAGCACTCTAGTTTTCTTCAAATCCCATGTGAATATGAACTTTCTCAGCTGTTTTTAGTTTGTTTGTTTTTTTAACAGAATTACAAAAAATCTGTAATTCCCAATATGTTCAGTTTTTGTATCTCACAGACTATTCACTGGTGATAGTTTATCTGACAGATTGCGCCAGTTGTATTGGGAGCTCCTCTTACATTTCTGTGTTTTTGCTAGTTCCTTGTTGAAAATATATACATGTAAATAAAAATTAAAAATAAAAATAGAGATAAGTGCAGTAGCAGTTCCTTCTAGCATTCTCTTTCTTGTATGAAGACTTTGAAGAAGGACTGTGAATATTTAATACATAAAATATTTTATTCTCTAGTAACCTTCCAATATATAAAAGGCTGTTAGAAACAAGACAGTTATCTGTTATTTGCTGGGTATGGGACTAGAAAAAATTCAGCTGAATTTGCAACAAATAGTAATTGGACTAGGTATTGGGGAAATACCCAAAATAAATACAGGTCTGCAAGAGGTGAAATAGAAATGTTGAGTCTCTTAGAGTTTATAGAACACATTTAAACAAATTTATCAGCTGTGGCTCAGATATACTTGGTGCTTTTTCAGAACAAAGGAAGGGACTTTATGGTATTCTGGAGTTCTTTCCAGAAACAAGTGCCTGCATGGATGGTTATCTACTTAATAGCATAGCATAATAATTTATGCTAACCACTATCAAATCCCTGGCTTCTGCTTGTTGTGTAAAAAATTCTGGTTTAATTGCAATATTCATCATCCCTAATTGATAATTCACATTCAGAAAGTGCCATTCCCTGGTTTGAGGCACATCACTCTTTGTGGGCTCAATTTTAGCCAGTGGTCCTATTCTTCTCTGGGAGATCTGAGCTTCCAAAGCCTCTGGAGCTTCTCTGGTAGCCCAGTCTGACCAGGACTTCTGAAAGTTGGGGTTTAAGTGTTAGATAAAGGGAACAGCTTCCATTGGAGACCTGTTAAACACCCAGTTGATGATCCTGCTGCTCTCTGGCTCTCACCTGAACCCCAGTCAAAGGGAGTCTTACCATCTTTTCACCTGACATTATGAGGTAGGTGAAACTATGTGGCATTTAAAATCTGTTTTGACATTTAGCATGTATTTTTCATATGTAAATTAAACTTATCTGTGTGCTCCAAAAGATATTAGCATGTATAGAAAGGGAAAAGAAAATCTGGACAGACTGCTCAGGTACATATTAAATTTCATTGTCATTTATTCAAATGTCTTAAGTGACCTGTACCAATTATCCAAGAGTAATGTATTCCTGGGACTATAAAAATATAGTGTTACATGGAAGAGATAAGTCACTAGTCTTTTTGAACTAGCTGTTTTATAATTCAAAGTACGATTCACTTAGGAGAAATATGTTCCTAAATCATTTCAACTAATCTAATGACCCTCCTTTCTCATCCTGTTTATAACTCAATTTTCTTTCAAGTAAAAAACAATAAAAGAAATGCATAAAATGTGTCCATAGCGCAGTCCTTGGGCAAGAAAGTCTCAAAACACCAAACAAATCAAAATGCCTGTTGCCATCTGTGGCAATTCTGCCATTTGCATCCAATATGATCATTCAAGTCCTTATCTCTCGACAGTACAATGGCATGCTGATTAAGCAAGAGGGATATTAAAGTTCAACAGATTTATTTGAATATGATCTGCATGAAGGATCCCTCTGATTCCTAAAATCTGGCTTGTCAGATGATAAGATTAGTGAAACACTGGCTGTACTTAATCATTGTACAATAGTGGATACCTGTTTGTAATACAGCATCTGTTTCTTCTCCTTCACAGTAATTCCAGGGATGTGATGTGCTGCCACTGCCAAACATTTTTCCAAGGAATCATTACTCTATGGGAGAAATCTTACCACAGCAAAAAACCTCTCTGCTGGAAGTCAGTCTTGAACCAAGTTTCTTCCTCATCTCACAAATTACCCTGATTATGAACAGAAGTATTAGTTAAATTCCCAGCTAAACAATTTCATTTAGAGGAAAGAGAAGAAGAAAGTGAAAATAGGATAAGAAAGAGTAGGAAAGGGTCTTGCTGGCCCTACAGTTATGAAGAATACCTACAAAATGCTCATCTAAAGTCACAGAAATCCCAAGTCTTTTTAAAAAAATCCTTCCAATCCCAGGTTTGAGGATCACTAAACTCTGGTTGTACATTCAGCTGATGTAGATTGTCCAAGTGCTGTTCCTGCTGGGGAAATGCATATATGTAACAGCATATAGAGGTGGTCTAAAACGGGACAAGATATTTTGTGAGAACATCTCAGTTTCCCACCTTTTTTTTTTTTTTTTTTTTTTTTTTTTTTTTCCACATAACTTTGTTATATCAGTGAGTAGTAGCAAGATACAGAACATACCTGAGCACATGGTCAGTTCCTATAAAACTTTGTATTTCTGTGTAGTATTCTAAGTTTGTCACATTGTTATGAGATGGTCTATATTACTTTCTGCCTCTTGGCTTTCCAATGTCTTTGGTTTGGCTGTAGCTTTTTTCTTCAATAAGTCAAATCCCATGGAATTTAAAACCTCAAAATCTATGCCTCAATATCTCAACAGCAGTCAAAATCTGGTGGTTTTTTTTTTCTCTTTTAAAAATTCCTCCCAATCTTGTCTACATATGTTTTTGTTTTTTTCTCTCCTAATTTCTCAATGTCCATGTGTGGCATTGGTTAACCTTTAATTGCTATAAACAACCATACTTGCTATAAAACTGAAATATATGCAGCAGCAACAAATACTGAATGGCATAGGCAGGGATATGGCCTGACTTATGCCTCTGGATAAGCAAGATATTTTTTCTTGCTGTCTAGGGTAAGAGATGCAAGTGTTGCTGCCAAGAGAACGAACATTCCCAGAAATGAGCAGTGTGGCTGGGTCTGCACTACTTACAGCTCTGGCTGCTGCTTGTGAGACTTCTCCTGCTTGTGAAAATTAGAAGTCAGCCGAGCTGAAAGACTGGAAAGAAAAGGATGTTCCAGGCAGTGCTTTTGTCATGCTGTTATTGAGAGTATGTTAGTGGAAGGAAGGCATATAATTTCCATGTTCCAAGTCAGTGCCTATGAGAACTCCTTCTCCATGGCAATTCAGTGTCTGGATTGGTATCACATCCCTATGATTACAAATATTGTAATCTTTCACCTAATTTATGCCCCCACACCTCTAAACAGTTTTTCTTTTCCTGTTATTGTCTTTTTGTTGATTTATACATGAGAAGCCCTATTTTTAGACACCTTAGCTGTTTGACTGGCAGAGATATTGAAGGCAGCAGTGGCAGATCCAACCAGTGTCAGCATTATCATGTACCCTACAGACTCCTAAACAGAAATAAATTATCAGATCAGAAACCAAGGTGAGAACAGTCCTGATGTTCTTCAGAGATTTCAGAAATACTTTAGTGATTTTGTTTTTAATTCAGCCAGCTAAAAGTGGCTGGCTGAGCTGAGGACAGAGGGTGGTAAAGAAGAGGATAAACTTTTTGGCAGGGGTACTGCTGCTGTAATTTAACAGAGATATGAGTGACTAAGACTCAGCCAAATGACAGAAATATTTGTGATATGTTCTTCAAAATGTCTTCTCATAAATTTAGTTTAAAAAACCCCAAGCAAATAAGTTGAGAATTTACAAAAAATATTTGTCAGTGATTCTTTGGTTTTTGTTTATTTTATCAACTCTGTAACTAATTTAAAATGAACATCAGAACCAAAAGCCTTTCTAAAACTCTTGTTTCTCCTCTCTGCTATAAAAGAAAATCAGGTACTGTGTTTTTTTGGTTTTTTTTCTTCTTA
>WEIU01018449.1:64186-96522 GCA_013389925.1 Aegithalos caudatus
TTTCTCTGCCATGGTAGGGGTATCTTTCTATTTCTAGAAACTGTAGAAGGACTCTAGAAAAGCTGTTTTAAGAGTGAACATTTAACTCTGCATGGCTTAAATCCAGGAAGAGTGAACCTTCCAAGTGACAGTCTGTGAAGTGTAGCTGCAGAAAAGATGCTGGTATTGAGAATGAGATTTTCCCAGTGCTAAAAGACAATCCCAGAGATACAGATACCACTGTAATCTTAGATAAATATCCTAAAAAAAAACCTCAAAAATAACCACAAATCTCTCCTGCTCTTTGTCTTTGGATATGCCCAAAAATTAGTTATCTGCACATTATGAGTGCTGTGTAAGGAATCTTGTAATAAAGATATATATTTGCAAGGTATTTTCAGTTAGACTGAGCTCTTTATACCCTATTTTTACATCTTTTTTTCCTCTCACTTCCACTATGTATGAGCTCTACACAAATTCCATACTATGCTTCAAGAAAATGATGTGAAATATGCCACACAGGACTAGAAAGGAGGAAGGGACAGTGGACAGTAATGGAAAGTGACTCTGAAAGAAGTCAAGTACCTATGGGAAATATATGAGAATAATTTGAAATAATAATAATTGAAATAATTTGAATAATAATTTGGAAATTTATTGGTTCTGAAAATACCCAGGCAGTGAAGGGAAGTGGCCCAACTTGGGGAGGTTGAGAAGACATGCAGCTCACTTCTAAAAACACAGATCATCACCACATTCCCCAGAAAGCAGGTGAGAGCCAGTGGTTACACGCAGGAAAACACATTCCCACCTCAAGGAATTTAAGCACCACTGCTTTCCTCTCATCTTCCCCCTTTTGAGTCACTTTTGTACCCACCTCAGTTGCCATTAATATATTGTGACTCAGATTTCGTTCCAAATATAGACTCCTGAGCAATGGATGTGAGATCCCAAAATACTAAGATGACAAACACTTGCTAATGCAGCTAGGTTAGATATTTACTCTAAAATATTGCTTTTCTCTGTGTTATATGTGAACTGCAGTGGAACAGAACAGAGTTGTGTTTTTATAATGTATTTTTTTATTTGATTCTCCAAAGCTTTCTCTTAATACTGTCTTCCTGCTGGATTTTTAAATGTTTTTCTAAACTTAACATTTGACCTTTGCAGCAGTTCTGGACTCATGGCTTTCACATCATACTGAGTCCTTCTCTAGTCCTCCAGGCAAAAATGCACTCTCTAATATTTGCCTACTGTCCTGCCTCAAAGAGCCTTGGTCATAAGGACTCTCAAAGCTGTCGGTCTGCAGTGACCCCATGACATTTGTTTTTGGCAATCACTGGGGTATATTTCTCTTTAAGTAGTTTTTACTAAAAATCTTCAGCAAGTAGCTCACCTTAGGTCCTGGAGGCACTTACTGACCTGCCATCACCTCTCTTTCCTTCTATTCTTTATGGTTTAGCTTTCTATAGATTCATTCTTCCTCCTGATTTCTCTTTTATTCTTCTTTCTCTGTTAACAAAATAACTCCTCAAGTTTTTTTCTGTCTCTCATATAAATATTTTCTCTCCTGCCTCATTTTAGCTTGTGCTGGAATCAAACACTGTTTCATCCCCATTACCTTTTCCCCTTGTTCTTCTTTCTGGACTTAAGAATAAATGCCACAAAACATTTGCTACACCTTTTCTATCTTTCTTCTCCAGTTAACAATTCTCCTCACATTTAGTGGATTTTCTCACCCCAATCATCAATCACCTTGTCACTGTCTTTGAGAATCTCCCCACTGCAGCCAGCATTTTACTGATTCCATAAATAGTCCTGTCAGCCTCCCAAGAGGAACCTGATCAAAGGGAGGGCTTTTGCCTTGCTTTTGTCTTCCTATTCTAAAACTGTTACATTTGCCTGTTAAAAGCAGATGCTTCTTGACTGCCTTTTGCCCAACTCCTTTATTGTTCCAATGACCTCACCATGTAGGTTGTCTTCCTTCCACTCTTTTTCTCTTCCCTTTTCACTGCTTTCAGTAATGAGAAGAGCTTCCTGGCATGTTTTCCCTCACAAATGGATCTTTGTCTTTTACCTCTGAGACATCCCTTTTCTACATCATTACAGATTCAAGTGATCTATCTCTCGGGTTTGCAATCTAGGTTTGATCTTTAATTTAGAGCACTTTTTAACACTGATATGTAAGACCTATTTTTAAATGTGACAGGTTCTTTTTCAGTGCTGGTGGTGGGAGTTCTGCAAAGGTAGAGTTTCATTGTTCCTTTAAATCCTTAAAGCTTTTCCATCTCACATTTCAGTTGCTGTGGCATCATGTTGTCTGTTCCTGTCAGAGGCACTTTTGTGCTGCCAGTATGCATGTGGCAGGCTGCAGCTAAGGTCATTTTCCTAGTCCATCACTTTGACTTTCACACTCTGCAATTGCTCTCACCTTCTGGGTTGTATCAAAGAGAGTACTTTTTATTTTTTTAATTTTCCAAGCTCTTCGGGTCTTATTGCAGTATCATGTTGACATTTCCCTCCTGCAGGTGATCTGTGAGGCCAACTTTCATCCCACCCATTTTAAATTCTGAACTTCATGCACTCAGGCATCCAGTGACACCTTCACCTATCTTTTATTTCTTACAGCCCTCCCTAGAACTCTGGTTATTCCTTTTAAAACCACTGCTTAACAACCATTCTTCTTTGATGAGATGCTCACAAAAGTGGGGACTGCTGGGATTTGGGCATATTCTGAGATCAGAAGCCAAGCACGCCCACAAATGTTGCCTTCTTATTTTCCTTTACTCCTCTCATCTGTTTCTGTCCATCTGTTTTGTCATAAAGTTTAATTCTAATCTCTCTGAACAGAAAAGAGATTTATATGTTGGCAGCACCAAACCTACAGCATTCAACACACTAAGATCCTAAACTGTGTCTAAAATTCAAAGATGAAGACAATAGGATAATGTAAACAAATAAAAGCAAATGTAATTATTAGAATAATTTTACCAATATTTTATTGATTATGCCATTATTCATGTTCTTTATTTTTAAATGATTAGTGTAATTTTCACAGTAGTTTAGAAATACTGGTGTTGAGGGTTTTGTCACAACAAACAAATCAACATTCATTTCTGCGTGTGAATCCTGGCAGAATTTTGCCATCAACAGTTCATGAACATTTTCTCTAAAACACTCTGTAATATTGTGACACAACAAGTGTTAAAAGGACACACTAACATTCCTGCCAATAATGACAAGAGGGAGTTAATCCATATGTTGATATTCTGTCACTCAAAAGCAAACTAAGAAACAAATCTTTATTTAGGCAAAAAATAAAGAGAACATTCCTTGATGTTGTTTTTGGCTTGTTTGCTTGGCTGTTATCCTTACCCATGGCTTTCTGTACCTAGTTTGCATAAAAATAAATATCATAGCTTGTAGTAGACATGTTGTGGTCTACACGTTAGGAAGGTAAATTAAATTTGCTTCTCTTTTTCTGAAAGCTCTTTTTCTTGTTGTGTGGTTTAATATTAGGAAGCAGAAAGAACAACAGGAAACTTATCTCAAAGCCTTTCATGGAGATCCATACACCTACTATGCCATTTTTACACACAGGTACTTTCTTAAATCTCAGGAGCAGAGGTGTGTTAGGGGCCCTGACTACAATGTAAAACCAGCAGAGCAGAATTTTTAAAACTAAACTGTCCTACTGGTTATATAAAATATACTGTACTTTTGAAATTTTAATTTTATTTTTATTTGTAATGTCAGGATTTGAAATTCTAGTTTTTCTGAAATTTCTCTCTTTCTCTCTCTACATGGCTACTGTGTTCTCCTAAATTGCGCTACTGAATTTCAAGGGACACATGTCTTTAAAAGATTTGCTGAATTGAGAACACAGCTTTTTTCATGACAAGTTAAGATAATCTTTCCTCTGTGTGCCCTGGTTAACAAGGTATTTTGATAAAATATTGTCCTCACATATAACGTCAGAGCCCCTAATGTTGCTAACCTCTGAAACAATTTCTGAAGCAGATAATGAAAGCTGGTGTCTGCATGTCATTTGTGCCTTTGAAAATGTCCCAGTGATACAGTGGAGTGCTGTTTTGACACTGAGTGCTTAGAAGAACAGTCAGTTAATGGTTTGACATTTTCTAATCTGGATGTATGAGATAAGTCATAAAAGAAAACCCAGTGAGCTCACTATAATGGAAAACATCAAATAATTTTGTCCTTTATCCAACCAGGTGTTGTACAGAGTTGGGTTTGGCGCTGCATTACTTGGGTAACTTTGGAAAGTGCTGTCTGTTTCACCTTAAATTGCATATTCATATAGGAGGGTTCTAACCAGTGAATGCCTCTGCTAACTCCACTGTGCTAACACAATCACAGTGTTTGAGCATCTGTAATTCCTAATGGTCAGAAAAACAAGGTACAGCCATTGCCTTGAAAAAACCCTAATGAAATTAACCTGACCTTGCATAAGAATATATATATAAATATATATTCTAATTTATAAACAAAGCCTTATCTATCTTTCTGCATGAATTCTTTGCAGACCCTCTTTGACCTAAGAGTTCCTAAGGAGAAAGTATGATTTACTCTTGATGTAAAGAACAAATGGCTGGAATTCCCCTTCCCCATTCAACCTGTGACTCTATCTGACACTGGTGGCCAGTGTTTCAAATGTGACAGAGGGAGCTGTAATAAATCCTAAACTGGGAAGTTACAGACAGATGTGATTGCTTGCAAAGTTTCATCTTAGCCTCCTCAGTCACTGGTAGGAGTTGTCCTTGATAACTTTTAATGTGTTGGACAGAAGCAAGAGAAATTCTCAACACTGTAGAGTGGCAAATTTCCCACTGAACTCAGTGAGGACAGATTTTCTCTCTGAGACTTCCCTCTCAGATATCACCGTACAAACCTGCTGTATCTGCTTCCCTTTCAGAAAGGACGGAAATCATCTCCTCAGTGATCAGCAGTAGCAAAAAAGACCTCTAAGGTTAACTGAATAACTTTATGGAACAGTTACTAATTTATGTCTTTCTGTTGGACTCCTGATATGAGGGCAAACAAGAACCCTGCGACTTACTGGATGGAAGGCAAGAACTTGTTTGTGTTGTGGCTGTAATTACAGGTAGTTTTTGACTGATAGAAACAAGAATGCAATCGACAACAGATAGAAAAGTAACAAACAATACAGCCCTCTAATGGTAAAAGTGAATGTTAACATTTCAAAGAATAAATAACAACTGCATGAGAAAAAATAATTTTATACATCACAAAAAATGTACTGCCCATAATCTTTTCTCTGGTACTATGGAGATAACTGGACTAAAGTAAAGACAATATTAAATCCAAAGAGCATCGGTGGTGATGAATCCCAAAGCACAGCAAAACTGTGTGTCCCTGACCTTGAAAGGCAGCAGAACTGCAAGGGACAGGAGAAACTGGAAGGATGCAATGCTTTCTCAGTGACTGGTTTCCATAACCACAGAGCTCACAAATATGCACTGTGCTTTGGGGGTTCCTTTGCCTGGTTTCAAAAAACCAGTCACTCCACTGGGGACATTCATCTTTCCTAAGCTAAACTGAGAAGTGACTTCGACCTGAATCCTGCTTTAGTGCTGAGGAGCCTAAAACTGCTTTTGTCACAGACTGTACTTATGCTAATGCCCTACAGTTTCCAAGGCAGTGATCCTGTGGCGCAATTAAAGCAGCAACTGAAACAAATGGATTTTATTCTCTTAATAAATGTAAGAAAACACAGTTGAGTTCGATTAATTAAAATAAGAGATAGTTGGTCGCAGGTGCTGAACTGGGTTCCTGGTTCTGTTCTTCATCCAGATCTCTGAGCTGTTTCTAATGTGTGCTCAATTTTTCCCTTGTGACTAGGTCAAGGGTAAATAGAAGATGTGTGAGGAACTGGCTGAAAATATTTACTAATAAAGTTGTTTATGTTGAATTATTTCTGTTATGTGGGGGGAAGCCCCCAGATTTAGGGATATATGTGTTTTCTGCTTATTTTCTATTTCACACCTTTTGCAAGGGACTATTCCTAAATGAAGGACTGCAGCCAGTAATGAAGTCCTGGCTTGCTAACAATCAAAGCTGAGTGCCCCATCACTATCCCAATAACTATGTTCTGTTCTCATGCCCCTGTATCAGTCTCTACAAGTCTGATGGGATGACATAGAAGCACAGATAATTTCCTCTCTTTCCTGATATTAATGAATGAGGAGTTTAATTTAATTTCTGTTTAAATCCAGACCTTCTTCCAGAAAGCTTATAGCTGTGTTGGAGCTGGCCAACACAGACTCAATGTATCATATAAAGATTATTTGAAAATTCCACAAAATCCCCTTTTCTCTTCTCCTGGTTGCTATGATATTCACACCTTACATCATAAAAATAAGGCTTTCCTCTCCCTTGCCTTCGTAGTAGAGAGCACTGACCCCTCATTGATATAATTGGGTACTACTATGTAGTACATAAGTACATGAAGTCTGCTCTTCCAGCAATCAGTAAGTAGAAACGTTTTCAATTTGGACACTGTTTTAATACATTCCTACTTTCAGCTGAAGGTATAATTTACTTTCTATATGATATAAAGTGTTCAAGCCTGATGTATCTTCCAGAATGTTTGTTTAGGCTGCTCTTTGCATTGAGACATTTGTGTGAACCCTGATTATTCTGGGTGCTGTTACAATTAGAACTGCACATAGAATCTCATAAGCATTACAGAAGCCCTATTTTCAAACCATGACTTAACAAGACCTAGCTTTCCACAGGAGACAATACTTTTTGGCTCGTTTGCACCTTTTCTAAAATGGGAAGAGACAGCAAATATTATCAGTTTAATTAGAAGTAACTCCAGAAATAAATCAATTAAAATCTCATCAATGGCAATTCAGTGCATTTTTCAGCTCCTCTGAGTTTCAAATAGCAGTCAGACTTCTGCAAGTCACTCAATATTAATATTATTTTTTTCATGTTGTACCTCAAAAGAAATCCTGGCCAAACATATTTATTCAAGTGAGTGATACTAACAGAGACACAGTAGACATGGAATTTGTCAACTTTGCCACAGCAGGTCCCATACCATACATGCATACGGTGACAGGACAAGGAGGAATGGCTCAAACTGACAGATAGTAGTTATTGCTGAGAATTTCTTTCCTGTGAGGGTGGTGAGGCCCTGGAACAGGTTGCCCAGAAAAGCTGTGGATGCCCCATCCCTGGAAGTGTTCAAGGCCAGGTTGGATGGGGCTCTGAGCAATCTGGTCTGGTGGAAGGTGTCCCTGCCCATGGCAGAGGGGGTGGAACTGTGTCATCTTTAAGGTTTCTTCCAACCAAAAAAATTCTATTGTTCTGTGATTTCATATCTTACGTTTATGCTGTTTCCTTTGCTGCAGAGCAAGATGTCGGAAAGAATGAAGGTTTACATGAAATGAAAATATTTTTAAATTTTTCATTCATCATTTTTCTGAGAATAATTCCTTAACTGTTTATCTGTAAACTTCTAGATGGCATGTGACAAAATAAAATATTTAAGGAAAGAGTAGTGTAAAAGATTTAAATTATATGTCCAGGTCCTACCACTGACAGCCTAAGTAAACTTCATTCTTAGCTTAGTAGGATAAAACTGATTATTCTTAATTGAGTTTTCAGCAGACACAGTCTCTTTAATTGATCTCTTGTGTAACAAGATATTTCTCTGAATGCAATTATCTCCTGTGTGTGTAAACATGCTTAATAGGAGCAAGTGTGCTCACTGAAATTCTTAATGTTTCGAAATTCAGATGGTACCATGGAATTAATTTTATATATAGACACCAATGGAACTCTGAGGCAGTCCTTTTACCAGCATATGAGGACAGGTGGATACTCCTAGATCTGAACCAAAGATTTCTCATATCCAGCAAAATAATGGATGCTATAAGAGAAAAAAAAATCCTGCATCTAAGGAAGACAGCCAAGACCCTAAAATAGTACCTGCAAAAAAGCTCACTAGAATTAATACACACAAGCAGAGGCCAGATCCCAAACCAGCTCTCTGCTGTTTATCGCTTTAGCCTTCCCTGACATCTGGTTGCCACAGACTCACTGTTATGAACCCAGGTCCATGTGAATGAACATCTTTCTCACCATCAGTTCAGGTCTGTTGATTGAAGAAGGAGTCTCATCCAAATCTAAGAGGGTGGAAAAAAAAAGGAAAGGTGTTTAACTGAATCTGAGGCATCTATCCTCACTCTGATAGAAAGAAAAAAACAACCCATGCAAGAGGAATAGCAACAAGGAGAATCTGGGGAACTACAGTCTGGTCAATCTAACCTCAGTTTTTGGTAAGATTTTGGAGTAAATTCTTGTGTAAACTATTTGCAGGCACATGAAAGACAAGAAGTGATTGGGAGCAGACAAGATGAATTTAGCAATAGCAAGCACAGCTGACCAACTTGATTTGTTTTCCATGAGGAGATGACTTGATCCATGAACAAGCAAACACAGCAACAGATGTTGTTTAGCCTGACTCCAGGAAGAATGTCAGCATGGTATTCCATGATGAAGAACTATATTTTGGATAGATGAAGTGTAAAGTGGAAAACTACTGGATTTTTTTTTTTTTTTTTTTTTTTTTTTTTTTTGCCTAAAAGGCTGATGGTCAAAGGCTTAAAGTCCAACTGGCAGCAGGGTACCAGTGGCATCTCTTGGTATTATTTAAAGTTTCATTAACTACTGACAGTATCAAATATCCACCCAATGGGCTGCCAAACAAGAGCATATTGGGGCAGTGGCTGATAGGCTGGATAGTAGGGCTGCCATTCTGAGGGGCCTTCACAGCCTGGAGATGTGGAGGAAGAGGACTCTCGATAATTTCAACAAGGACAAACAAAAGTCCTGCAATAACCATATAGAGTAGAGTAAACTGGGGACTGGACAGCTAAATAGAAACCATGAAGGAAAGGACTTGGGAATTTTCATGGACAACAAACTGAACATTAATCACCAGTGTGTTCCTGTGGTGCCAGAAACTGCAAACTGGATTTTCGTACTGGGATCAGAGACAGCAGGTGGAGGAAGAGATTATCCCCTTCTTCCCCTGTGTTTCCCTAGCACACCTTCTGTGCAACACCTTATGCTGGTTGAAAGCTGCAGGAGTAATAAAAAAATGTGGCCTAGATGAATAAAAAAGTATTCTTGCCATCTAATGACCCAATAGAAAAAGTACCTTTAATTTGAACACTAATTCCTTCATATATGAGATCCCTTTATGTTGGGAGATCTTGATGTTTTACAGGGAGGAGACTACTTATAAGAGATTCTGACAAACAAGTAAAAATGGGATTTTGTCACAGAACCTCAGAAAATAGTTCATTAGCCTTCTGTGTTCAGACAGAATTTCAGGAAATTTGCAAAAGGTTTGGTGCATCTGCTGTTTTGATGTGTGTCTGAGCAAGGAAACAAAAGACTCCTCTGATGGGAAAGGTTGTCAGCATGGACACAAAAGGACACATGAAAGGTGCCAAAATAAACCCCACTTTTATATACTTCATATCTTCCAATGCTATAAGGAAATGGCCCATTTCAGAGTTTGAACCTCTCTAAGAAAAGCAGTTGATCCATTATGTGCATCATGATCAGCTCCTGGATCTCTGGATCACATTTACTGCTTAGGAAGGTTAGTGGCAAGGTTCATCAGTACTCCTGCCATGGTCAGAGTTCCTCTTACAGTGGGTTACAATAATATTTTTTCCAATACTATTTTCCCAGAATAGTGTATCAATGGCTGATTTCAAATATACTTGCTACCAAGCAAATTTTGCAGCTTTCTTTCATCTGGCTGATTTTTCACTCCCTGACTGGACTGCTAGTCTACATTGGGTGTATGTTGAAATGACTTTGTTCTACCATAATGTGGACCTTCAGTTCCACGGCAACAAATAAATAAATAAATAAAATAATTACTCTCAAATCTTTCTGATCTTACTGTGCTGCATTTGTAATTAATGTTTTGGTATTAGACAAGACACTCAATAAAACAAACAAAGGTTGGCTTAGCCTCCTGTTATTTTAGACATTCAAGCAAAGATTCTGCTCATTAATAGTTCCCTTCAAAGCTGTACAGAGCTTTATGATCTCGGTGCACAAGTCAATGTTTGTAGGTACCTCTCTCTTTACATTAACTAGAGGAGGAATTAAAACTCACATCTGATAAATTCCAATTTTATCAGAAGAAATATGGGATAGAGTATCAGAAAGAAAGAAAGAAAGAAAAAGAAAGAAAAAAATAAGGAAAGAAAGAAAGAAAGAAAGAAAGAAAGAAAGAAAGAAAAGAAAGAAAGACATAAAAAATTCTAGGAGAATAGATGGGCTGAACAGAAATAATATTTATTAAGCCAGTAGCCTCCAAACAGTTCCATATATTATTCCTGCTCCCAATGTGTTATTAAGATGATTCCTCTGAAATTAAAATAGTTGAAATTGATATTAGAAAAGCCAGCAGCTCAGAATAAAAATCAGCACCTAAGCCACTCGGTTCTGAATAAGGATTTCTAATTCTCCTTAAGCTCTTCTCAAATTCCTCTTAATATGGTCGAAGACATCCACAAATTGGAAAAGCTTCAGTGAGCAGAATATGGCTTATGTGCCTCGTGTGAGAAAGAGTCAGCACAGCTTCACAAAGGCTCCTCAAGGCTCTCCCAGCAGAGTCTGAAGTGACCAAAGGCAGTGGCTTCTCAGACAATCTTATCTTTATTGGTAAATCCAATATTAGTTCATCACCCTGCTCAGAGCATTTGCAAATCCTCTGGCAGTTGTATTGCTCAAAAAACCCAGGGTATTTGTTATAAAGTGGATTTCTAGTGGAACCACATATAAGAATAGCTGTAAGGTTTTCAATGAGAAAAATTATTTTCTCACATACACAAAGAAAAAACTGTGGTTTCTACAGACCACTGGGTTTGTGAGTGTCATGGCTGAGCAGAGGAGCACAGGATATGTTGTATTTTGGAGGTCTCTGACCTTGCAGAGAGTTGTTTCAGTTCAACAACTGTGAAGCTCTATTGCCAAGAGAACTATTGTGCTGCTGTTGTTATACAATTTAATTTTTCAGCCCAGATAAAGAATTATCTAGTAATGAACCCTGTTACAGAGAAATGGTCATTTATATTATAAATGGCAACAATAATTCCTGTCTGTGAGGCAGTTGTACATCATGCAAGTTATCACACTCTCACAGGATTAAACATGCTCTCTGTTCCAAATCATTGGCCAACATAATTTATGACACGGGGCTCCTTTTTGCTCTATTCAGCTCCTTCCAACCCCTTAATCTGTTCAGAAGACATTGGCATGTTTTGTCCTGTGCTCTTCCCTCCTAGTTTTTCTAAATTTTACTTTTAATTTGCATCAATTATTTCAATATAATGAAAAAGGACGAAAACCAACTGGTGTGAAGCAAAGATATCTAGTGATTTTTCACAGAACAGAGAAATTGTAGTTCAGGTTCTTTTTCTGTAGAAATGTTCTGTCATCAGATAACACCCTGAACTTCCACCTACTGCCTGGTGTGTTTGTGCTTTGTTTTAAAGCGTTCATTGTGGAAAATGTAATTTTTTGTGCAAGGTCTTGATCTTGCTGAGAGTTGTCTTGACAATGAGTTATCCAAAATTCCCTGTAGGGCAGGAAGCTAAACCCCATTGCCAACAAAAGGAAAATAAGGAGAGTTACCATTTGTATTCCCACTGTTTAAAAGGAAAACTCATGTCTTTCAAAGGTAAAGGCAAAATTGAATCAGAGGAGGAAGCACAACTCACCCAGGTTGGCAATTTTAACCACAGGTAACCAGTGTGAGATCTTGCACCTACAGAGGCCTTGAAACAATAGCTCAGGGTGGGATTAACCACTGCACTTATGTCTGCTTAAAAGTACATATACACAAACAGTACAAACACATTCTTAGTTGTAACCCTTTCCCCTGCATTTCTCTGACAAGGGATGCAGCTCTCTGTGGCCCCAGGCTTAGTTCCAATGCAGCCCAGCTACAAAATCTGGGGATAAATTTCAGAGCAAAGTTTCATTGTGGGAAAGGGATCTAGGGAAGCACATATAGTCCAGTAAAGTAAAGAAGCTAAAACTATGAACTCACAGCCCCTTGCGAGTCTAAGAGAATAAATACCAACATGGAGACCTAATGTGTAAAACCATGAAAGAAAAACAGGGAGACATAAGACAGTAAAATAACAATATCAAGGCCTGGTGCCCCTTCCCTGCTCACTGCCTGACCTGCAAACATTCATGGGCTTCTTATTAGGAACTGTGAGCACATGAATTGTTTAGACTTAAAGCTTGGTAAGTGTAGTTGTTCCTTGCAGGTATTAGCTAGCAAATGACTTCTTTGGTTTTTCACGTAATCTGTGAAGCACTTGAATAAATGCTAAAGGCTGCCTGAATAAAATGATCCAGAGAGAGTTAAAATGGCAATATTGAAAATAGCTTTGTCAATTTTACTTAGTTTCTCCATTTGGAAAATCACTATCAGCTTCTGTTTTCTATACTAAGCTCTGACTAGTTAGATGGGAGAATAAACCAAGAGAGAAAAACATAAATAAACTCTATCTACTGAAATACTTCACTATAGTAATTTGTTTGGTTTTACTTCCTACACTATGTAAAACTCCTTAAATTGGCAACTCCTCTTCAACCACATCTGCAGCCTTCTATATTTCTAAAATATTCTTTGTTCTTATCTGAATTTAAAACTCTTAAACTTGATATAGAGTTCATGGATAAGAATAAAAAGTCCAACATAGAAGCACATATTTGATAGAGAAATAAGAAAAATATAAATGAGATGATACCTACAAAGATGTTCTTCCAACCAGTGGAGAGAAATATGTCTTTGAATTGATCTGCCTTTGAAATTTATTTATCTTTGAAAAATCCAATGAAACTGTGCAAAAAATAAAATTATTTCTGCACAATTTCTGTCTTTCTTTAATTGAAGGAAATGTGGGTTGAACAAAGTCAAATCCTATTTAATCATTAGAAGCCCTTCAGAAAGATGGCAGCTAAGCTCTGTAGAACTTATTTTACATTTAGATTATTTTTAAAGTATTCATTTTATTTAACTTTTGCTTAGAAAGAAGAACTATGAGGTAGATAGAGGTGGGATACAAGACATCTTATTTAGATGAATATTTAGAAAGTTCTTAGGCTGTATTGTGGAAGACAAGTGAAAATGCTGCCCCATAAAATGAATGTGTAGTGCATAAAATATTAGAGTATTGTGTCTTCAGCTTACTGTAGTAGAATATAAGATGGAGTGGATGTTTTTCAGAGTAGAATTATACACTGTTTGCTCTGAGAGCAGGCAATAGGAATGGAAATATTGAAATGTAATAATGCCTCTATGGAAAAATCAGATGAGAGGAAACCTGTCTACAGCTATTTTGTTCTCAGGTCTTTATGTGGCTTGACATTTCTAGCCAGAGTAGCAGGCAGCAGCTGCACCATGTTGGGAGCTGCACTAACAAAGATTGCTCTCCTGTAGAGCTGAGCCATCAGGACAAGCTTCTGAACATTTCTGGCATGAAACAGAGACCTTTGCTAGGATCCTTCTACAGCCTGGACAGAGAAGAAAGAGGCTGACACCATAAGGCTCTTTTTAGAGAGGTTTGAAACACTCTGTGCTCTTCTCTGTTGGGCCCTCACACTGTAAACAGTGCACTTACATCTTAGATTTTAACACCTCTGATATGCCCAGGCATAGCTGAAACCTCCCCAGCTCCGTGAACAGGTTCTACACCTCACCTCAACACCTCTTGTTTCCTCTTTGATGACTTCCCCATGCCCAGGAGCCTTTACAATTCTGCCTTAAAACTGTGGTGAAGCCTCTGCATGGGTGAGAGCTGGGGAGAAGGGCAAATGCATCTTTGTGAACTCTGTGATTAAAAGGTACCTAGCAGTTTAACTGTGACTTCATTCAACTCCCAGCAAAAGGCACATTATAGGGTGGATATGGGCTCTGACAAAATCACTTTGAACATGCAGTGCATAAAATATGGGTACAGAGACAGGAAGAGACTTCATGGGAGAATCACCTTCCTCAGAAACCCATGACAGCATAGCAGTCTCTGGTTTTGACTGTCTCACCTGTCTGTGTAGGGTCTGACAAGATTTAGAGGAGTCTCTTTATATTTGGCTGATGCCTGGCAGTAATTTCAGTGCATTTCTTTTGTTTGCAGTTAAGGTAACCCAACCTTACAGACAGCATCCAAGAAAACCCTTAAATGATCTTTGTGAATACCCTCTGACTGCTACAATGTGCTTTTCAGTGCTAAAAAACCCACTCTGGTCCTAAAAAGACTGCCCTTTTATAGGACCCCAGTGCTTTAGGCCTTATATACTTCAAACCAAACATTTCTGAATTAGGAGCCTTTTAGAAATGCATGGACAAATGCATTTTAGTTCTGTTCCTAGGTTTGGATCTTTCTATTCCTCCAGAAAAATAACTGGTGAATTACATGAGCAAGCTGTCCCTTGCATCCCAAAAATACAGTTCAGGCTGTTTCAGAAAGCTAAAGGTATCAACACAAAAGCATTCACACGTCACTTGCAAATAAGACACAATTATGTAATTTTGAGATTTAAAGTAAACCTGGAATAAGATATCAAGTTTGCTTCCCTTAGAAATTATTTTAGGGATATTGTAGCAGGGACTGAATATGAAGTTATAGCAGTTTTTTCACTAGTATAATGTTCTGCATAACTATAATATTCTGCATCACTCCTTATTGTCAGATGAGTATTTTGTACAAATTTCTCTGTCCAGAGAGCGTGATGTCCTGAGACAGTTTCTTGTCATATTTTTGAATAGATATGTGCAGAGAAAACACTTTTCAAAACCAGTAACACCACAAATATAAAATCAATGTTTTCCTTGATTACGTGTCTACCCAGGAGAAAAGTTCTAGTTCATTTACAGGCTATTAGATTCAAAGCAGAAATGACTGGATGAAATTCAGTGAGTCAGATGAAGTGGCAGGTCAGAATAGATAATGCTTATGGCTTAAAATCTATTAAATTGTTTAGAAAGAAAAAGAAAAAAAACAACTAGTAATCTAGATAGCTATGTAGCACACTGTCTTGTTTTTCTGAAGGGAAAGAGTGACAGTTTGAGTCTAGAAATACACCTTTACATCAGAGAGCTGTTTGGTTTATCAGACTAACAGTACATTCTACATAGTTTCAAAGGCTAAGAACTGAAGCTGAAAATTTGGGCACTGATTCATCAAGGCACCTAAGAATGAGCTCAGTCTTAAAATTGCTCTAATCAAAGACAAAGTTCCTGGTGCTACTGCCTGATTTTAGAAAGCAAATTTAGGATTAATGAAAAGGTGCCAGAATGGAACATGAGCAGAAAAATGACATTGGAAGAAGCAAAGCAGAAAAAGCAAGTTTTTTCAACCATTCTTGCCCATCCCATCTTCATCATCCCTACCTCCATGTGTTTAAACTTAATTGTATTCCTGATGCACTGCCTGACGTTCTCAGTGGCAATTTTAGTTCACACCAACAATGGTAATGCTGTATTGAACAAATTCTGACTAATAATGTAAAAGGCAGTTCATTGCTCCAGCCAGTGCTCTTAACCAGCCAGTTCCCTGGAGCGTTCAGCATTCCTTTTTCTTCTTCTTGTCCCAAATTCATTGCCTGGGCTTGTTTTCCAAGGTTCCTACATTAGCAACACCTCAGCACGATGTCTGCTACATTTTTCTCTCACTCAGAACATGTCAGGACACTTGTCTGACTGACAGGTTTAATTATGAGTAGCTGGAGCATGATACAGTCAAATACACAAAGGTGGCAAAGAGAAATGAGACCTGCCCTGGATTATTGGAGGCCTTTAGCACCTCATAAGCTTCCAAAGGTGCTAGGCTGTTAAGAAAAAGGGTTTTTTTGGTAGAAAATTTCCAGAGGAGTCACGGCTTCTTAACCAGGAAACAGTCTTAATAAATAATAATGAAATAATGAGTAGCTTAACTGAGACCCCAACTTTATTCCTCAACAATTTCCTGCCTTTGGAACTTCTCATCAGTACCAGGTATCGACGTGTCTGCAATGCAACACTGAAAACCAAAATTATTCTTTATGTGTTTGGTGGGGATTGGTTTGGAATTTTTTTTTCAGCTAGTGTTTTCCACAGCGTCCTACTGTACCAAATAAGAATTCTGCAGCTTCCTGAAAGATCTTACCTGAATTTGATGAAGACATCTACTGTTATGAGTTATCATGCACCCATAGGAAAGGACTGGGAATCACCCCACACTTCCCACATGGGACACTGGGAGGCTGTCCTGAGTTACAGTCCCTACCCTGAAACACTGCAGAATTTCTACGGCCTTGTCAGAAACCAGGGACAGGTGGAGATAGAAATGGGAGACAGACGCAGTTTTTCTCTCCCAGCTTTCCATCTCTGACTGTGCCTGGAAGATGCACAGGGAAGAACATGGCATAAAAGCAAGGAATGAATTGTTCTTCCTGAATGTTAGCCTTGTTTGGAGAAATGAGTAGTTACAGGACTTTGATGAATTTGTCTAGAGTTTGAATGGGCTAATAATTCCTATACCCATGATGTTCTAGAGGAAAAGTTCCAAAATTGCCAATTCACCATTGAAAAAACACTTCCCTGTGAATAAGTTTGGGGATTTAATTTTTACTATTATGACTAATTTTGTGTCAGCATCCAATTTTATCATCTCACTAACTTCCCCTTCTTTCTGATCATTTATGATTATGAGGAATAGCAAAAGCTCTACAAAGACTCTTGAGTGAAAATATCAATGGCAACCCATTTATTTACATTTGCAATAGCTTTTCAAAACCTCAATAATTGAATTGAAATTCAATAATGCTGTATTAACCAAGGCCCTTTTATTGCATGCTTGTTAACTGTTCCAAAGAATCTGACAGATCTGTGGTGCATGACAAAAATGTTGATTATTCCCCAAAGTTTTATATTTGTATATCAGAAACTATTCCTGTTTTATTATAGTCTGCCAGTTTTCCTACTGCAGAAATTAGATTTACTGAGATATATTTTTGTGAAATGTCTCTTAAAAAATAGCCTAACTTTCTCTTTTTTTGATCAAAGCCTTACTGAATGCTTTAGTAGACAATTTTAACAGTTATTATCAATTGTATAAGTTTGTTCTGACTCTTTCATTTTCTAAAAGGTTTTCAGATTTTACCTGAATGCAGGTCTCTCTTTAAACATCTATAGTGAAAACTGTGGTATAACATCAAAACATAATTTTTTCACTTTTCCCCCTTCCCTTTTACGCCTGGATAATTTTCTCTCTTGGCTGACTCTCTTGTTTGCTCTCTGCCTTGATGTATTTTGAAAAATTCCTATTAAATTTTTCTGCTTTCAACAGGTTTCTTATCAAGGACATTACTGATGTGCCTCCTTGCCATTCTGGGTGTCATGTGCTGCTTTCTGATCTTTTTTTACATTTCTTATTTGGACAACAGAGGGAACACAAATACTTATTTTTCCTCTGAATCCACCATTGCTTAGTAGGATGAAGGGAATACACTTCACTGGACTCTTGGAAGAAATCCCTTCACAGAAACAGTAGGGAGGTTTGGGAGACAGTTCTTTGAAGAAAAAGTAGTTTTTGGGTACAACTGCTACCCTGAAATAGTACAGCTCCACAGCACTCACTGTGCTTCCACACACTGGGAAATAGAATTGTTTTTAAACTGTAGGTATAACCTTTGAATACAGATATTATATACTGCACGAAATACAAGCTGCTGAGTGACATTTGTCTAAAATATCACCTTTTAAACTTCTGAATTAGAACTGAATCCTTTAAGAAAGCACTTAAAATTCTCCATTAAACTGAGAGTCACACTGATTATTAAATTTCCTAGGCACTTTTTGTGGGTTTTTTGGGGGTAAGTATGAATTAGTCAGGGAGCAATAGTCACTGTAACAGCTTCACCTGTGCACAACAGCAATAGAAGGAACAGACCTATAAGCAGGGGAGAAAGGTTTGTCTTGACTCTTCAGGTTTATCCCAGCTGACACTGTGTGGCTCCTGTCCAACAGAATCATGGTCTTTTCAGTTTACTTTTCATTGCTGAATCTTCCCCTTTTCAGTTTAATTTCTTTTACTTTTAGTATTTGTACTCATCCACAATGCTGGACCAAGGCCACAGACCCAAGCCAAGTGAGAAACAAATCCCATCATCCAACTCCAGGGCTTGGTGAAATTCTACTCCTTTTTTCACCTTCCAGCATCATGTAATATGTATCTAATAAAATGGCGGCATGGCACTTGGTATTTTTAAAACATTTGTAAGCACTTTATTCAATTTATAAAACATATTTAAACTTAGCTGTATGTGAAATTGACAGAAATCGAAGCATTGACATTTTAGATTACTTGGGGACAATTATTTTCCTGCACCAAGTTTTTTTCCAATTTCAAAACCAGAAAACAATTATGTGCACTTTTTTCCTCCCAATTATACAAAACTCTTCAAATGTGTGTTGTCAGGAGTTCGCAATTGCTATAAAGAAAATTTACCCCATCCTAGCCAAACAGACCCTGTAAAACACCATCCCCTCCTCTCTTATTCTTATTATGGCATGGACAGCTTGGGATCTGATATTAAATGATCAGGAAGGTGCAATTAGGGTTACAGGGAGTCCACATAGGTCACCAGCTGTTCTTCTGATAACACTGTTGTGCTCTGACTCTTTCTACAACATCTGACAAATCAATTTTCAAACAATAAGTCCCACATTTAGGGAAACATCTGAAAAAGTTTTACAAAGTGATCTGCAGGTGGCCAGACCTGCTGACAGATTCAGAGCCTTTGAAGAACAGTGTGTGTCAGATGCCCCTCTGGTGCATTTTCATTTTGCAGTCACAGAAGGTTCTTCCTACAGTTGAGCCTGTATGGGATGCAGTAAGATTGTTTTTCTGTTCTGGGCCAAATCATTTCATTTCAAGGAGGTTGTCTGCAGCAGTACCCTACCTGGATAGTTGCAAAGTCTGTTACTAATTTAAAGCCTTCTGGTTTTATCTCTTTTCTATGCTTACTTATTTTTGCCTAATATTTGCTCTTTCATTATTATATTCAAATAAACTTAGTTTTTGAATTTTCATCCAAAATCACAGTTTTGACTGCCTTAAATCCAAAATGAGTAGTAGGGTTCTGAATACTTAAAACTGCTACCTTGGTACTGGCACCAAATATAATGACATCATACACAGATCAATCACTGTTGGCCCTTAGGGAGGGAAAATAATAAAAAAAGGAAAAAAAAAAACAAACTCTAGTAAAGAAAGGTACTTTCAGTAACCTTATGCATAAGAAGTATCAAGGATGACCCATGTGATACAGGAACTGTAACATTTTTAAGAAAATAGAAGAGAAATTAGATTTACCTCTTTCTGGAGGAGAATTCTGAAGAGCATAAACACAAGTCATGCTCTAAGCTGAGGTGACTGCTAAATAATATGAGGATGCAAATTATTGTCCTAATAGAACAGAAGCAAACATACATTTAAACATATTTATTTTCCAGAATACATACTTTAGCATAAAATACAACTCCTAAGATAAAAAACACGTAAGAGGACACATGGGATAATTATTATTTTTCCTTTTCTTATATCCAGTTTATTAAATTAATTCAGATACTAGTTTTAGACTCTTTGTAATGGGAAGATTTGAAGAGACATCTCGAATTTTATAGACAATTTAAATTTGCAGTAAGGACAAATTTTTTACTTTTGAAAAGCAAAGATTTTCAGGACAAAAGTCATTAATTTCTTCTTCAGGATATTTTGAATATATTGAGATTTGTTTATTTTATCTAGAGGACCTAATTTCTAAACTGCAAAGGAAAAGAAAATTATAAATATTCATCACATCTGTTACTTATATAAACATTAGCTGAATCTTTGTCCAATTAATTTTTTAAAATAAACCTTCTCAGAAAGGGCAAGGATCTCTTATTCCAAGACACAGGTGCAGAGCTTTAAAACTGTGAGATGCAAGTAATGACAGAAGAAGAAACTGGTTAAAATTGAGTTCATTACTTGTCTCCTATAGCACAGCATAAGTCAAACTTTCCAAAAAACACACAGAAAAGAATGACTTGAGAAATAAAACTGTGTTTACAAAATGAAATGTGGGCTCTTGGCTTTCCCTCGAAGTGTTGCTAACACTCTGCTCTCATTTTTGCCACGCACAAATACGCGCACAACCTTCCGTAATCCGCCGTACCCTGGTGGCTGTCCTGGCACTCCCCCAGAACCACTCATCCGTGTCGCTCCCCTTCTGCTCAGCCTCATGCTTCCCAGCACTGCTGGCAGTGGCCACCACCACACCAGCTGAGCCCCCAAATTCAGATTTATGTGGCACAGGATGAGCTGGGGCTCCTGGACCCACTCGTGGCAGCTGCTTTGGCATCTGCTCTCCTAAGCTACATGTTGCAAGTGCTCAGTGCCTCCCATTACTGAGCTGCATTTAGCCCTGGCTATCCAAATGCTTAATTGTTCCTTTTATTTGTCCCAAAAGGAGAGTATTTAGGCTGTCCTTTGGTCAGTAACTAGCTGCAATGATGAATATATTCCACTATAATGCAACTGCAGTGAGGTATCATAGACAACTTTTAAAATATCATCCCTTTTTCACTGAAAGTTAATTCAGATACACTGTCAAAATGCTTGCTTTACATCCAAGACTCCTAATAGCAACATCTTGGAACAAACTAAGGAATATCTCAGCAATATGGTCAAGAGGAAAAACAGATTCACCACTGCTAATTTGGCATTTACTTGCAGCTCACTTTACTTGACAACTTGAAGAGCCACACTAAGGAGTTTTCAAGTTTTCTCTTTATCTTATCTTTATCCTTATCGTTATTTATTTTATCTATCTACCTATCTTTATATATTTATCTTCCTCTATCTATTTTTTGGTGCTACTGTAAATTAAGACTATCAGTGTTTCATAAAGTGAATTTGGGGATTTAGGCACTTTGAGATGCCTACAGCGTTAATTGCACATCACCTAAGTGTGAAACAGCCTAGTAATCCTCTGATACGAATTATACTTTGAAATCTTTCTAGTGACTGGTCCTGTCCTCCTGTCTTAAGAACAATAAGGCTTCAAAAAACCCTTGGAAGGTAGATTTCATTACAACATTTAAATAGTGATATAAAGTGGACTGTAAAGAGATCAAGTTCCTTGCTCAGCACAGTGCTGTGAATCAATTATAGACTCTGAAATGTACCCAAAATTACCTACAGAAGGTTCCTTTCCATTAACTGTCAGGCTGTATTTTCTCAGCTATTGAATTATGAGATCACAAGTCTTTTCCACTATGGAATACAAATGATCAGTAATTGGAGGTAGGCAGACATTTTTATTTTTGTTTTCTGAAGCTGTATAATGTTTCACAATTAAGCAATTTCTTGATAGGAAACTTCTGGGTCTCATGGTTTTGCAAAGCATCATGGAGCGTGGGACTATTCTGTTGTTTTAGCTCTTATTTTTGTGGGAAAAAAATAAAGAAGAAACAAGAAAATGCACACACACAAAAAGGAGAACTTTTTAGCTTGAGCTCTTTTGTTTTGCCTCTGCACTTTAAAGATCTGAGCTGGAAGATGAAAACTGAAATCTTCAGACATGCTCTTTTTCCAAGGTAGCAATTATGAATAAATTGGTTTGAGAAAGGCAGAGAGAATGGCCATTCATTATAAGGATTTCAGAAGGAGAAACTTTTTCCAAGAAAAATATGCAGGCAATTGTTTATTTCTTTCAGTCATTGTTAATAAAATGGAAGTACTGTTCTACAAAACTGCAGGAGAAGCACTATCAGAAATCTCTCTTTAGTTGAGATGTCAATATAATAGATTCAATTTTCATTCACATCTAATTCTTTTCTTCCATTAGCATCAGCACTATTTTTAGATCCAGACCGCCATGGTGTGGTGTTTGTGTCTGGGGCAGAGTTAATTTTCTTCACAGTAGTTAGTACAGGCTATGCTTTCGGTTTGTGCTGGAAACACTGTTTATACTACAGAAGTATGGAAAGTTATTGCTGAGCTGGACTTACCCAGGGTCAGGGCCTTTTCTGCTTCTCCCCCTGCAGGGAATGGGCTGGGGATGCAGCAGAAGCTGTGGGGAGGCACAGCCAGGACAGTTGATCCCGACTGACCCAAGGGACATCCCATACCATGCATTGTCATGTTCACCGGGCAAAGCTGCTGAAGAACGGGGAATGTTGGGGGTGATGGAGGTTGTCTTCCCAAGTCACCATGACATGTGATGGCACCCTGCTCTCCTGGGGATGGCTGAACTCCTGCCTGCCCATACGAGATGGGAAGTGAATTCCTTGTTTGGCTTAGTTTCTGTGTGGCTTTTGCTTTGCCTGTTACACTGCCTTCATCTCAGCCCATGAGTTATTCTACTTTGACTCTTCTCATTCTCACTCCCATCCCACCAGCACAAGTGAGTGAGCAGATGTGTGGGGCTTAATTGCCAGGTGGGGTAAACCAATACACTCAGCAAGCAGTTCTTGTCAAGGAAAGAGCTGCTACAAAATGAGGTGCAAAGTCTAGAGTGGTCTCAGCACAGAACTGTACACTCTAGTGCCATAATGGTGACGAATCCTATTCCCCTTGTTCTGAACCAGCAAAATAGCAGAAAATGACCTTAGCACTGAAGCTCTTCAGCCTCTGAAGTGTTTGTTTCATATCCTTTGATGATATTTGTCAACCAGCTTCTGTTACACAATGTAACAAAGAGTAGGAACCTGGTTTTGCACAGCAAACTCAATCTGCCTTGCAGTTCAGGTGACTGTGACCTGGAATTCAAAAGCTCTTCATGTGCCTGCCATCTGGTATCTCCTGATAGTTCCTAGGTGACTGACAGCTTTATCAGACCTCCAGGACACTGGTGACTTCCAGGTACTATGAAATGCATGTTCACTGAATCTAGAAACATCATTAGGATGATTCCCAGGCACATTCTCACTGTGTGATACCCTTCCTTGACCACAGGTGTTGTCTACTGGTGTTTGCCAGCCCTCCACTGGGCAAGAAGTGTGTTGGATCAATTAATGCATGCTCAGCATCCCCTCTTAGTATTTTATTACTTTATTATTGACAGGCAGTGAACTTCAGTGAGCAAGTTCAGTCTTTCCCGGGTGATGCATGATTTGTTTTGGTATAACATGGAATCCTACATATTTCCCACATATACTCACTCCATGTGAAAGTCCCTTTAAGGCAAACTTGTGTTGGTATTAAGGAAGTTTAATACATTGAAAAAACCCAAACAAAACCCCTGAATCTGAACAGAGAGTTTTAGAAGGAAAACCAGGCATCTGAGAATTGAGTAATTGCTTTCAAAAGGCGTTAGACACTTTCGAGTTCAAGTCTCTCTGATTTGCAATGAATTTTAGGCTTTCACAGGTTCTGATTGATTTTAAAAAATAAGATAATTGTCCCAAATTACTGGAACATTTTCATAAAGTTTCCACTAAATCACTGTGCTAAACACTGCTCACAAATCAGACCTGGATTGTGTTTTACATACTTGCTTCTCTTTGACAAGAAAAAGATTTCACCTTTCTTTTCACTGCAACAATCATAATGTGTTAGTATAACTTAAAGGGTCACACACTTTTATTTTCATAATCAGCCTATGGTTTAAGTGAATTACAAAGCAGAAAAGTGCTGTTAACAATTCAGTTCACAGAACCCCCATAGTTATCCTACGTGACATTTTAAACCTAGTATTAAAGCAAATAGTCTAGCCATAATAAAAGAAAGATTATGGATGTTGTAGTGCATGAATTATTGAGAAAAACGATTCCAGCCAAGATAAAATAGAGAGTACTGAAAATCATCCCCTTATTCCACTTCTACCTGTTAAGTCAGCTTAGATCAAACGAGGTGATTTTAAGCTTTGATCAAAAATTTAAGATATAAATTTTGCTGAAATATTAACAAAAGCTTATCTAGTCTTTCAAGCTGGATATCACAGAAAGCATTATAAACAATGAGGATTTCACACATTAGTCCTGTGTAGCTGTGGGGCAAACAGGGCAGCCCTTCTGCTGATCAGCATCTAAGACAGCATTTAAACTTCTCAGTCATGCTGGTACCCCTGACCGAAGTATCAATGGGCTGTAACAAGAAACATCAGGTTTGCTAGTGTTGTTAAAGTGGTGAAGCAAAAATTCAGCAAAACAGAGCTTACTGATCTCAAAGTTAGGTTACTTATTTGCAGCCAAATCCTATAATTTTTGTGCATCTTTTCCATGTAATATATAAATTTCACGGTCTTCCTGGGAGAAACTCTGCTACCCAGTAAAGGTAGGAACATGGACAGTAACTGCTTGTGCCTCAGTTTGCTCATCTGGAAATTTAATATTAGTAACATCTGCTTTCCAGGTCTGATTTTATTAAAGATTTTATAATAGGGATATTGAGATGCAGAGGTTCATATAAACCATAGATATTATTACACTTTTCCACTTCTGCCATTTATTTAGGTTTTTTGATAGCAGATTCCCAACAAGGGCAAGTAGGCAGAGCAAAACAGAACATTCAAGATGAGCCACACAAAACCGTGCAAAAGAAGGCAGGTCTGAAATAATCAACCTCTAATATAGCTAAGGAAGAGACTTAGGCGTGGAGTTACTTCTTTAAAGTCAGAACTTTCCGAGCTCCAATTTTTCCCTGCGCTGCAATCCCAAAAGTACATTCCTGCCTATGCCTCTTGCCTGGCTCACATAGTTGCCACCCTGTGCCCCTGTGGCCCCACCACTTTCAGTCTTGGCATCTTCCCTACAACCTCGTGGCACAGGCAACACCAGCACTCCCCCACTGGGTACCTCAGCTCTGCCAACCAAGGTCAAGTGACACTGGGTATTCTCCTCTCAAATAAACATTTGTGTGAGCCCTTGCTGGAAACTGCATAACAGGGAAAAGTTCCTGCCAGATGGCAGAGGATGGTTTGGATATTTTTCCTTTAGTATTTATATAATTTTGCCTTTCACATGAATGGATCACCTTTCACCATGCTTTGGTGTATCTAGACAAACACTGGCAGCCTGTGCCCTGCCTCATCCCCACACCCAGCAAGGTGATGTTCTCAAGTGCAAGGCATAAAGTTCCTGCCAGCTTAAGGATGCAGATCTCTGTGTGACTGAAATGCCAGATACTGTATTAAAAGGTAGCAGATTGTGGTGATAATGAAGTGCTGCAGCCTGTCGCTATGTTACCAACTGCTCTGAACTGACATGTCAGAAGGAACAGCAAGGAAAATGCCCAGAATCCCTGCTTGGATCCCCTTCCCACGTCTACCCCCGAGGGAATTATTTTAAATATTTACAGATATAGCCAGCATATTTCTTTATAAACAAAGCCTAAAATGATAAATAGATAAATATGTTACTCCAGCGAGGCTGCTGTCTAAAATCATCCTCTTGCCTCTCTTCAGTTTGCCTCAGATTGCATCCTTCACCCTTCACAGAGAAGCATTGGTTAGGGAATGGGCATTTCTCTGCCCCTTATCTGTCCCTTAAAGAGGCCAAACTCACTCTGCCCCAGCACTGTGTTCACAAGTAGATTGAAAAAGTAAGGGAGATGTTTTCCTGCGGGCTGGGGATGAGGTGAGAGCTGTGGATGCTCTTTAAAAAGGGACTGGGATACTCTCCATCCCTCTGCCTGCGGATTTTACCTATTATTGCCTTATTTATACAGTGTTAACATCACCATCCTCAACAATGAGCATTGCTGGATAATAAAACTTGCTGCAGCTGGCCTGGGGGAGTGGGGGGCAGAAGGAAGGAGGGTGATGTACAGGGCACAGCCAACCCCTTGCTTTCATCCTGTACAGAGCAGCACAGAGCCCCCAGCCAGCTTAATTCCTTCCCTTTCCTCAGCAAACCCAGCTACTGTGCAAAGCAGAAGACACTCCCAACCAAACTGCTTATGCTCCCATGGAAATTTTGCATAAATGAAGAGAACAAAGCAGAGTCCTTATCATGATGCCAGGGATTCACCGTGACTTGCCTTGAAATTTTTGGTATGAGATGGGTCTTCACCACAGGCCACTTTTGCTGAGGACAGATTGTGTTTGGAAGAGCACCACATCAGGATGTGTCTCTGTGCTCACAGGCCCCCATGCCACTTTTAAAACCCTCTCCTCAGTCAAGCAAACAAACTGCTCAGTGTCACTTTTATTTTTTCCTGCCCACTATGCAGAAATGGAATTCTTGATTATTTTATTAGTTGTGGCTGAATTTTCAGTTCCATAAAATGGTAGGTTTTCCCACCAGTATGTAAAATGATCTGTTCTTTTAAAACCTACAACATTTAAATTAGAAATAGGTTCATTTTCTGCTAAAAGAACTAACATATCATTATCCTAATTCAGCAGTAAAATATCTTAAACTGGTTTTGGGTGAAAGTAAATTTGTGCTAAAAATACAGAGCAGATACATTTTCAAGAGCCAAGAACACAATTATGGAAGTAATTTTTTTGTTTGTGAAAATCACACCCAAATAGCAGTGGCTGCTAGACATTAAACTCCAATAAAGATTTTTTTTCTAGATAATATGAATGTAAGCATCACCATGAGAGTGTCTGGATTTCTGCAGGGTACAACCGCAAGGCTCCAGGTACCAGATGAAATGAGGGAAACAATGTGCTCTGTGCTGCTACTTGACATGGTACTTAATAGGTAATGGAAAAAACAATAATATATAAAAAAAGACAAGCCAAAACAACCTAAACCCCACAATTTCAGGTACTTCTGACTGTGTTTGAAAACAACTTGCCCAGGGCATGACTGAAGCTGTGTGTACCCAGGAGGGTCCAGCTAGTCTCCCTGTCCTGCTGTACTAAAAAGGAGGGGAGAACAGGCATTTCACCAAATTTCTGGTTAGCAGTGCATGAAAGCTTCATGGCCTATCACACTTCATCAACCCTATTTACCCTTGTGACATATGCCATCACTTCTCGTTGCTTCTGCCAAGCAACTGAGAAGAAAATTGGCAGAACTTATGCATCCAATGCCAGGGCACACCAATATCTTACAGGTGTTGTATTTGCTCCTCTTCCAGCTTCATTTTCTGTTCCTCTTTCTTCCAGAAATCCAGTACCTGAGACAAATATCTGAGAAAACATCTTATTCTTTAGGCTCTGCTTAGCAACAGCTGCCAGCAGACCTATTTGAATAGGGTAATATTGCATAAAAAGGAAAAAGAAAGACTGCCAGGGCCAACTCCAGTGCTCTACAGCAGCTTCCAGTGCTACTGTAGAAGTCTGAGTTTTGGTAGAACAGGACAGGGCTTCAGTGGAATGCGTGTGCTTTCTTACAAGAGATTAATACTAAAGACAGGGAACTTTTAGTCCAAAAAAAGCTGTGGGATGTCCACTGCTCAAAGTTTTCCAGATGTCTGCCAGGTATATTTTAGGCATGAGGTGCCAATATGAGCCTGATGATTAAATAAGATTCCTTCCAGCCCTATTTTCCATGACTGAATAATTCTGGCATATATTTTAATATGTTTCCTGCTTCCTAAGAAAGAGGAAATGCTGCTGTGCACCTCTTTAACAATATTTACTGGTATATTTTTATTGACAGCAAGGTCCCTGGAGTGAAAGATATCAGGTGCACTCACTCAAATATAAATAATAAAATAGGATTTTTCTCCTCTATTAATTCCACTTAGTCCTTTCTTCCCTTCCTGCAGACAGATTCCTAATTAACATAATTGGAGCTGAGAGTTTTGTTTTCCCCTTTCCAGCAGAAAGTTTTGTTGTTTTTTTTCCCCCCATGGGAATTCAGCGCATGAGCTTAACAACATCAGCCTGGTAGATTGAAATGTGCCTTTTAACTTTGTCTTAAGAGAAAACCTAGAGGAAAAAGGTGGAAGAAAAACAACTCTAAATGAAAAGTGTGAGATAACTGCTACAGTGGATCATTGGCAGAATATTGTTAAGGTCTGCCTGCATCAGCAAGGCCTGTAATGAAATAAATTGTCGGGGCTTTCAGACAGGTTGTTGTAATGAGGAGTAGTCTTCTGTGGTCAAGTCTCTTGACTCTAAACTCTACTAATGTTTTTATCCATTTACTGGCAGGGTGTGTTTTATAGATGAACTGTTATTGGCAGATGGCAGACAAGCACCTGTGCACTCAGTTGGACACCCAGGAGCCTCAGTAAATCGTGAGATATCCATAAGACCAAATGAAGCATTGTCTAGGTAAATTTTGGCCATAGGGAAATCTAGTAAAACATTAGTCTCTCACATCCAAAGGCTTGACAAATACTTTGTATATGGGAGCTGATACCTTTATATTCTCTGTTTTTCAGATCCTGTGATTGCTACCATTCCTGGGGGCATTCTGAGTTACTAACAAAAAAGAAGAAGCCTCATGGATGTATCCACATTTCCACACTTCTCTTTATGCTGGGAAAGCAACAGAATTAATTTTCTATCTCATCATCAATAACTCTGACACAACATTGGAAGAAAGAGCATTTAAAATGCTTATATAAATGTAATTTCATAAATGCAATCTATCTTAGATAGCAACTTACAATGTGTGCTTTAATTTCACAAAGTCAGTGCAGTAGGACAGAGGCATCTGTGAATCTTTCCCACTGTGCCCAGGCTCTGCACAGAGGCTTTGTTCTTTTCCAGTCCTCAGAAGTGCAGCTCTTACTCTATGCAAAAAGAGAGCAACATTCCTTGGTGTTTTTAGATTCTCAAGCGCTTCCTTGACTGGCCTACTGCTCTTGCAATAAGAGAAAAATGTCACTTATGTGGTTAAGAAGTTGCCCCTTTTTTCCCTCTGCTTTTTGAAGCACCCAAAGCATGTGCCAGGGAGGAACATTACAGACAGTTACAAAAAGATAAAATGGAGAGGTAATCAAACATATCCAAAGATGGCATGGAAGACTAAGGAGAAGCTGCTCTCTCTCTCTGCACTGGAACTTTTCTCCTGGGTTTCCTGAGTTGAAAACACAACACTTAGATGCAAACACTTTTGTGTTGGACAGTGGATGATAATAAGCCCGTTGAGATGGATTGCAGACCAACAGTGAGTATGCAAGTTATTGGTTCAGAATGGAAATGAAGAGGTTTTTTGTTGTTTTTTTTTGTCTTGAGAGTACAGATGGGCAAACTACAATGAATTGAGTTGGAATTTAGCAGATCCCTAAGGAAAACAGCCTGCAAAAGAGGGCAAACTGAGTGGTTTCCAGTAGGCTCAGCCCCTTACTGACAAGTTTGCATCCCTATCCAACCTCAGACTCAGCCACTTGCTGCAGAAGGAAGAATATCACCTCCACCACCAGGAACATACAGACTTACATGGTTGAAAGTCTGACAGCCCAATGGTGGTTTTAGAAATCAGAGTTTCTGGTGATGTAACTTAGTAGTATCCCCAGCACTTATTAGGGTCAAATTTACCCTCTGAGCATTTCATTTCAGTGCACTGGAACAGGTTGCCCAGAGAAGCTGTGGATGCCCCATCCCTGGAAATGTTTAAGGACAGGTTGGATGGGGCTCTGAGTAACCTGGAATAGTGAAAGGTGTTCTTGCCCATGGCAAGGATGGGTTAGAACTAGATGACCCTTAGGGTCTTTTCTAACCAAATGATTTCATGATCTTTTTATAATACTTCATCCAGAAAATTCTTAAAGATTAATAGTGATCTCAAGGAAAAAGAAGTTTCTGAGAAGTTACACTGAGACTAACATCCACAGTAATATGGAACAATTTCTTATGAAAACATAAATAAATATCCAAAGAAAGTGTACAAAAAGGGGATTTCTAGTGGAAGTACTGCAAGCAAATTTCTAATCACTTCTGATTCCTAAATAACAGAGGATCAGAACAGCATCACAATAAATTGAGTACATGACAAATATAACAGGGAAAATAAGAAAAATTTGACTTTTTTCTCTTGGTGGCTTGCAATCTATACTTGCTAAATTATTATTTTTTTTTTATAGTAGCCAATATTATTTCAATTTTCATTGTCTGTGATAATGCAAATACACCTTTTAAAAAATAGAAAAGTAGATCCCATTGCTCCCTTGGGACGATTTTAGGCAGGATAACTTCAGCTTGCTTAAATGGGTTCACTAAAGTGATAAATTGCAGCATTTATAAAAGTAGCCATTGTACCAAAAGATAGGTACAAAATACATTGAAGTGTTTTGTAAAAACAAGATGAACAGTAATCAAATTTTATTATAAAAATGATACAAGTTGCATGTTTGTTTATCAAAAAGAGTCTATGTCAGATTCTGCCAGAATCCTGGCAGAAACACTGCTAGAGCCATTTAGGAGCATATAAACAAAATAGCAATTTGGAAGACAAGTTCAGATCAATACATGTTAGATCAGTAGGGTCTCTTAAAAAAAATGGAAGGCACAACAGAGATGGGCCTTTTAATGGATTGAAAAGGTGAAAGTGATTAGAGGTGAGATTATACTGCACCCTGATAAGATGTGCTCAATGCCCTCCTGACAAGGTGATTACTAGTATAGGATAGTACAGAATTATACTTCCAGTTATTTCTAGAATATCTGCTAGTATAAGAGTTTGTGCATAGATGTGTGAGCATCTACATGCCAAGTATCACTCCACACACACTTTCAACAAGATAATGTTGCAGAAAATGTTGGATTCAGTCTATGGATTCCTGGATTGCATTCAGTGTGGTACTGTCAGAGAGATGGGTCACCTTGCATCAAACTCTGTTACTTCTTTATACCTCAGTTTCTTCATTTCCAAAATTATGCCACTCACACTGACTTAGTCATGGACTGTATTGAGATCTGAAAAAAAATTTAATGTTAATTGACTGAAAATCACTTACAGCTATTTGTCACTAGTGTGAGTTGGTTAAAATAATAGCCATGAGTTTGATTCTACTGCGTCAGTGTCAGGGTTTTTACCTCCTATTCAGCACACTGCTTTCCACGGAACTTATCTTTTCTTTCCTATGGCATTTTACGACAATTTAGGAGCCTTATCAGATCACAGCAGTTACACAGAGAACACAGAAAGGTCTCATTACCCCAAAGAACTCAGGGATCTATAATGGGAGTTTCTACTGCATTTGTCTCAGCTACATTTGTACCCTTTAGCATTGCTTTCTTCACAACATTTCCAGTATTCCAAACTTTCATCTGAGTCTCAGAAACACAAGAGGAAGGAAGAGAAAAGAGAAACTCTCCCTCTGGGTCTAAAAGCCTGTTCACTGATTCTTATTCACACTCCCAGTCCAGCAGGCCCTGAACCTGCCTGGCTGGCCTCATGGTCTTCATGCCCATCAAAAGCTTTATTGTAGGATGGGTTTTGGTACCTTTTAAAATGTTTTCATACACTTCTCTCAAAGCAGAAAATAATCTGAATAACACCTGACAGCCAACATATGCACAGTCTGTAGACACAAAAACATTTTCAAAATCTGATACTAACAACACAACAATGGCAAATAAATTTTCTTATTTGCAAGATATGGAATGGGAAAAGAGTGAGATGAGAATATGCACATAAAGTGGACCTTCTTTCCAATACTCAATTTTCCCAAGAAATTAAGATTTAGCAACTTTTGCACTCCGTCCATCCCATTATTTTACCATACAATCAAAGAAATGTGGCTTTGATCGATTTTCTATTCAGGATGAGACATATGAGTTCTTCAGAATGGTTTTTCCTGCTTCCATTCTAAGGGCAAGTGGGTTTGCTGGAAGAAATGAAGGGCCACAAAAAGAACAAATTACATGACAGCATTATTGACATCTGTGCAAGGAAAGTATTGCAGTGGCACCTTGCAATGACATGTCTAGTTTATTGTTTTTCTTCGAAGAAATATATTCAAATACTAAGGAAGAACATGGTTATTTTACCTTGTCTGCACTCTGGGTTTTGCAGCAAAGACCTTTCTCAGAGTTTCTGAGCTTTAGGCTTTAACCTGTACCAAGGAGTAAAGGAGGTAGAAACAGAGGTAGAAATGTCAGGACTAACTGTCTAGGATCCTTGGGCAGAAGGCATGGAGATAATGATGGGGAAAAATTGCTTAACTCCTAAAATCCAGGAGAATTTATGAACAGCACCAAAATTATTTTTTCCAAATAAAACTTACTTGCATAATTCAATTATTTTTCTTCTGTTTCTATCAGGCTTTTTATTTGAGGTGGGATGGGACTTTGAAAATAATTTAGTTTGTCCTGAGGCATTTACCTCATAAAGAATATACTGCATGCAAAAATATTTATATAATACATAAAAAAAAAAAAAA
>WEIU01018449.1:96944-154446 GCA_013389925.1 Aegithalos caudatus
GATTGAGGAGACCTTTTCAGTTGTGCAGTTCTGCTCCTACATAGTCCCTCAAGCTATCATTTCATGCTTACAACTCATTTTCCCAGCAGGCACCCTTTCTCACACAAAGAAGTCTCAGGCTTCTCTGGAGACTGTGTTTAAGCATTCCTGCCTGAGGTCCAGGCCATCAGCTCAATAGACCATTCCAAATGATCTTGTTTTATATGTTGCTGCACATCAAGAAACTTATCAGGGCCATGTGGCATGACACGGCTGTGTTTTACCAACTGTTTTAGACTGAAGGAAAATGAAACTTTTGAAAAAGGAAAATGAAATATAGAAATGAAAAAGAAAAAAAAAAAAAGAAAAGATACACATCTGGTAAAATCAAAACAAAAGGAGAGTGTCTAGTGAGGCCTCATTGACTCCAGGGTATAATGATGCAAAGGGCTCTGATTGTCAAAACAGCTCAGAAGATGCATTTCATATAGTGCATCCTGCAACACACTGAAGTGTGTTTTCCTTTCTCTAACTGCTTCTTGACAAGGTTTCTCTGCTAGCCCGGGTCTGTTGCTCAGGATCACACTTCCTCATATCCCTCAGCAATGCCAGCACAAATTTTTACTGTCTGATACCAGGCGTTTTAGGGGCCAGTTCAAGAAGACATGAAGGGAGAGCAGTTTGATTCCCTTTCTCCTTTTATATCTTTAAGATATGACAATGTATTGTACAAAATTCCCTGAGTACAGAACCAGCTCCAGCTATAGCTTAACTCTTCAGTTATTTGGCTTTTTTTACTTTAAGCTTTGACATAATTCTTTTCATGCTTCAGCAGATGTAACTATAATAATTAGAGGCAGCTCCTGGAATGAGCTGCAAGAATAATTGCCTGGGCACTTGTGAAATAAGGGACAAGAGAGAGAAAAGAATATCATCTTTCTGATTTTGTTAAACACTTCTGCTAAACATAATCAGTAACTTCTAAACAATATTTGTTTACCTGTGGATTTCCACATAAAGTCATTCTCAGATGTACAGTTAATTTTTATGAAGCTTTTGGCTGTTATGTGCATATTAAACAAAAGGAGTGTGGGAAACTGTCCTGTACTTAGGTTATGTAAGAGGTGAACAGGGAGCTGAGACAAAGATTTGCTATAATGTTACAAAATAGCCACTGTTTCTTCCAGCAGTTTCATTTGGAAATTGTCAGCAAATTCATCTCCGGAATGTTTCCCTTTACTATAACAGGGAAATATTGGGGGTTAAATTTACATTGCATAGGGGGGTTAAATTAAATTCTCAGTGGGGAAGGAATGGTTACTAAGGCAACAGGAGCATGCATTCAATACCTGTTATTCAAGGCTGTAACCTCATGCTCATTACCTATCACATTGTTTTTTAATATTCACTCTAAAATAGATGTTGCCAGAAGCACCTTACTTAAGCCTAAGTAGCAAGACCTGAACTAATGTGAAAAGAACTTGCAACTACTATCTCTACATATTCAGAAATAGAGATCTTTTTATCTGAAGAACAACTTTTGCTTCCATGGAATAAGAAATATTGAAAAAGCATTTGTAAACACAATTCTGAAGGCGTTCTGAACTGGAAAACAGCAGGGCACATTGTGATTTTTTGAAAAACCTGTAAAATTAGCAAAACAGGAAGGACTGAAATGCCTATTACCCCTTAGTAGATACTGAGCACTGACAGTTCAGAAGTGCCTTCAAGAGAAGATTAAGAGCATCTGGCTGTGCACGCTGTTGAAGACCATGAGCAATATCAAATGTTTGAGGTGAAAGTGGAGCACTTGTTTCTCTCTACGTTTTTCTCCCATGTTAAATGAGAATAATACATTCATTATGAGAATATATTATCAGAATGAGAACATATATCCTAGTTTTGGTCTATAGTAGTTAAAAGAGGACAGGAATATCAAGAACTTGCAAGATCAAGTACACATTGTACAGCACAACAGCACTTCATAAAGCTCTTAGGACAAGATCATGGAATCAAATACACATACCAATTCATCCCTAAGCTTACTCAAAGCTCTCCCATTCAGAAATTAAATGTCAAAACAAATGGATGCTTTAACTTGAACAAAAAATATATATGCTTTTAAATAGTTTCCTTGAGAGTGAAAATTCTTTCCCTTCATAATCATCAGATTGTGTTGTTTCATTTAGACTTTTAAAACACTGTAATATGTAATATTATACAAAATGTACATGACACAAGTACATTTTAAAAGTGTATAAATTTGCATGCTTAATTTTAATAACATAGAAATTTGACAGTGCAATTAAACAATGTCTGTTCATGGAAATAGTGAGCTTACCTTGCTGTTTCTTGACATACTACCAGAAAGAAGTTAGGGTGAGCTGGCATTGCATTAGTCCTTTTGTAAATTAGGTCTTAAATGCCCAATGCTTTTCATAATTTGGAGGTAGGCCTCTAAGTCTATGCCATTTCCTCATCCACAGAATTTACAACTTTGCAGCCTCAATGTTCCCAAGTATAACAGAGACATATCTATCATCCATCTAAAAGAATTGTGCTACTGAAGTAAAGGATCTCATTGTCTGCATCTAAATGAGTCTATGAAAGAGGGAGCACTCAGTTACTGAAACAGAAGGAAATTGCCTGTTCCGAATTACATATTACAGACAAGTACAAAGCATAGATTCATCAATCTGGTTAAAAAAATTTGTATTTTGCTTAAGATAAAATCTCACATCCTATAACACCCTTGACTTTAGCTGTATGAAATCAGTGATTTGTAAACTCCCTGTAACATCACATTGGCCTAAACAGAAGAATCATTCAAACAATTCAAAAAGTCATTGCAGGAAAAATTATGTACATAGTATGAATTCCAGAATTTTCTTTTGCTTTTATTAAATTATTGTAAATATTCAATTCTGTAAAGGCAGCTGTCAAATGAAGCATGGGTTTTAGTAGCATTTGAAACTCTAAATCCTTCTTGGGCTCTTTAAATTACTTAGCCCAAACCCCAAAGCCAGCAGAAGGCTTGATATGCTCTGGAGCTGTAATTCCTCTATAGAAGCACTCACAGGCACAGCAGTCAGGGGCAGGGCTGCCAAAGAGCATTCATAGAAGTTGTGCTTCCAAGATTTACTTTAGTGGTTTGTCTTGTGCAGTGATGGAAATTTGGGAAGTGACAGCACAAAATTTCTTGGTAACTTGGTAACTGGGAGCATTTGAACTCTGCTTGCCAGTGGGTATGACAGTCATCAAAGAAAAACAGAGTGAATACCAAATAACTGTAATCAAGTAAGTGGGGTTTCTCAATTCTATGTGATGTGTGCAGGTTATTATTTGCACTGAAAACTAAAAAGAAATATGATCAGGGCTCAGCAGAAAGCACCAGTGTGGATTTTCTTGTGTCAGAGATTAACTGAATATTCAGAGCCACAGTCCTGCCAAGGCATGACATCTGTGACCTGTCACCTGAACTTCTCATTGCATACCTGGAAGTCTCTCCAAGACAAGAGTCCTGGGCATTTTTTTTTTTTTTTAATCTCTTCTTTTTGACATTACTACTGTAAGGAGAACAGGTTGTCCTTTAGTTTTCCTTGGTAATCATTCAGATTATTTTAATTAACTGAAGAAACGGTGTCTAAGAAAATAACACCAGGCTCTTCAAGGGGCTTGGGATTTGGGAGATGACAGTTTGGTTTTGTTCTGTTTTGTTTTCATAAAAAGCAGAAGAAACAATCTCATGATAGAAAGAGGAGAGATGATAATTATAATCTGGACAGATAATCTTATTCATTTTGAAGGGCTGCTTTTTAAAGTGCAACACCACAATTAGATTATTCCAGCAAGTTTAATGAAGTGGGTCAGTTAAAGCAGTGTCTCCCTGTCTCTCATCAAAATCTGTCTAGTGAAAATCTGGAGTGACTTTTGGAAGAAAAAAAAGTATTTGAAACAATTCTTCATAAATATTACCTAATTCTGGAATTTAAAAAATGAAAGATGTTGATAATATTTTTGATAATTTGAAAATATTTATTACATTCTTATTTGGGAAAAGAGCACCATCTACTGCTCATCACTCTGAAATTCTTGTATGATGTTTCCCCTGACTGTGTTTTACTTGTGTGCAGCTCCAGAAGTTTTGGATGACTCTTGAACACATGTGAAAGAAATCCTGTGTACCTTCAGCCATCAGCTGATACCACCGCAATGTTTTATTGTTTTAGTAGCCAGCAACACCTTAGCAGCAGGAAGCAAGCTCAGCTTCAGATCCAAGGCACAGAGGTCCCCAGTGAGGCTTCTCCCAGCTCTGTCTCACAACCCAGGGGTGGTAGTCGAGGCTGTAGAGCCTGTGGGTGCACTCAGGGCTTTAACTACAGCAAGAAAGCTTAGCTATAGACAGGTCTTCTTTGCTCATTTTTTCTGCACTTTTGATAGGATCTGAGAAACAATTTCAGAAAACTGGTGTGCTGGTGATTGCTGTCATCCTAAGAGTGATGGGACTATTTTCCCAATGTCTCACACCTGATGTGATTGTGATGATTGTCTCTAAGCCAGAATGTGAGGAGCTGAACCAGGAGCTCCCACAGCTGCATGCACAGCTACAGCTTGAAAGGCCAGTTAAATCTGCATGGCTGGCACCCATGCCCTCTGTGAGTCTGGCACACAGTGGAATTCATTATATATCTATTATCTGCTCATGCAATTATGCCTCTCCTTGAGTCACTGGAGAATTACATATTCCTTATATATTGTCTACTTCTCATATACTGCCCTTGTCAGGCCACAGCCCAGCAGCTAGAGTTGAAAGGTATCATTATTCAATTTATTGCTTGACTCAGCCTCCAATTTTTGAATTCCTCATCCCGGGGACATGTGTTCATGGGAACATCTCAACTGTCTGGGGGAGGAATTGCTTAAAGAACATTTCTAGACGTTGTAGCTCCAGGGTAAAAACTTAAAATCATGACTCATTTGCATTCAAGATACTCTGCTACCCTGCCTATAAATAAAATTATAAGTCTTCTGGGTTTGACTGGTTGTTTTTTTCTGTTACACGCTGAAACTTATATTGAACATGTTTCTATTTCTCCTGGCAGGCTGGATGGTTATTTCTTTATTTTTGTATCCAAAGACTGAAAAATCTCGTTCCTCCATTAAAGGAAAAAGAAACCTGAAAGATGGATATGGCACAGCCTCTCTGACCAACCTGCACCATCATCTGACTGACCTCATAATGAAACAGTTGAAAGATGAAGCCAAGTCAAATATAAGTTGCTTGTATATATAAATATACTGAAGAAGTGGAGAAAAAAGAATAAAGCAGAGCCATTTTATGTGGGTAAAACCAAAGGCACTAAGGTGTGTGGTCAGTTATTAAGCAGACAAATTACAGTCATCTGTAGGCCTATATACATAACTGTGAGATAATTTCAAGGTATATGATAAATTCATAGATGGGGTTTGCAGATGGTCTTTAGTTGAAATGCAGAATTCAGTTGCAGTGCTAGGATGGAATGAATGGCCAAAAGGTCAGGAAATGCAGTTTCATGCATCTACAAGTAACAAAAAGTGTGGTTGAATTTTTTCTTTTTTTCATTGAAAGCATTTCAAATTCTCATGGTTGGTTTGTTGTAGGAGTATCCCATTGCTATTATTTTGCACATAGAGAAAATTTTGCTTGTATTTTGTGTTTTCTAGCTACTCCTCATGTCCCTCTGATTCCCTCCCCTTGTGCCAAGGGACTTTTGGAGTTACTCTAGAGAAGAACAAGCTGTAGATGTTTAGATTCATAGACGGAATTAGAACACCCAACATCAGACCATGCCATGAGAATAAGGACCACTTTCTCATTTTCTTGGAAATGCAGAAACAATCTTCACTGAAGTGAGGTCAGGGTCCCACATTGTTGTGTCACCCCGGGAGTGTGACAGACCCCTCAACTCCAGCCTATGATTCCTGGTACCCTTCAGCCCTGCTGCTCAGAGACCTTCTGTAGGTTTGTCTCTCCTGGTTCTCCTGGGACTCACCTTCCTCGTGCTCTACAGTTTCCCTCTTTCTGATATGAAGCACTTTTAGCAGAAGGGAGTGCTCTGGAGTGCCCTCTGGGCCCAGTACTGCCTGACATCTCCCTGTTCCAGCAGGTGCTGAGGATTGTTCCTTCCAGGGCAGCAGAGGGGAGCACACGCCGCAGGTTGGCTGAGGGCTGGCACAAAGGGCTAATTTGCTCTCTCTGCCTCTGACAAAGCATTCACACAAAGCCAGGCAGACTCCAGTGTACAGAATCAGCTTTAGTTCCCAGAGTGCTCTGTGTAAAAATTGACTTTGAGTGGGTCAATATGAACCACCATAAACCAACCAATCCTCTAGTCATAACTATGTTTGAAAACTTGGCCTCAAACAATTTGACTCACACAGTGAGTCAGGGATGCCTTCTGTTTTTCTGTCTGAAATGTATGAGGCTATTGATCTGAGAACTCCAGGGGGCCTTTGGAATACAGGCACTGAAAGGAGATGGAAGGCACTGGAAGTTATTATGGAAAAGATGTTTTCAAAAACTTTAATTAACAATGAACTGCACCTCCACCAGGAAAGATTTAAGATGAAAGTCTAACTATTTTTTGAGGTAGGCAATTACACTTGGTATATTGAAAGGTCTTAAGTTCTACTAAATTTTTCAAGCTGACTGCACTGCATTCTGATTTCTTATTACATATTGTTACATATTATTACAATATTATTACATATTGTTCAATTCTTATTACAATTGTTCAATACATGTTAAGTGCATAATATATTCTGTATCTACTGTGTACTATAGTAGTGCATGTCTCCATGGCAAGACAAAAAAGTCCTGGATAATTACAACTTCTCAGAAACCTTGGAATCACATCACAGATTATACAAGATACTTTAATAATGTGAAGAAAATGGGCAAAACTAAAATGAAAATGTACTGATGAAACAACAAAATTTTCACAGAAACTTTACTAGACGGTTTTCTGGCTCCATCTGGTGTTTATTTTACAAAATTTCTAGCTCAAGGTAGTATGATTTCCACTTCCCTTTCCAGCTACACAGGAGAAATGAAGAGTGGTATTAAAAAGACTGTTAAACATTTGGATCTTGAAGACTTACATTCAAAGTTGTATATTATTTATTGTGAAAGTAAAGAAGAATATTTTTTAAAATTAGTTTTTATATCTTGTGACTTAAATAACTTTTTATCTCTGAGAAAGTGCTTCTATGGCAAATTTATATTTTCTCCTTAGGATACTGGTTATAATGCCAAAACACTACTCCTCCTTAGCAACCTTGCTTTGCCTTCATCCTCTTGATGGCTAAATCAATACTACTGCTTTATTCAAATAAACACTCAAATATTTTCAACACAGTTATCACAAGTTTTCACATCAAATATTTTATTGATGCTGATTTCAGATCTGACAATAACATATTTACTGCTTGTACAGAAAAATCACCTGCTTCGTTTGGTCTGTAATAGCTTCTAGGTGGAGGGGATCCATCACTGTCCCAGGGGTTGAAGAATCACTAATGTTTTTAGTTTCCTGGGCCTTCTTTTAGGTCCTTCTTGTAGATAGGTCTGACATTTCCTCTCTTCCAGTCATTAAAGATATCCTCTAATCTCCATAACTTTTAATTATAAATTTTAATATTATATACAGTGGCCCTGCAGCAATGTCACCCATTTCTCTCACACTGGGGCAAATTTTGTCCAGGCACATAGACTCATGCACATATCAGAATATAAACTCTTCTTGGCAATTCTCACAGTATCATGAGAGAACACCCTTCTTTTGATACTGGTAAACATGTAAAATATCCTTGTCCTAGTATGTTCATAACTGAGCAAACTTATTGTAAAAGCAGGGTAAATTAAATGTTATCCTCTAAAAAATGTATTCTTCCTTTCCATAGAATGGAGTACATACATACTGCACAAGCACTATAAAAACAATATTAAATCAACATGAATGCATTGTCAAATATGATTTAGCAATTGAGAATAATGTTGAGTAGCCAATACTTCCTGAGAAACAAGCTTTTTGCATGCCTTAAGGGCTTGAATGTACTTGCAGAACGCCAGAGTGCAGTAGACAACATTGAGAAAGTCTTCCCCAGCAGGAAAAAAAAAAAAAAAAGAAAAAAAAGAAAAAAAAAAAAAGAAAAAGTATTTTTTTTGTTGTTGTTTGTTGTTTTTTGTTTTTTGTTTTTTAAATTTTATTTTAGCTTCTCCCCCCTGCACCCCCATTTATAAAAGCATAATAGTTGCATTTTTAACTACCAGACTGAGTTCTTCCTTCCACTAATGTATACCATCCACAGCACCCACCCTCTACAGTCTTTGACCCCAAATGATGCAGCATTGGCTGATTCAAATGGGATAGTTTTACTTTAAAGGAAAAAACAAACAAACAAACAAACAAAAAACCCACAAAAATCAAATCAAACAAACAAAAACCCACAAAAAAACCCAAAAAACAAAAAAAAACCCCCAGAAAATTGGCAGTCCACTAAATGTCATGGAGGAAATTCATGACATGTAGGAAAATAACTGTAATGTTGAGCCAAGACTGTCTAACACATGTTGTATTCATTATAGCCCAAGCATAGCAACATTTCTAATGAACCTTATCTCTCTATGATGATACTGTGGAGCCATTATAACTACTACAAGCCTTGTTTGCCCCATTTGGTTTCTGTCGTGCTCATGCTGCAGTCTAATATTATCTCAGTACTCTGATCCTGCACACCTGGAGAAGGCTTCAAGGTTAGGAAAACAGTTATTAGCAGCTCATTTGTTGTTCTTTCCAGAACGAAGCTCATTTGTGAGACACCTGGAAGAGTCAGATATTCCAGAGGACAAGGCAGCCCAGCCCTGGCTCTTGTGCCACATCCATTCAAATCTCTGTCATTTCCAGGAGTCAGCTCTCGCTCAGAGAGGGAGGAACAACACAGCAGCTTTGGGCATCCTGAAATTCAGGAGAAAGTGGTCTCAAGTCTGGATCCTGACAAGGGTATCACCAGAACAAAATTAAAAAAGGTGTTACTTAGTATATTTTTGTGCCTTTTTTTTTTTTTTTTTTTTTTTTTTTTTTTTTTTTTTTTTTTTTTTTTTTTTTTTTTTTTTTTTTTTTGTTTCTTTCTTTTCCCCTGAAATGGGTAGGAGATACTTCTTTACTTCACCAAGGTACCTTCCCCAGAAAGGAAGAAGCTACATGGTTTATATCAGATGGAGCATTTGAGATTTCTGTGAACTGAAACTATGTGAGTTAACTTGCTTTCAAGGTAGACTTTCCCAACAGGGTAGTCTTTCCCAACAGTTCAAAAATATACATATTTCTTGTTGTTGGTTGTTTGTGTTTTTTGTGTTTTTGTTTGTTTTTTCTGAGAAGTTGCAGGGTGGGGAGAAGTTTTCAAATAAATTGTGATGAAGTCTGCGATCTCTTAGTGACTTGCACCAGGAGAACTCGAAATCTTCCTAACTGATATTTACTGCCCAAATCTCCATGTAGTAAAAGTGTAGCCATTAAAAAGAAGCTGAACCTAAAGAAATTCACAAACAACAGCTACTCATGCAACCTAAAAACAAAACAAAACAAAAAACCCAAACAAACAAAAAAACCAAAAACAAATTAAAAAATCAAAACCAAAATTTAAAAAACCAAAACCAAAATTATCAAAAACAACAAAAACTTCAAAAATAAATAAAAAACACCGCTCGGCATCGCCGTGCAGCCCCTCAGGAGCGGCCGGGAACGGCGCGGCCGGGGCTCCCCCTCACGCCGGAGNCACCCGAGGGAGTAAGGGCGCGGTGTCCGGCCACCCGAGGGCCCGTGTCCCTGTCCGGCCACCCGAGGGCCCGTGTCCGGCCACCCGCGGCCCCCGTCAGCGGGGTATCGCCCTGTGTTGGCTCCCTGGCAGCGCCCCATCCTCGGGCGGCTTCCCCCTGGTGTGGCTTCCCCTTCTCCCGCTCCTTCTCACCCGGCCCTCCATGTTCTCGGCCTTAAAGCCACCCTGAAAATGGAGTTCCACGGCTTGTTTCTCCTCCAAGTCATGCTCTCAGTTTGCCTTGGAGATTCTGCTTGCTCACGGTGATGCTCCCCTTGCTGCTCAAATTTCTTTGTGTAAGCATAAATAACCTCTCCGGTGAGAGCAGGGGCGTCAGCCCTTGCTATTTTGTACACCCTTAAAAATGTATCGCTGGAGATGTGGATTTTTGTATACGGACATTAGTGCAAGGGATCGCATTTCATTACTGCCCCGAGGAAAAGCAGAATTATTAGAGTGAATATCAGACTTCGTCTTTTGTTGGGGCGAGATAATTCAGCTGGCTAATGAGTTGATACCGAGCAAGAAGTCATAGCCTGTTGTAAGTTGTGAGAGTCTTCCCTGGTTTTATATAATAAATAAACGAGGCCTGTTTCCCATCCCAGCTTCATAATAACAAGTATGAAAGCCTCACTGATTTCTGTAGCTGTTTATTTCTGTAGCTTTTTATAATTCCCTCTGCAGTCCATTGAAAATCTTCACTTGGGCTAAATATGGTTAGCCTCTCAAAGTTTCTGTGTTTCTCAGCTCCACTGTTTTCTGGTAGTTTCTTTGTTGTCGCTGTTGCTAGATAAAAATACTTAATGACTTCTCATTAATGCATGAAAGTTAGACAAAAGATATAATAATTCTGGGTTTCTTCCCTGCTTGGGTGTAGATTGGACTTGCTCTGCCTGGTTAGGGCTGTAGCAGAGAGATAAAGGAATAATCTCACAAACCTTGTGTTTTTGCAATCCAGAGTTAAGCTTTAAAAAAGCCATTTGTTTACTTTGCATCTTGAAATGCTGGGTGGAAATTGGAAGACCCTGAACCCTCATCAGTCCTATTGTTTTTAGTGAATATGCACATTTTCATTGGCTTTGTGTTTTGATTTCCATGTAATTGAAATCTTAAGTAGTGATGTTTCCCTCTTTCCCCCCTCTCCCCCCCCCACTTGAATTGTCAGCTCTAAAAATAAATGTAACAGGGTGGATGCAGTGCTGGACTTTCCAATAAAGGAGTACACTTTAAGGGAGTACTGATCTCAGTACTGTCTCTGCTGAGTAAGGGTTATCTCACAAAGAGTATAACATATATTGGAGAGGTTGTAGGGTAAAAGCCTAGAACACTGCTAATAAACAAGGATCTGGTTTGTGTTTCCAGTGGTTTCCCAGACAATGCTAAGGTTATAGGAAATTCTCTGCTTGCAGTGATGCTCTGAATTAAGAGGAATCACAGGTCTGGTTTTCATCTGCATTATTTGTTAGTATCTCCTAGAGTACCTACTTAGCTGGTAATTGAAACTACAAGAGCATATGCTAATCAGGGCAGTGCACACAAGAATACTTCTTCTTAAATGGTTAAAGCTGAGCTTAAAAATGTGATTATAGGCAAGGAATAAGACCAAAAATCTGTTTAAGAAAATATTGAATTAACTTGCAGTCAGAGTTCATCTGACAGCTCTCATCTACTTTTAGTTTTCTATAGATAGATTTTCACCAGTGCTTCTTGGGGAGTCTGAATCACAGAAAAGATGAGCTGTGCTCTGTGCCACTTTGGGCCTAGAAAAGATGTCTGGTCAGTAAGTGATGGCAAAGTTGTTTTGTGGACAGTGGCTTTTCTTAATACAGTCTTATTTTGACAGCAGTAACCATGAGCAATAACACTTTTTTTTTAATAGAACTGGGCTCAACTGTCACAAAGAGTCATTTGTCTACTAACAATGAATGAAAGCACAATATTAGTCGTGTCTCCTTTCAAAATAGTTAAATTTCATGGTATAAGACAAGCTTATTTTGAAGTGTAACAACAAAAATACGATGTAGAATACTGAGGAGCTGCTGAATGAGAATCTTGTGTTGTGTCTTTGAAGAGAGGAGTTTCTTTCACTCCAGAAGTGTTCCTGTTGAGGATTTTCTTCAGCTGGCAAACAGGGTTTAGGCCAGAAGCTCTGCTTGTGTTTTGCTCTTGCTCTGCTGCCAGGGTGTGTTTTATGGACGCCCCTCATCAGCTATAAGTTTGCACAGTTGTCAAAAGAGGGTGTGCCCAGCTTCCAGGCAACCGTACTGCCTTGGAGGAGCCCCCAGATCAGAGTGGATTTGGCTGGGAACTAATCTCTTGGGGTCAGAAGGGTTTGTCTGGAAGGTGCACAGCTGTTGCTGCAGAAGAGAAGCAGCAGGTTTTGCCGGTTTACGTTCATGTTGTGAAGTTTGTTTTGTTGTTTTGTTGTTTTTTTGGTTTTTTTTTTTACTTCATACAAAGACATGTATGTCCCTTTCCAACACTGAGCATTGTTCTAGTGAGGTGTTGCTTTGGCTTTCCCAGCATGGACCAAGAGCTCTGTGATATGCAGGTCCCTTCTGCTGTCTCCCTCATTTTTCTAGGAATTACTGCCTTTTGGGTGTGTAGAGAACCTTACAAGGATGAACACAGCTTGATCCAAATAGTCTGGGGGATGTGGATTGAATAGCAAGACTGATATTTTGAAAATGATGGCAAGGTGTTTCTGGTGAGGAAGAAGGGTAAAATTACATCTCTGTGGATGAAAGATGGGAAATTAAGTAGCAGTGGAGTTGAAATTCATTAAATACCTTGCAATATCCCTTTTCTTTATTTTAACCCGTAAGTTTTTGGTGGAAAGATGTTAACTCTTCTCCCTTTGTTCCTTTTAGCTTGGTTTTACTCTTGGCAACGTGGTTGGGATGTATGTGGCTCAGAACTATGATGTGAGTATCCTGGTATTCTCAGAGGTAAACTTGATCTGAACTGATAATGTACAGCTTTCTTCCCTCAATTGTAATTGATTCAGTCTTTATTTTCATGGGTTTTATTATTTAAACAGAATGCAGATCATGCTGAATTTAGTTACAGGAGAACTCAGACTTCTTCAGGAAGAATTACCTCACTGAAGGAGTGTCAGGCCCTGGAATGGGCTGCACAGGGAAGTGACAGAGGAATGATTGGACACGGCACTTAATGCTGTGGTCTAGCTGACAAAAGTGGTGTTTGGTCAAAGGTTGGACTCTGTGATCTTGTAGGTCTTTTCCAACACTTAACTGCAAAAAATAGTGCAACCAAAGCATCATCTTCTCTGTGGTGGTGTAGTACTTAAAGCCCAAACTTCTGTTCAGTCCTAGAGCCCAGCCATCTACAGGCAAAGACAGGAGAAACAGAAGAGGTTTATCATGGATTTTACCAGCGTTAAGATACTGGTTTCCTGTCTTGGATAGCCTGTCTTCTTATAGTTCTCTACTCAGTATAACTGTTAATAAAAATCCTCAGAGCATGTGAGATGTCTTTCCTTTGGATCTAATAATGAAAATAAGTTTTGCCAGCTTTTTTTTTTTGAAAATGTGATACTTTCTCCTACTTCAAAGAGTGTATTGACCTGCAATCTTTCTTTTTCTTTTCTCACAGTGAGAAAATAAAGAGAGCTTTCTTTTTTTTTTTTTTAAGCTCTCAGTTAACAGAGTTTTCAATGTGAGAGGGCAGAGGAAGAAGAATTCAAGCTGAGCCTTCAAAACATGCTTTTAGTTTCTGGCAAGTTAGCAAAATCCCTTGTAAGAGCAGTGCCACTTTACTATCTGGCTAGAGGAGTTAATAACTATTAACATACAAATTTTTAAAAGTCTTATGCAATCTCTATTAGCCTTAATAAAAAAACAGTTGTTGAGGCTTTGGTGACATTTATGTTTTGCTTTCCTCTCATCTTCAGTATAAGTCTTACTGACTTATTATTGATGTCATCTTGCTTAAAAAATCTTACATTTGGCTCTTCGTTTATGCACAAACTTTGATAATTTTTCCTGTCATCCACTCCAAAAAAGGACTAATGAAAAGCTGGTGTTTTCTGTGCAATGTTTTACAGTGTTACAAAAATACAGTCATAAGAATAAATTTGGATGTATCAATATGTATTACGAGCATTGTGTGGTGCTTTTCTGGCAGCACTGATCAAGTATTGCCACAAGAGGGGGACTCAGGCTTTTGATTTACTGGAAGTGGTTCCCTGGAAATGTAGCACTGACTTGCAGGATGGGCATGGAAATTTTATTGCTGGTGTTGAAGATGATTGATTTGAGATGACATTTAATATAAGCTTGTTATAATGAAGTCTTAATTCTGCAGCTGTATACACAATATGCTTAGTAATAAGTACATGGAGTGTTCTGCTGACAGTGGTGGAGTTCTCTTGGTTTAGTTTAAATGTCAGGTGTGTTACAGGCTGGGCTCTTAATTTCATTTGCTCAAACAGAGCTTAATTCTGAAAAGGAAGGTAAGGGGAACTTATGTTACTAGTTCTTTGAGCCTCAGACCATTCAATAAGAGAGCTACATTCTCTTTGGATTAACTTCTGCTCTGCAGTCAAGTTACCTATGAAGTAAAGACCCAGGATTTTTTTTTTCACAGCTAAGAGTGGAAAATTTTCTTTAATTTCATTTGAATCAGTTAGCTTGTAAAATCATACATTATCACTTCCCAGTTTTAGCTAGTCGTAATGTTTTCTTTGCTATTAAGAGCTTCAGATTTTTTCCCCTTTCAAATTATCAAAATTTACTTTTGGATTATTTTATCAAAATTCTTTTATTTGTAAGAGAAAGCTGAAGTTTTGAAACTCACAAGCAGTAAGTTGAATTTTCATTCAAGTGTGAAACTTAAAGGGTGCCAATTTGCAATGCAGTAGAATTCCCCGGTGAGGAATTTTGTTTCTCACCAGAAGAACAAGGAGAAGTATTTCTTAATAAATTTCTTGACAACATATTTGGTGCTCATGAACATCTCTTTTCTCTTGGGTTATGACCTGGCTAGTGCAATCTAATTTCCCCTTTGAAAGCCTGTGCATCCGTGTTTAAATCTGCTTATTCTTGGCAGTTCGTCTTCTTTCAGTCAGGAAGGCAGACTGGTCATGCTAAATTTCCTGTAAAGTGATCTTTTTTCCTTCCTCCTGTTCCCATCACCACTGGCTGACTTACAGCCTCAATAATATAAGTATTTCATGAAGCCTCATGTGAGGTGCTCTCATCTGCTCTTTGCCTGATACTTCCTAGATTTAATCTCTGTGCAAGGTAACAGATTCTGGAAATATCTTTTAAAAACCAGTATAAACTTATAGAATTTCTTGCTGTGTGTATGATATTGTCTTTCCTGATGATACTCATGTAGCCCAGGATTTTTTGTGTGGAATTTGATTGTTTGGTTTTGTCTTTAAAGATTCCTAATATTGCAAAGAAGCTGGAAGATTTTAAGAAGGATGTGGAAGCCAAGAAGAAACCTCCTAACGACAAGTCCTGAAAGAGCAGTGTTCCCCAGGTCAACTCTGTGTGCACCAAGGATGCAATTTACCTTTCAGGCAGCAAAGGTCAAGTAGAGGGTTGGCATGGGAGGTTCCTCCACTCTTAGTCTCCTAGAACTGGAATATCCTTCTTTTGAAAGGGCGGCTGTGAACTTTTCCTGGGACTGATTTTCAAGGGTTTCAGAATTTGGATTTGCAACTGATGTGTGACTGGATGATGTCATTTGTATTTTTCAGTATTTCTTTTCCTAATATTTTGTAACCAGTTTTTACCTGATCCAACTGGGTTGCTTTTGGTCTTGTTACAATGTGTACCTCACACTTGATAATACCCTAGCTCTTAGAACAGCACAAAAGAAATTAAATGTGTCAAGAAGTAATTTTCAGAGTTTCTTGTCATTTGTTGTGAGCAGTGGTATTCCACACACACAAGCAAAGCAAAAAAAACAGCTGTTAAAACCCCTATTGTGTGAAAAAGCACACAACATATTGTAGAACTCCTGTCTTCTGTTTGAAACCATAATTGTGAAAGTTCCTGTTATAAATTCTGAAAGAAAAGTTGCAATTTGAATAGATGTCAATTTCATTAATTCAATAATTTCTCAAATAATTTCTTCCCTTAAAATGGAAGAGTTCTATCAACTTTTTAACATGGCCTAAATTACAGTCTCCTTGACAGGCTTTTGCAGGATGTGAAGCACAAAGAAAAGTGCCAGGAAGATGTTCTTGCTTTTATTGAGGGTGCTTGATGATGCACTGCTGCAGACAAGCACAGAATGACCTCCGTTTTTTCAGGCTCCAGATTAAAGCATACCTAGAGTGCTTCTCCATTAATGTTTTAATTAGGATGAGGATTGTGCCTTTAAAGTGGTTTGTCCTTTTACTATGTTTTCATTCTCATCATATGAACACTGTGGAGCACATGGTCTGTATTCCTCTCAGAAGAGACTAAATCAGAAGATGTGCTTTGATCTCTCATGGGTGTTTAGTCCTTCAGACAGGTCTAAAGACACTCAGAAGGAAGAGAACCCAAGCTCTGGGCACTAATTGTCTTGCTTTGTCAGTGAACTGTGCTGTTTGATATAAACATAGCATCAAAGCTTTAAAGTACAGAACTCTGTGTACCCATTGTATTTTTTACCCTCTACACTAAAGCATTCAATTTGGATATATCTGAGTGCACTCCTAGTTCAGGAGTTCTCACTGGATCAGTAAAGACACATTTACAGAGTGCCATACATCAAATGCTTGCATCCTTTCCCAAAGTTTGGTGGTGACAAAGTTCTTCCACAATGCATTCCTGAAACAGAGGAGACAATTCCTCATGCAAAGATTCTCCTTCTTAAGCACTATAACTATATATAAGGAATATTTCATCTGTAATTTTAAATCCTTCCTTTTGCCTCTGCCCTGAAATGGGTAGCTGATGTAAAAGCTTTCAGTCTTTGCAAAGGGTTATTGTCAAGTTTAAAAGCCAGCTCGTCAGACAATCTTTGTAGTGATACAGCCAATTTCTCTACAGTAAAAACTCCAAGAAACTCCAACAGGGAGGAATGGTTGCACTACCTAATATCAGATATCAGAAACCTTGTGGTAGCAGCATGTGTGGAAGACACCCACAAAGTGCTTGGTGAAGGGGTTTCCCAATTGAAGTACAATTATGTTTGGCTTTTACTGAGTACTGTATGTTCTGCTGCTTGTGAGGGCTTTCCATTACCCTTCACAGACTTCAGCCCTGACTGAAGGAATTTTCTTCCATGCCCAAAAACATTTCCATAGAGTGATAGCACTACACAACTGTTTTGATGATTTCATGAAGCATGATGAATTTACGTTCCCCCAACTTCCTCTCCTCCACTCCCTTTCTTAATCTTGAGCATTGAAAAATACTGTCTGTAACCCATTCATTTTCCTTTGATCACCATATAAAAATATATTAGTGTTTAAAATTGGATTATTTTGTTCCTCAAACATATTTTTTATTCTCCCCTTTCTTTACATGGGGATGAGAAGTGAAATAATGTTCCAAATCTCAGTATTTGTTGCAAACAGGCCAGTTACTGTAAAAGTGTTTTTGGAGCTGACTCTTTCAGCTAAACATCCCAAGTAGATGTTAGGATTTATTTTTTCCTATCATATTAGGAAGTGAAAAGCTGCAGCTATAATGCTGTAGAAACTATATATGTTTATTAATATTGAAGACAGGATTTCTGAGGTATTTCACGGTGTTTGCAACACTTCCCATTTTAGCTCAAGCTGGGTTATTTCCTCCCACATAGTAAGCTCTAAGTTTATATAACATTATAACACAGCTGATGTGGACTTTGCAACTACTGTATAACACCTTTTACCTAGCCTAAGGTTATCCTAGGAGATATTAAAATTTCACCTTGCCTTTCAGAGGGCAGAGGGTAAGCGTAGATAATGACTACTTGGTGCAGTTATTTTATCTCAGTACAAATTCAATAAAAATAATCTTGGTTTAAGAATTTGTAAAATAAATATTAACATGTACCACCAAGAAGTCTAACAAACAAAACTGCATCTTTCTTTTTTGTCCTTATGAAGCAGAAATAAAAAGAAATGTGCAGGTGACTTCCTTCTGGATTTTAGCAGCAACTTACACATTGATAACCATTCAGAGTGCTTTGGATGCACTGGTGTCAGCAGGGCACAAAAGATGGATGCTCCATGAGGTTACCTTGGAGCAAGTTTCCCACTTAACATGGGCTCTGTGAATGTCTGCCCATTTCAAATGCCTGTGTGGATAGCTAAAATTGCCAGCTATAATATTTAGGCTTCCTTCCTTTGCTGAAAACAGTTGTGTTCATGTATTGATTCTTTTGAGATGTGTTCTGGAGCTGAAGGTTCAAGGCAAAAGGGGAAGAAAGGAATATATGAGCTACTAACAGACTTCTAAGATATTTACTGTGGATTGAGAGTATTATCCTGTGTTGGAAAATACTGCCCTAAGGCTCTTCTGTCATTAAACACTCAAGGGTTAAAAACCAAAATAAACAAAAAGATAGCAAGGCTAATTATTAGCTTACTGGGCACCAGAACCCAAATAAAGTTGGTGGGTGAACCTCACAGAACTTCATTAACATGAGTATTCTGTGGTTTTATATCCCAGAACCACAGCCCACCGCCTTATGATGTGTGCTCCATCCCTGGTGAAACAAAAACATGGCGAAGCAAGAAACTGGAATTTTTGGAATTAACAATGTGTTAATTTCATAAGCCTGGATTATATCTGTTTGCAGAAACAAGATTGTGCATTGATATTCAAATGTAAAAATCAATATTCTATATGGGATGCAGAATTATTTTGGACATCAGTGTGTAAGTTGCTGCTAAAATCCAGAGCAAAGTCTCCTATACAGTTCATTTTATTTTTGCCTCAAAAGAGAAAAAAAGAGAGATGTAGTTTAGTTTGTTAGACTTCTTGGTGGTGCATGTTAACATTTATTTTACAAATTCCTACACCAAGGTCATTTTTACTGAATTTGTTCTGAGATAAAATAACTGTGCAAATTATTTACTTTTTGAGCTGAAACATACATTTTTTACAGATGATGAGTTTTACTTTCTGAAAAATAAATTTTGTAAGTTGCCCTCAGAAGAGGTGTTCTGGATTCAGACTTTAATTCACCTGAAAAAAAAAAAAAGGAATACCCCAATCCTGTAAATCACTGACTCAAACCATCACTACACAGTAACTTATGATGAAAGCCCAAAAGCTGGAGTGGAACACTCTTTGTTTTCTGTGTGGAAACATGGATTCTGCAACAGAATAATTACACACATTAGAACCCTTCTCTGACCACTGCACTTTTGGGGCCCAGAGATGTAATCTAATAAGTAAGATATCAATAAACATGTGAAAAAAATATAAAAGGGTCTGTTTTAAATTCTATTATTCAATTTTTCTGCAAACAAGAGAGACTTGAACAACCATGTGCAAGTATTAAGTACAGCTATCATGTTCTGTTTTTTTCCCTGAAAAACATCAGATATGGAATGAGTAATTGCTACATATAAATCATCTCAATTTGCTTTAGTTAAATCGTTCAGATTTTAAATCAGGTGTATTAAAAAAATACATATATGAAGCCCTAATAAGATTTTAGTAAAAGGTAATATAAAAATGTGAGATAAAATATTATACTTCTATTAGTTAACGCAGTTCTACTCTGTGGATAAATACTGAGCTGAAAGCAGAAGTTTTGTTTTTAAGGATTGATGTACGTGCTGAATTTTGAAAGCACATTGAAATCACTTAATTTGAAATCAGGGTTATTTGCCCTCTGAACAAAAATACTTCTGCCTTGGTTGTTGGTGGAGACAAATTTGAAGTTGAGTGACAGTACACTCTAACTTAGGAGTGAAAATTTCTGACTTATTTACAATTTGCCACTACTACTACTACTAGTACTACAAAAAGCAACAATGAAGAGCAGAATCCACTGGTGGGGCATGCACTGACTGATCTGATGTGGAAAAAAGGCCAGGACAGTACCCTGCCTTCCTGCATATAGCTGGTGGGACATGGCAGTAACAAGTGCATGCAGCTGTGAATATGAAAGTGTGCAAAGAGCACCAAAACAGGAGAAACAGACTGTTGGGGAAATTCCTTGCCTGAGTCCACTGCAAATGTCTCTACACCAATCTCATGAGACACAAGCTATGCCAGAGCCTCCTGGAAATGTTTCTGAAGAAATATTGTTTCAGATGTGCAATAGCACCAAGCCATTTCATTTACCTACTGCTATTGCTGTTCTTACTGAAGAGTGTTGCTGGATGCCCTGTTTGATTTGTCAATAATCCCAGGTCTCCCTACTGCTGGCTGGAATGCCAGCTGGTGCCTCTCACAAATGAGAATATCACCTGGGAAATCTCTGGGATAGCAAGGTGTGATGGGAGCTGAACAGAGCTGAGAAATCAGTATTAGGAGGGCAGAGTGATTTGTTGCTGAGCAGCAAAGCAGTTGGAAGATGCTGGTGGATGAAGCGTGAAGTGAAAAGGATCAGAAGATGAGTGCAAGTAAAAGGTGCAGAGCAGCTAAAGCCCTGGGAAGAAAGCAGGCCAGAAAGAGTTTATTGGCAGGGGGAGAATGGTCAAAAGTAACTTTAGTTAGTGTGGACAAAGAGATGTTCTGCTTGCTGTGTGTGGGGACAAAACTTGGTATTGCAGACGCCCCCACCCACTGTAGTGCTTGTCCTGGAGGAAGCTGCTGTTGGTGAACAGGCATTGCAGCCCCTTCCTCTCCTGCTGCTGGGGCTTCAGGATGGAGCTTGTGTCAGGGGAGGACAGGGTGCCTCTGCTTTGGGCACTGCTTTGGGGTCTGTGTTCAGCAGCAGCCTGGGGAGCAGGGAAACACGCAGGGAGGGCAGCAGGAAGGGTGTGGAGGCTCTGCATGGCAGAGGCTGCTGAGAGCTTTGTGTGCTGGAGTGCAGCACAGCAGCAAGCTCAGGGTGGGGGAACACAGAGCAGGTGGGATGGGAGAAGAGGTGAAAAAGTTGTTTTATGCATTGGGGGTCATGGGGATGCTTTAAGTGACTCATGCATAGAAACACTTTGCTATTCAAAATGAAGTTTACAGGAACTACCAGGAATAGCAATTGTTTCATTGAAGGATGCTGCTTCCTGCTTTTGGAACAAGGGCTAAGACCCGCTTTTGATCTTTTTTCCATATTTCTTCCCTCTGCCAGCCTGAGACCTTTTATTGTACCTGTTTATTTCCAAGATGAATCTGGGATCCCTCTGTTTTGACAGAAGTAGTAAACCAACACCTTCTGCTGTCTCAACACCACTTCTCTAAGGGTTTGATGGGTTATGGGTGAAATAGATCCAATTTGTATTCTTATGGAGCACTAGAATGTGCAGTAGTGAATAATTTATTTTATTGACATTTTATTTTTGCAGAATAGACATTCACACTATCAACTAGAGAGCCTAGATTAAAAATGGAAAGCATAAAAATTCATTAAAGTGTATGTGTGATTACATGAGATTCAGTAATTCTAATATACAGCTTAAATGTATTGCCATTAAAGAAATTATTAAAAACTGGACATAATACATGAGAAGACTTAATGAGTGTCACAGGGATCCAGTGAGGAAAGCAAGGCATTCACTTTGTTAATGAGAGATAAAGAGATTGACCTTTTGGCTTGGTAGTTATTCACTCTCTGCCAGTTTCCTACATTTGAAGTTCCTGCTCTCTGGGCTGCTAGAGAGCAGGGGTTGTGATGTTGAAGTGAATGCACAGGATGGGAGATACACCAGCACCACTCCACTTCAGCCCTCTCCCTTCTTACTCATGGAGCAGCACTGGGTGCCATCAGGGATGAGCCTTTCTCTGTCACGGGAATCAGAAGTGCACAACTAAACAGCAGCCAAAGAGACAGGAGAGTGACAGGGGGTGTTGGGCTGGAAAGGTTTTGTTGGTCACAGCTTCCCCTGCTGAAAGAACTCCCACTGCAGTAATGATAAAGTCTTGAACAAAACCTTCTGTTCCTGAAACTGCCTTCCAAAGTCAAGACTGCAAGTACTGCAATATTGGAAATGTATACTAGTGCTGTGTGAAAAAAAAAAAACAACAAAAAACCCATGTTCTCCTTCCTAGGAGATTTCTCCTTCCTCTCTGGTGGTTTCTATTATCCCTTTGAAGTGCTGTAGCTGGTAGTTGGCAGCTGGATTTCTGTCCAGGATATCTGTCCATGAGTTAGGTGGAAAAATGATTTTTGCAAAACAGTGATGAGTCATTTCAAAAAAAGAATAATTTGCCCTCAAAAGAAGTAGGCTTATAAAACTCCTCTGGATTTGGAGATAAGGCTCACCCTACATTCAGTGTAGAAGTCAATAGTAGGACTGAATGTTCTAACACTGAGTACACCAGTGTATGTGTACTTGTCTTGTGCCACTGGAGTCCTAATAAAAGTCCTGCATAAATGCTCTAAGGCATGAAAAATCTATAAGGAGATAATTTGGAGGAGTGGATTTTTTTCTGAGTTATGGCATCCCAGAGAAAGCAACAATGGAGCAAAGCTAATCTCTTCTTTTAATTCACACTGATTTTCAGAACTGAAAAGCTGTTGCAGAACACTTCCCAGTGGATTTTCTTCATGGTTTTTCAATGGATCCTGGTTCTATATATACACAAGTTTTCTTCTTTCTTTCGTCTGTGAAATGTAGGTGTAATATTTTGTCCCAGCTTGCTTTGGTCTTGCACTTTTGCTCTTTTTTTCATTGAAGATTACGTTTGGCTTGTGATGTTGCTGACTGCTGCCCATTCTGGAAAGTTGTTCAGCTGGAAGAGCCTAATTCCCCACGTGTTGATGGCCACCATGACAACAGCCAGGCCAATCAGATTTACCCCCAGGCCAGCTTTCACCTGCAAAAGCAAAATGCATCAGAGCAGCTTAATCAAAAGCAGTTAACATAGGAAAAAAAAAAAAGCAGTAGGCTCTATACTGACTCATATATACTATGATAATTTATGTATAGTGATTTCTGGAGCAAAAAGAAAAAAGGTATAAATGAGAGCATATGTGTTAGGGTATATGTTGGAGTATTCAGGAATGATGGGTGGAGACTGATGCAGCTTGTTGTGAGCTGCTCAGTTTGTCACTTGGACTCCTCAATCAGATAATGAGAGTGGGGAGTTAAACCACACATAACAGGGTGATACACGACTTACTGTGGAGCTATGTGATAAATTTCATTTCTTATGCTCTCTTGTGCTTGTCTTAGTAGGTCAGTGCAAAGGACTGCATACTCCTAAAACTCTTTAGATCATTACGTTCATTTAAAAAAATACAGATAAGAAAGGTGTGCATCCTACAGCAGATCTATGGTTGTTCTTAACCTGTCAGATCTGTTGTGTAAAAGCAGTGCAGACATCACTCCTTAATATTAGCACTAATATAATCATCATTATTTGCACCAATGCTGCTATTATGATGATTATTATTAATAATAATACTTATTATTATTATTATATAATTAATATAATTAAATTATAGCTGCTGAATGTGGGAGTAGGTGTTAGAGTTGCATGAAGCATGGGAGGACATACCCAGTGGCAGGACTCACCATATCTTTGATCTGGCAATGCCCATAACTGAAGACAATGGCATTTGGAGGGTTGCCCACAGGCAGCATCACCGCAAATGAGATGCACATGGTGACAGGAATCAGGGTGTATAAAGGGTTGATAAGCAGGGTTTCTGACTGGAAGGACAGAGGGAGAGAGGTGTTTCACCTAGTCAGTAAAAGTCAGGGCTGACAATTACTATGAAAGAACTCTGTTTGCTGTGAATCACACCTGCCTAATTTCTAAACTTAAGTGTGGAAGTATTTTTTGGTTGGTTGGGTTTTTTTGGAGCAATGCCGTAATTTTGAGCTCGTCATGCTCCAGGGATCTCTCTTGAGACATTTCACACTAAGGGAGAGTGGAGTTTGCTACTAATAGGACACCTTTGCTCTTTCTCCCACTTGTTCTCTGTGGCGTTCTATATTGTGTCTTCTGGACCTTAACACTGACTGCTGCTACAGTCTTCCTCCATGAGAAGTCACAACAGATTAACAAAAATAACTTCCTTCTTCCAGTTGCTGAACATGTTGAAACCATTATGTGATGTCCTCCTGAATAGTGGCTGCGAGAACAAGCTCATGATCCAAACTTGCATAGTGAGAAGACAGGATTGATGGGGTATTCTCCACAGTGGGCTAAAGAATGCATTGGTGATAAAATTTTCCATTTTCATTTACATTTCTTTGGCCCAGTTTCATATGAGAGGGAAAGAGAAGGATAAACAAGGCTACAATAATTTTGGGAAGTGTCTCCAGGTTACTTTTGCAATCTAAAAAGAGAGTCTGACTTAGGATGTCAGTTCATGCTACAAGTAGATTGCTGCTCTAAATAATTTTTCAGAAGAATCTATTTCTGCATGGAGCAGAAGCAAATCTGAACTCCTAAGCCACAGAAACACATATTTTGATCTGACCACATCTTAATATTAACTCAGAACTGTTCACATAATATGCTTTGGGATAATCCCATAAAATAGTTGTAATAGGGAAAGATGAATAATGACCTTTATTCTTGGTAAGAAAAGTTTCACATTATATTTAAAAAAAAAAGGAAATTTTCTGTAACTGCTATTCCAATATAAAATTAAATTACTGTCTCTTTCTTCTACCTTTGTTAATAGCATCCTGATTTTTTTTGTCCCTTAAAAAACATCTCTGCTTTGCGTGAGGGAAGACAGTATTCTTGCCATATCAACCCCTTGAACACTTCTAAATCTGAAATAAAGTTCAGCACTCCAGTCTTTTCTCACAAGGAGGGAGCAGGTGACTACTAAGTAATGAACAACACATTTAAAATAATATTGACAAAATAATCTCAAGCTTTATGTGAAATTCACCTAACTTGTTAATTCCACAGTCATCTTTTCTTGTACCTGGCTTGTGAATTCCTCAGTGAATTTTGTCTGAGAGGTATTATAAGTTCCTTGATGCTAAAATATGCCTTTAGCTGCCCAATTATATTATTTTTCCTAGTTTCAAGACTACAGAACAGTAGCTTGGGAACTGAGGCTGAGTTTCATGTGCACAGAGTGTCAAGACCCTGACATCCTGAAAAATTCCTGCAAGCCTGTGAGGAAACAACAGCCTAAAAATGTCACAATTTTAACTCACCATGCTGCATAAAATAGGCAGAAAGATGGTTATGGTTGCTGGATTGCTAACAAATTCTGTTATAATGGACACCAAAATGCAAGCCAGCAGAGTTACAGCCCAGTAGGGAAGGCTGCTGAGGGAGAGCATTTGACGTCCAATCCATGTAGAGAGGCCAGAGGTCTGAGGAAAAGGACAGAAGCACAAGAATTACTAAATACTTGGTATGTTTGTAAAACACATTCTTCTTTCCATGGCAGTTTACATCTGAGAATCCTGCGAGCAAATAAACGAAGTTTAGGTCAATGCTTTCTGCACTTCCTTTTGCTCAGTAAACTAGATTTCACTGCAGTGTTTAATAAATAACAGAAAGACATATACGGAATGCAGGGAGTGCTGCCCACTACATTATGGACAAACTTAAAAGTATCCACATCATAAATCCAAATTGGGAAGCATACAAAAGAATAAAAGAGCACATTGATAATATGTTTAAGAAGGAGGATAAAAAAAATCTACACTGGTACCTTGCATCCAGCTGCTAAGGCATAACCTCCTCCAACCAACACGACGATCTCCCAGGGCATGGTTTTCTGAAAGTCCTTCCAGGTAATAATGGACTCCAGTGGGTTAATGTCTGCTGACTTTTCACCATCTCCTATATCAAATAAAGTGTGTGACCAGTACTATACTGCCCTTTTTGCAAAGATCTTCACATTTTTCACAAGAATAAAAATGACTGAAAATTCATGGGACTACCTAAGAGAGAGGCAAAGAGGCAGTGCCTGCTTCTCTGGATAGCTTGGCCACAGAAAATGTATTGTGTTAACTCCAAACATCCTGACTTTCCCTTGGCTGCTCTGCTGATGTAAATAGTTGTAAACCCCTGTGTTTTCATGTTACAGCTTTTTGAGGGACTGTGAGCTGTGCTGTGATCTGCATGTGCACGTCTCTGTAGGCCACTGAGATGGTGTTAAAATGGGATTATATTATCAAAGAAGGGCTATGAAGTAGGCCACGATGCTTGATAAAGTGCATTTAGGCCCCTAGATTTTATCTGAGGGTTTTTTCTTGCAGGAGGAAATAGAGAATGTCATATTTTCCTAAAACCTGTACAACATATGAGAGTATAAAAATATATGTTTATATACATTTAAAAACTCTACACAGGACTGTGCAGACAATTTCAGTTTGATACAGCACTGCTGAAAGACTGGCACAGCAAACCAATCAAAACACTGAGTGCTACCCAAACACAAATGTGAAATAATCTCATTATCAAGAAGACTGTGAGAGAAGCATTTCACAACATTGGAACATTGTCTGGGGCTTTATAACCTCTTTTATGTTTATCTTAAGACATTATAGTGATTTCCACTGTATAAGTGAAGACTAATTTTTTTACTAGGGTTTCTCTTAAGCTGATATTGAATTATAGTTTTTTAATATGGAACTCTATCTAAACCTTTCCTAAACCTCAGTCCTCAGTCCTAATGTCTATTAACTCTGTTAGCACACAAGAGGTGGCAGTCTCAGATTCAAGACCCATTTGTCATCCTCTGCATGAGACAATATGAATTACAGCAAAGGAAAAGGGGCTCTGATGTAGGAAGGGCTGGTATCAGAGGAGAGACTGAACCTTGACTTACCAACATAAAAGCATCTTCTTGGAACGTTATACAGACAAAAAACCCCCACATCATTAGACACTGAAAAATGTAGCAGCTCTCTTTCTTACTGTAATCTCCTCACCTTTTCTCTTTTTTCCAAAACATGGCTTTTTTGCTGGAATCAGGAAAAGGAGAAACCCAAGAAATACAGAGACAGTGGCATCAGTCCGGTAACCTTTCCTAGGAAAGAGACAGCAACATTTTCATAAAAACACATTAACAGAAGCATTTACAAATCAGGTACATAACTCCAAGCACATTTCTGCAGGTGCAGTCATATTCCCACATCTGAAGTCATACTAAGAGCCCACTAGAAAAAATATGCCTGCATATCAAGGATACAAATTGGATTTTTTTCCCATTTATTAAACTGACTCTGGTAGCCAACTTCAATCACAGCTCAACAATTTTTAACATTCTGACTGAAAAGAAATAATCCCTTTTGGTTTACAAATCTATTAACTTGGAGGTACAGAAAAATAGTGTGTTTACTGTAGTGTAAGAAACAGTAAACACATTCTGGGGAAAAGCCAAAGCCAAGTGATCCCTTAGAATTGAACTGTAGATTGATTTTAAATTAAATGTTTAAAGCTCTTTCTGTAAAAGTATTTTTAGGAGTGCCAAACTCCAGTGATCATCAGAAAATCACAGTATTAGAAATTGTTTTTCTGTCAAAATTGGAATGAGAAAATAAAGAAGTTTTATACAATAGCAATATAAAGAAAACTTACATCCAAATCGCTTACTCTTTGATGTGTGTTATAGTGAGCTTTAATGTAATTTGTTTCAATGTCATTTAAAATGAAAGAAAAATTATTTGCTTCAGTTACCTTTCTCAGCAATATTTAATTGAATAGACATTTTCTTGATAAAACACTTTTTGTCAAAAATTTTATTTTCAATTATAGCTGCAATATATTCCAGTGAAAACTTGTATGTGAATGCAGTAAAATATTTTAAGCTCAAAATCTGACCATCCTATTCTTTTACATTCAAAATAGTTTAATTTACTTTCTCTCCTTAACTCACTTTGAATACTGAGAAAGAATGTATTTTTCATTATAAGAACAAATATAATTTAAGAAAAAAAATTCTATTTTTGAATAGAGACTCCATATTTCACTGCTTCGTTAAATGTGGCTGATGATGTCTTAGGGGAAAAAATATTGTAGAAAGTCATAAGAAGCAAGGTTGTATCCCTGTGCAGTTTTTTAGGGGATTTTACTCACTTCTCAAAAAACGATGACCATCCTGGTACAAAGCCAGGCTCACGAGTGAACCAAAGCAAGGTCATCAGGATGAAGAAGAATCCAGTCACCATCTCGGGATAGCTGGAAATAAAAAACAGAGAAAGCTAGGAAGCAGTTCCAAGGTCTGTCTGAAAATTCAAGAGCAAGATCCAGAAGAAGTAAGAAAGTATAAACTGGCTTCAAAAAGGGATAAAAACCATATGAAAAATAGCAAAGAAGATTAGTTTGAATTACAGAATTCCGGATTTGGCTCCCAGCTGGGAACCATATAAACCCAGTAAGAAATAGGCTAAAAATATCCATCTGTATTTGCAATTTAATCATTCATGGGCAAGACCTGAAGGAAAATGTTTCTAAATGCTTGTTTTGTATTTGCATTATTATCTGATTAAATGTGTTAACAAGGTGAAGTTCATATTAGCATTCCACTGTAAACACATTCTCTTGTATTTTTTAGAAGGGTAGAAAGCCTAAGAGCAAATGACAATGTAAATTAGCACAGATGGTGCACACAAGGTGACTTGAGGATACTTGAGGTGGCTTGAGGATTTTTAATTTAGCATAGATTTAAATTAAGATTGATTTCATATTTAGGCACAGCCTGAACAACAGTTTAGTTTCTGAGTTTATTGTATTCAGGCAGTTGATCTCTCAACATTTCAGTTAAACAGAACAAAGACGTTTGTGAAGGAGTTCTGTGCCATATCAGCCCTCCTGAAAATTAAAATCTTGCCAAATAATCTTTTCAAGAGACATTTCTTGCCATCATGCATAAATATTATGGGCAACTGGGAAGGCTGGACAACTCATGGCATGGGAAAAAGCCTTTGTTGTACTTCCATCCAGCAAAATAAGGATGTGTCTGAATTAGGAGAAGGGGTCCTTTAGGGTTCAAAGGTCATCTGAGTCAAGGTTTGTCTTTGAACCCTGGAATAAACTCAAATATTTCCTTTTTTTTTCCCTTTTTCTTCAGAAATAAGCAAGTGAGTTATATGTTAACATGCACGCTTGTAACAAAGTGTTTGATTTTAGTTCATTTTTGCATTTAGTTCTATTACTATCCTGGAAGGGAGGAAAAAGTGCTGAGAATTTTAGAACAAACTACATGAGCCTAAGGCAACATGGCTGTCAATAGGAGACAATGATTTGGCCTAGAGAGGCAAAATCCCAAGGAAAGCAGATCTGGTTTACCTAACGTTTCCCAGTTTCTTATATTCCTCTTGAATTCTTCTCTCTGACATTTCTTCTCGTTTCGTCTTCTTCTTCTTGCTCACAGAACAAGTCTCTTTAAAACTGAGATAGCACAATAAAATAAGGTAAGGGCATAAGGGTGTGTGGGGGGGAGTTATTAAAAAAAAAAAAAACAGCAATGAGGTAGAATGAAAATTCTGGTATCAGGGACTGTGTGGAGAAGATGTGACTGATGCAAGGCCTGATGGCAATGGGAAAGGAAATTACTGCGTGTGATATTTGATTAATCTGGTTTCAAGCTCTTTTAAGATTCAATTCTAGACATAGTTGGAAGGTCCCCAGGGTGCTCTGACTAGTACTGAGTGGGATCTCTGAGAAATCTTGAGCCATGCCTGCGCTCCCTCTGCGTAGGCTTCCTCCAAGAGCTGCCAGAAACCTCCAAAAGCTACAGCTAGTGTCTATCATCACATGGAAAGATTGTGACAGAGGTCAGCTATCAATAGAAATTCTTCATGGGCTAACTATGCTTTCCAGTTGGATCGGGGTTATCCAACATATTTGGGCCCTGCTCTGGCTTTTGAGACCATATTTGCCTTGAATATTCAGGATTCATAATGAGGGAAAGCTGTGCTTGGGATCCCATTAACTGCCATGACCTGTCTGCTTCTGCTTATACTGCCATAATAATAGCTGTTTCTAAACCAGGCACAGCCAGAAAAACACCACAGAGGCCAGGGGAGTCAGCCTGGGGTTCTGTCCGGGTGAAAAATGCCTGTACTTCTGCCAGGGACATGAAAACATGAGCATATTTCCTAGCTGGATATATTGTTCCTCCTCTACATTTGTATGGGTGTTAAATGAATTCCTTATATCAGTTTGCCTTCATTCTGTAAGAAAGTGTGGACATTCTTAATTCAAAATAAGATACTTTCACTTTAACTCTCTCCTCTCCAGAAGGGTTATCTTGCTGAGCTTTGAGCCACAGATCCCTGCTTTTTCACTCCAGCTGTACCCTCTGTCACACAGAGGTGTAACAGCATCTAAGCCAGTATAAAGGAGGCAGCAGCAGTGACTCAGGTACCATGGCAGCACAATTTGCATAGTTCTTTTAGGTGATAATAGGTGTTTTTATGGTTCCTGCTATTTTAATCTCTCATTTGGTACCTCAGTAGGCACCCCAGCTGTAGCACTGGCCAAACCATGGGCTGCAATCTCCCTCAATGTATCTGCTGAAGGCCAGACTTGCAGAGGAATTTGCATTGCTCAACATCCAGACAGGCTCTGTCTGGTCAACAAAAGGGCTTAACCAGGGTTTTCATTTCACATGGGCAAATATTTAACACATTTTTTTAGCTCACTTAGCACTGCCCTTCATCTAGAGGGGTTTTAAATTTCCTTGCAAATCTTGCTGTTAAACTTCAGTAAAATCTACCAGAAGGGAGAGACAAAACTGGAAGAGCCTTCCAAGCTGGAAGAGAAAAGCTGTATAGTTTATAAAGGACAGTTCTGTAGTAACTTCTATCCTTAGCTCTTTGCTGGCAAAGATCCTTTGATGGGTCCATTCTTTTTCACCCTTGACCTGGTCTAAGGCCTTAAAAGTCTGAAATGCTGCTCCAGCTAAGCCAAGTAAGAACAGATTGACAGTACAGGGCATCCTAGGAAAATAACATGATGGGAATTCATTAAATGTTTATGCACAAGCATTAGGCAGCTGTTTCAACATGTTCTAAGTGCTTCCAGGCTCAGGAGGATGTGAAGGCAGAGTATTGAAGCCCAGCTCCCAACGTAATATGTTCTATAATGAAGTGCATTGAATAGAAGTCAGAGATTAAGGAGCCTTGGAATCAACTAGTTCTTCTCAAAAAGTCAATAATGCTGCAGTCCCTGGCATTATTTAGAAGAACACTAATCAGCATGAAGTCTTGGATGCAATGTGGAATTTCAATTTTTTTTAAAACCAAATTAATTGAGGGTCATGTTAGGACCTGTTTCTTCTCAAGATTAAAAAAAAAGTGGCAGAGGGAATTTATATTAGCCTTTTAATTTGGAACTACAAGACTCAGAGACTGACTGAGAGAGGCATGGAGACATTCATCTCTAAATTACTTCTTCAAATCTAGTAAAGGTCAGCAGCAAGCAGAACTCATTATCAATTTATTCATTGTCCTGGGTGAAACAGTGATGTCACTTCAGTTTACTTTTATGAGTAAGCTAAATCAAATTAAGGCCAATTTAATTCCGAGTAAATGTGTCTGCATTACAATTTAATGCAGATTAACGAATCCATTCTAAATGCACACATTTAGACAGTTTTCATTAACTTTGTAAAGACAACATGTGGTGCAAATGAACTAGAAGACAAACTTTTTCTTATTTTGGGGCTTAGGGACTTAATGGTATTAAATGTATTTGTCTCTTAGGCTGTGAGTCCTTTCCTCTTTATAGAGAAATATATATGGAGTCTTTTTACCTTTAATTTTAACTGGCTTTCTGTTAATTTCATTGAGTTGGAGGCAGATCTGAAAAGCAGCTTGTTCACTTGCAGTTATTTTTCTTTTCATCTTTTAAACTGTGCTTTTTCAAAAGGACTTATAACAAGATTTTTGACCCACAAGGGAATCCTCATTGTCATAAAAATGAAAAGATCACAAACCAGTTGAATGTTTAGTACAAATTTCTATCAACAATACCTGGGCATTTCGATCTCAATCTCAAGCAGCAATACTCTACACTGCTGTCTATACAGTGCAGCTAAGCAGTGAGATTTCTTCTGGTAATTGTTCTGGCAAGCAGAAGGAAATTGTACCTAAAAATCTGTCATTTGCCAGTCAAAACTTCTTTGAGACACGTTTGAGAGGAGCTGCAGATGTAAACCATGTATCAGCTGCTTTTGTAATCCATATATCTTGAACAACTTTCACTCACTTGCAGCCCAAGAACAGCCAGTGCAGCCAGAACCAAGTCAGCACCAACATGATGAGGGAGATGGGGAAACTGAACAGAAACCAGGTTCCAAAATTCACCACTTCAGCTTTCGGGTACTGGCTGTAAATTAAAAAAGAGGATGCATGAGAAGTTAGAACAGTGAAGAGACAGGGACCTCCAACAGGCATAGTTGCACACACATCTGTAGGCATATATATCTGTCATGGGGTGACAGAGAAATCCCATCAGTTTGCATTTGCAACAGCTACATTATGTGTGCAGAGTGAAACCAACAGACAAACTCTATGGCTTTCCAAACCTTTAACACCAGATAGTCTGAATTGTCTGACCAGTTCCAAAAACACTTGTAAATAACTGAAGTGAAACAAAAACCCTACCTACCTGTGGTTTATATTAAACCTTCTTTTAGGGTTGTCAGACTTCAGAATGATTTCACCCAGAACCTCTTTCTGTGTCTTCTCATGGGCCACACAAATATTGACTACATTCTGCTGTGCTCTGACAAACATGTTGGATGTGTGCATTTGGTGCAACTGTCATACAAGCAAGATCTTGGAAAATTCTACAAAATCCAAATCCTTGGATTAAGCATAACTTTTGAACTTAATCTTCTTTGCTACCACCATTTAAGGGGGAGAAATGAGAGATATCAAGGCATTAGTGGCAGCAGTAGATGGTCAGAATCAGATCTGAGCTTGGATGTGTTTCTGTGCATGAGGAGTACCACCAGTTTTCTGACAGAAGAACATTCATATTTCTGACATTGAAACCTTGATGTCTTTGAGAGCCCTGGGCCTATGAAAAAGGTAATTCTTAGGTGATCAGAGAGCTGCTTCTCATCTTCTGTGAAGCAAATATGTAAGGCCACATATCTTAGNTGTTTTTGTTTTGTTTTGTTTTGTTTTGTTTTTTTGCATTGCATTGCATTGCATTGCATATTGAGCAGCTGTTTTTATGACATTTCTTCTTTTGTGAGTATTTCTTTGCCTTCTTTGCTCTATCTTCATAGCTTAATGTTTATTTTCCAGAGTGCATTCTGCCTTCATGATAATCAGTATGTCAAATCAAAAGAAGTTGCTGGAGAAACTTCGATGTTTACCACATCCTGAGGAGTTTTTACTTTGCATGAGAGAAAGACATGGATATGTATCAACTTTCAAACATTAACCATTGGTTATAAAATTAGAGCAGAGGAAGAAGTAAGTTTTCTTTCAGGGATAGTGCTCTTACTAGGGTTCCTTGAGGTAGGAAGTGACCCACAAGGGTGATGAGGGCTCACCCACCATTCTCACCGAGTCCAGTGCCACTTACTTGTTGAAGTGCTCGAGGAATATGAGGCTGGTGGAGGTGCCTATGATGGTGGTGAGGCCCCCGATGGTGGCTGCGTAGGAGATGCTCAGCGAGAGGCACTTGCAGACCATGTGGTCGTGCCTGGTCTGGTACCGGTGCCTGCTGCCCAGGCCGAGACCCGAGGGCTCAGGGGGCAGGACCAGGATCTGAGCCTGTGAGGGGACACATTCACAAGCAAAGGTGATCACAACAGCAGCCCAGCTTGCTCCAGTGCCAGAGTGATTCGGGGACCAGAGGAGCAACAGGTTTGTGTAAGAGAGGCCAGGTTTTTCCTCGCAGGGATTAACTGGGATCAGTCCTGGAAACTTGTCCCAGGGCCTGAAATTGCCTGATCTATGACAAAAATGTAGAACAAGCAGTAATCAGACTTCTGGCTAAGGTTTGGGCCAGCTCCATGTCTGACTGGAATATCAGTGGGATACCAAAAGCCTTTGAGGGCTGCAGGGACAGGGTGCCAGCACCAAGCAGAAGGAATCCATAATCCTTGAGGCTTAGGAGCAGCCACCACACAAAGGCTTGGTGAACTTTTCACACTTTTACTGGCTCAGGGCCTCTAATTAGGGATGGAGTGCTGGGGATCTCGAAACGGCATGGAAAAGGCTGAGCAATGGGAATATGGAAGGGGAAGATGCCAGAAAATTTTTCTCCAAAAGAAGCTTTCTCATCAGTGACAGGAAACTGTGTTGGTAGATCAAGTCCTTGTACTGCAAAACAAGGTACAGTACTTCGAGGCACTTCTCATACAACCTGTAATTTAAGAATGAGGAAAAAGGCAGCAAGTGGTTCAGAAAGGCTTGTTACATTTACTAATTTGTATTTTGATTTGTTTTTGAACTATGAATGCAAATTCATGGGTTGATTTTAGCCTATTCTTTCATGGACATAAACTTATGCCATTAGGATACTAAAAAATTGTCATCCAAACAGCAATCTCTTCTTGGATCCACTCAAGAGAATGAGAAATACTGGAATGAATTGATTTAATGGAGAATTTTGAAGCTGGATATTTTGAAAGGCAAAAAGGAAGTGGATATTAAGAGTATCGAACAAAGTGGCTGAACAGATTAATGGTCTGTGCCTGCTGCTTTCTTGTTCTGAGTAGGGTTTTGTGTGCCAGGGGTTGTTACTTTGAGTTGGGCTATTTTCCAAGGAGGATTTGCAGAAACAAAGTGGCTATTACGGTCAAATAATAAAGGAAACTTGTGATCACATTACTGGATGTAGAGCTAAATAAATTTCCCCAGACATTGGGGAAGGGTCCTCTGAACATACCTGTGCTCATTGCATCTAAATGGCAGCAAGAACTGGCAAAGGGCCAAGCTGTGGCTGTGCTGAGACGATGGAGAATGATTCCTTTCAAGGAACAAATATGAAACAGCGGGGAGCAGGTGATATTCACATCTGTCTTTTGTCTCAGGTCTAGCATTTCCTTACCTGAGGTAGTTGCTGCCCATTGCTTGTAGAATTCATTGTTCCAATGGGGTTGGCTATCATGTGCACACCATTCATACTCTGCAAGGAGGAAAATGCCTTTGGATTAGCCCTTATTGTGTTCCTAGGGCCACTTGGAATAGAATTTGTGGTGTTTTTTAAAGGTACTGGGTAGCAGGCTTTGGGGACAAAAAAAAAGAAAAAGAAAAAAAAGATCCAAAACTACAAGAAAATCCAATCCACTAAAAATCAGCTGTTAATTTTATGCTGGGAAAAAAAATAGGTTTAAACCCCCTGGTGTTTTTTTTTTTGTTTTTTGTTTTTTTTTTTTTTTTTTTTTTTTTTTTTTTTTTTTTTTTTTTTTTTTTTTTGTTTTTTTTTTTGTTTTTTTTTTTTTTTTTTTTTTTTTTTTTTTTTTTTTAAATTTTAAATTTTAAATTGATTATAAAGTCAGATTATAATAAGATTAGGTCTTCCTCTGCCATGTAGGAGACTCTAATAGGTCCCTTGAGCCTATGACTTTGTGATATGTGCAGGCTGCTGTAGCAACTGAGAATTCTCAGATTCAGAAGCTGGCAATACTGGAACAACAAAAGATAATATCTGAATTTGCTACAAATCATATGGAATTGTTAGTTTGCTGACTGCATCTCAGGATCTCCAACAAGGAGTACAACAGACTTATATCTTTTGTACTTATGTTGTTGCTGTTACAGAGCTAATGTTCCCCAGCTGATTTGTGCAAGCAGGCTAACAGGTTAAATACAAAGCAGGACATTCTGCAATACCTATTTTCTGCCAACAACCACCACACATTTGAAATAAAGGGACCAACAGTTTTTTTCAGAGCTGTGTGCATTTTGCTCTGCATTAGAAGACAACATAGCACAGAAGATACCACCTATGACAATACCTTTGAGTGCATCAAGGAGCTGAAGTCAGTAGTAGTAGCACTAAAAACAAAGAAAGGAAAAGATACTTTAAAAATGTCTGTTCACCCAGCTCCTACAAGAGGCATACATCATGTGTAGGAGGGGCAACATCTGCAGAACTAGAGTTTACTGAAATTCTGAGTACCACTTATTAGAACCTCTTGTGTGGGCCCTTGGCCAAACAATAAGAGTCATTATTATGTTTTATAGTTCAATCTCTAGCTGTGTAATCGTGGAGTCCCACCTCCGTGCAAGAAAAAAAATTGTTTCTTGGTAATATTTACCCCATCCTAGGAGAGAACTCCATTCTCTGTGGAGTGAATCACCAGGCAATCCAGCACCACTGCTGCCTGTTCTAGTCAAGTTCCTTCTCTGCCAATTTTTCCACTCCTGTTTCTGAGTACCTGCCTGTACCACATTAAAACCTTCCCTAAAATCTGCCTTGTGTGGCATGTGTATTATGCAAAAAAATCCACTGATTTCCAGATGTGCTACTTTTCCTGCCAAATTCAAAGCCCTTTTCCAAGTAATCCTATTTTAATAATAGTTCTGTATGAAATATCCCACACATACTCTTCAACAGATTTTAAAGAGATTAATGGCACAATGCCACTCTGAAGATTTGAATGTATATTGCATAGAAAATATGGCTGGCATAAAGAGAGATAACAGAGTGAATGTTGGAAAACTATGAGAAAACTATTTAGATCTTGTAAGTTAAAGTCATCAACCTGTACTGTTTGATTGATAATATTTGTTTTAAAGTAAATTAAAGTTTAAAGTAAAAGAAACTTGTTTTTCTTTTATTTTGAACAGTTGCAAACAATACAGGAGCTCAAAAAGGGACTGTGCAATTTTGTTCTCATGCTTCATAAGATGCTCCTCAGAATTGGCCTATAATAAATTTTTAGAACATTAGCTTTGTGTACTGTCTAATATATCTTGAACTGATGGTTAATTAGACAATTTGACAAAGAAATTAGTCCTTCACTTGATTTACCCTTTCCCCTTACTAGATTCTACCCCAAATAGAAGCTACTAATGTTTTAAACCTCTGAAGAAATCTGTCTATATTTAAAGAAATCTTCTACAAATTTTGTAGGGGATGAAGGGTGTGTTTTCATGGGTTCTCCCTCCCCACATGTGCCCTTGCCCTCCACTCTCATCTCTCCCTTAAATGCAGGCACTTCAGACTTTCTTCTGGAATGCTCTGTAAGTGATGTCCCCCTGGATATGTCCTGTGGGCAGTCTGTGCTGCACTTGGACCTTCTCCATCACTGTTCCTTCAGGGCAATAGAAATAAAAATCTGTGGACAGCACTTACACAGCACAAACTCAGACTTCAAAAGAGCTTTCAAACCCCCAGAAATATTTTCTTTCTCACTAAAATATCCATAGTGTTAAAAAATAAATTGATACTGCAAAGTTTTAGTGAAATCCAGACCATTGCATTAATCCCATTTATCATGAAAGCCTTCCTTGTCAGTCATATGTGAAACATTCACTCGTAAGGTTTTGCTTGCCCTTCCTGGCTCTAACTCCTGGGTTCATCTCATTGCAACCTGTGTAGGGCTCAAATGTCCAGTCCTGGTGTACAGGGTTCATTCTTACTCCTCATTGATGAAGATAAGCTCCAGTGAAGGTTGGCCGTGCTTTTCACCGAGACCTGCAAGAGAGAAACAGAGAGCAGCCCTTGGGGTAAGAGCTGAGCCAAGGTCACACCACTGGGCCCTGGGGTGCTGCTGCAAGCAAATCTTGTCCAAACAGTCCCAGGTGCTCTCTTGATATGGCATTTCATTATTTTGTATTGTACTGATGGTGTGCATCTGGCAATTAAAAGACTATGATAATAGTAATAATACATGTAATAGACAAGGCTGCATGAAATAATTTTCACCTGGAAACTGTAAAGTGAGAGAAAAAAAGATTATTTTCTTCCTAAACCTTTTGGGAAGGAATGAACAAAATGAACCTTAGAGCTCTTATCAAATTTTTATTATGGGATTGTCAAGAGAAAACCTCTGAGCCTCTTGTAAATGTCCTGGACTTTATTTCCAAAGATTTCCTTGCAACCCTGTAAAACCCTATGACCAAGAGTTTACAGCTACAGCAGATGCCCTAATTCAGTATAGTTTCCCAACTCCTACTCTTCCATCACTTCTAGAACTGCCTTGCATTTTTTTGAAAGGAATATCAGAGTACAAAAAGAAAGAGTATATATCAGTATTTTTGGCAGTATAAGTCTGACAGCTCTGACCTCAATAGAATTTGAATTATACATATCAGCAAGTCTGGTGACTGATAAATAAATAAGAAAAGAGTGGCCAATACTATTTATATACATTTTTATACAAATACCTATTGGCTTGTTTTCTTCGGCAATGGTGCTGCCTGCAGTGGTGATGACCTCGCACTCCTCCTCAGCACTCACCAGCTCCTGGAGCACTGCCTCCACAATTGGCATCACCATTGCTGTGGTGGAGGTGTTGGAAAGCCACATGGAGAGCACCGTGGTGCAGCACATAAAGCAAAGGAGCAACCTGGAGCGCGGCACAGGGAAACACAGGGAATCGGAGGGGGCGGAAAAAGGAGGGGAAAATTTGTAGGCTTTCAAATTCAGAAAGGAAATATGGGTATGAAAAATTCCCCAAACCAAGGTAGCTTTTGCTACCTTGAGTGGTTTCAAGCTGTTGCTGTCAGCCTCAGACTACCCCAAAGCTGAAGGTTCACTCACATGCCTGGCTTGGCTCCAGCCATCATCACCATGCGCAGGGCAATTCGCTTGTGGAGATTCCACTTTTCTACAGAGGCTGCCACACAAATCACACCCATGAGGAGCAAAGTTGTGTTCTTGAAATATTCAGCAGCCACCTGCATTAAGGGCCAGGGGGAGGCAGTCAGTTAAAAAAGCATACAGAAAACATGACAAATGAGAAGAAATATAACATTGTGCATTTTTGCTCCCTAGAGTAAGAATAACAGGGAACTGGAGAAAATAAAGAATTCATAAATCAAAATACACTCTTTGATCTCTTTCTTGTTCTGTTTACAAATAAGGCTCTATCCCCTATTGTTTATAGGCTTCTCAGTTTTGAAGAGATCAAGAGAAATGTTATATTTGCAAGCAGGATGTTCAGTGCCTGAAATAAGTCAGTCATACTCAACTAGGCTCAGATGGAAACAAGCACAGACAAAAATGAAGACTGCTTATTCATGTGCTTCATCTGCTTTTTAATTCTGGAGGTGTTGTTGTCTATCTTGCCTCTATTTATCCTGTCTTGTTCAGCTTTTGAGCAAAATGTGACATCCCTAGAGCCTACAGAGTCAGAAAAAACGTCCTTTGGGATTTGCTCTTTGAATGCAATAAAAAAAGGTTGGTGTATTGCTGCAGTGATCCACAAATCCTGTGCCAAAACTTGTCACATTGGAAATCCATTTCCATTTTATCTGGAAAAGAGGGAAAAGTTTCAAGAAAAGAACTTTATTTTAAAGGCAATGAGTAAAACCCATCACTGGCTCAGGAAAATATTTGGAGACCATCTCCAAAGTAGGAATTGTGGATGTGGGTCCTGCTAATATATGAGAAGATAGTCTGTGAAGCAACTGCAAAAATGACAATTTAAGCAAACCATAAAATTCTTACACAAACATGCACACATACTTCTGTAAAAACAAACAAAATGGGAGAAAATACAAGTTACAAATAGATGCTTGGGGTCTAGAAAAAAATTTCATATAATTTTGATGTGGTCCTTCCTAGGCTGTTGCTGGAATATTTTTCAAAAAAGTTGATTTCTTCAGTTTAAAACTATTTCTCTAACCAAATGTAGGTGCTAGCATTTTAAAACAATTAAGATGAGAAGAAGAATAATTTTTCCATTGTCCTCATTTATACTGATGCTCCTCTATAAAGTGCAAGAATGACAATGATGCTATTTTGTGAAATCTGCAACAAGTTATATATTTAATGACATTTATTTAATAAACCTCTATGGTGACTAAATAGACTTGGCCATCATAATTGTGTGCCGGAACTTTTAAACATCACCTTTTTGGCTTTCTTCCAGTGTTTTTTTTCTCAATAGCTTTCTTTATTTTCCTGCTACCTTTTAAAACAACAATGAAGAGAAGGAAGGAAATCCATCAATCCAGCTGCATGAAGAATCTGGGTGGTTTTTTTTCTTTATTCCTTTCATAGCTATTTTTGAGAAATAAGTGAATGCCAATAGTGTCATTATTCCAAACCTGCGACACACTGGTTCATGTTCTTAAGGCCCTGTGAGTAATTTGCAGCTTAAATAGTAATTTTGTATGGAAGAGTCACTCTAGAACAGCAGATTTGAAATACTGCAACATCTTCAGAATTGTTTATTTTTGAATACAGCAATTTGTTTCAGTTCTGAAAGCAAATAATACATTCTTTGCAGTAGTCTTACTGTCACTTTATTTGCTATTGCATAGAATTTCTCTCAGGCTGACATTAAATTTCCTTCTCCAATGTGCTGCCAAATTTTTAATGAAAATACCCAATTACTTTACCTTTATGTTAGGAAAAAAAGATTGTGAAAATACTGAATTGTGTTGGTATGAAAATGTATCTCATTTTATTACAAAACTTGGGGGAATAAGCAGTCATAAAACTCTTGGCTTATGCTTGTCTCTATCCATTTATGGGTATTCCCAGATTGTGAGAGAAATCCAACAATTTCATGTTTGCTACATATTCCTCTGCATTCTTATCCGTATTACTTGTCCTTAAATCAAATGTGCTGTCCCCTCATACCCCAAAGGAGATGGAAAAAGGCAGGGGAAAAAAGTGTTAGAGAAAGTAAAAGAAATTCTTGGCATATAATGAAAGAAATTCACATTCAAAAAAACCTCAAGTAAGCAAATTCGGGACTGATCATTGAGACCTTTTTGTACAGCTACTCCTTTGCCTGAGAACTCGTGGCTACAGTACAGCAGGAGGTTACAGCTTTGAAAAAGGACTAGACATTCAGCTGGATAACAAAATTATCTAATCTTTGCCAGTAAATGGTAACTGATTTTAGCATATGTAGCCTCTTGCCTTATATGACATCCATAATAAATAAAATTGGAAGGAAACTTTACAGTGTATCCTATAGCTGCTGTTTACATGGATTTGAGGAGGGCACAGGTTTGGTGCAATAGTTTTTGATAGTCATTGGTGATGCAGTAGCTGAAAGGATGGACATCTCTCCTGGCTAATAGAGCCTATAGAGTGCTATATCCTATCTCTATCTTCAGATAAGAAAGAACTGGAGGGACCCAGTTGTACATGAGAGATGTCCATCCACTTCTGCCTCCCACACCTCTAAGTCCTGCTACTGCACTGAGATCGACATCATTCAAATAATTAACTGGGAGTAAGAACATTGGATGACAAAAACACACAACTGTCTGACCTCACTGGACTTCATGACCCCAAAGAGAGGGTACAGAAAAGCAGGAACCAAGGCTGCTGCCCCAAGAGGCACTGCTTCAGAGACCCAGTACACAGCTGTCACGATGAGCACGTAGGCACACGAGGCTTCCTGCAGGGACAAAGCACAGAGGATGAGTGGTGCTGCCCCACCACATGCTGTGGGAGCCCTGTGAACTCACCCATAGGATTCTTCAGACTTTGGGTGCCTGGGTTTAAAAAAACTGGAAAAGGACTGCATTGGACCTTCAAAGGTTCAGCTGTTTGGGTGTGAAATCTTGGCTACCATCTGAAAGAACAGTGTCAGAAGATGACACTAATGAAAGTTTTCACATATATAAGACAGGGCAAAGTGTTGGGATAAGACAATTTATCAGCAACATAATGGCTTTGGATGCATTTATAAATTTGTTTTATTTCATAATCCAATATTTACCAAGCATTCAATCATCACTCCTCAGATTAGAGCTGTTGACCTGTTATTGCTACAGATTTTTTTCTCCAGTCCGGGACAAAGACAGGAAATGTTAGTTTTCAGGACCAGATGAGAGCATTCATATTTTCCATAAAAATGCCTTGTAGTTATTTTGGGAAATGCTCTGGAAACTTTGTTTGTTCTTTCTTTCTTTAAACAGTGTGCAAACACTGTTAGCTGATTTTATTTGCTCTGGTAATTTCTACATTCCTTTGGAAGAAGACCACAGGCCTTCAGGGTTGGATGCAATGGGTGATTGGAGTTAATAAAACAAATTTGCTGCTGTCCAAGGTTCTGGTGGGAAAAGGCATAAGAGGATCATGGTGAGCAGTTACGGGGAGCTGGGAAATGATGGAGAAAAGTGCTATCTGCTGAATATTCTCACAGGAAAATACAGCTAGTGAATGGAAACCTGCTCCATTTCTGATATGTCTGTTTATGGCACTCAATGAAGTTCTCCTTATGCTCAGTTTGCTACACTTAGCAATTGTTTCTATACTTAGAAACCTGGGGATATCTGCTGATAATAATTACAGAAACTATCATCAAAAATGTTTTTCCTTTTCTTTTCCTTTCTCAAATCTGAAGCCAAGTCCAGTGTTGGCCTTAACCTGCTGTTCTAGGGTGGTTGGTAGGTCTGCACTGATTTACTTCAGCTATAAATTTATCTGTTCTTCATTATGCACCAGATGTTTCATATGAATTTATCGAGTCATGTGGAATCACAGCTCACAAATGGTTATTGTTTAGAAAATTCACAGTTTAAAAATGCTATTTTAGTCTCTTAAAAATAATTTTATATATTATACATCCATCCTGGCTGGATGACTTCTAAACAAAGCAGCTTTCAAAAGGTCACACAAGCAATTCTTACAGAGCCTTGTGTAAATCAAACAGCATGTTTTACATTTCATTGTTTTCAATCAGTTTTGTGAACAAGGTGGTAAAGCCTGGTGAAATTATACAGGGGTGTGGGTTCAGTGGAATGAATCAGTTGTTTGTACTTAAATTCATCTTTTAAGATGTCATTTTTACATTACCTCTAAAAAAGCCACAATCAGATGTTCACCTTTTTGTTTTGAAGTACATCTTATTGTAAAAAGAGGCAGAACAGCCCAGAAAGGAAAATAGGATAGACTGATATGCACACTATTTCCTTTACTTGTGCAAGAATTGTAGCCAAAGTTACTCAAAAACTTGGATTTAAACTAACTACCAGATCCTGCTCTGACTCCTCATTCAGAAAAGTGTAACATTAAACAGTTGCAATTCAACAAAGCCAAGTTAGGCTTATATAGGATATTGGGGAACATTTCTTCAGAGGTAAGGTGGTTAGGTATTGGAATAGATTGCCTGGAGAGGTGGTGGATCCACCATCCCTGGAAGCTTTCAAAGGACATTTGGATGTGGCCCTTGGAAATATGATTTAGTGGTGAACATGGCAATGCTGGAGTAGCAGTTGGACTTGATCTTAGAAGCCTTTTCCAACATTAATGATTCTATGACTGTGATTTTATTAAGCAGGGCCAGCAGAATAACAGAAATAAATTTATAAGAAAATCTAACTTCCTTTGAGCAGATAAATGCCAGTTACTTGAGAGGTTGTAAAGAGTATCTGAAAGGCTGCTGGAGAAATTTAGCTCTGGATTAGCCAATCTGCTGCTCAGTCAACTTTAACTACATTATACCTCAAGGTTAATATTCCACAGAGAGCAGATCATGGGGCCTTTTTTGTGACTTAATGACTGACACAGTTTTAATTTTTAATTTTTAATTAGCTTCTGCTAACAAATACTGTGTTTGCATGGACTCTGTATGAGGTCCAGCAGTTGTCTGAGGAGAAAAATTACTTCTAATTAAAGAAGAATCAATGATTTTTATTTTAAAGCAGTCCAGATGTAAGATCCAAGGGGTATGCATTGCCAAAATTAATAAAATTAGTTTCATCCTAACCTGCATTCAAACATTTTCTCACTCCAAAGATGTACTTATCTTTGATTTCTTTGAGTGATTGTTATATTCTATTATTCTGTGTGTGGCAATAAAATAGGCTGGTAGTGAAAATGGAATATAACAAAGGGAAATTGCATCTCTGTCAAAATCTTACTGGGATGGGCACTAAGTCTTTGTATTTCCGATACATTAGGATTAACCATTTTACAAAAAAAAAGACACCTACAGAACCCCTCAAACAAAACAAACAAACAAACAAACAAACAAAAGAAATACCCCCAAACCCAAAAAAACACCCCAAATAAGCCCCATTTTTAAATGGTACAAAAGTGTAAGCAAGTACTGGGAAAGCCAAACTTGCTAATCTGCACTAAAAACTTAATCAGCTTGTCTGGCAACTTTATTTATTTTCTCAGTTCATTTCCATGAGAACCCATATTAATCTCTTCTGTTTAATTGAACTAAGTTTGTATATTTAATTAATGGTTACCAGAGCTACGAAGTAGTATACTGAAGCAGTGGCAGTGTAATTTTAGCCATTTCACCCTCATCACCTGTTGTTTTGCAGCTGAAATTTCTGTTAAAACCACATCAGAGCAAGGAATAGGAAAACATGTGATGGCTGAAGGGTTTATCATCTAATTATCTGCCTTCATTCAGTCCCTTATGTGAAAAGAAAAGAGGAGCTGAAAGGAAGCCATGGCTAAAAACTCCATACCAAGGGTCATGCATAAAACTTCTGTAACTAAAATATTCAAGGATCTCAGAATGATAAAAAGGAAGCATAAATTCTGTGTTGGAAATTTGTCCACTTATTTGCCCTTTGCATATCTTGCATGCAGACATGTGGTTAAGCTCTGCAAAGAGGTAGTCCAGCCTCTGGAATAACATCTTTAATTTTATGGGGTCATGCTGAAATTCCACCCTTCAGCTTGTGTAAAGAAAACCAAAGGTGAATGAAAATATGTCAACTGTGGCTCTTCAGAGCATGTTCTGTGCTTTAGGGTCCATTCTGCTGATTTGGCATATCAGGATGCCAACATCCCCTGATACTGCAGGTCTCACAGCTCTGCCAACAGCTGACTTTCAGGAGTCATCCAAATGTCCTTGGCTGGGTGCAGTGTGGCCACAGGAACAGTGGTCACAGAAAGCCTGTCCCCAACTGATAGAAATCATGTGGCATGTCCTATGGTATCTCTTTGGCTTTATACCAAAAAAAGTGGCTAAAGATTACAAAAAAAAAACCCAAAAAAACAAAAAACAAAAACCAAACACACACACATACACTTTTAACAATGAAGGAAATAAGGACAGAATGAAAAAGACCCTCAGTTTGTAAAGCACACACATTTTTTGACCTGAAGGGCATTTGTATGTCCAAACCTGTGGTACAAGTTCAGTTATAACTCTGGAGGGGGAACAAGAATTCAAGCAAATTTTCTCAAATTTATTTTTCACCCAACAATTTCTTTTCACAAAACAATATAAAAGAAACTGTGGACTTTATTCCCTTTAGTAGCATCTACAAACAATTCTGAGTCCTTGTGTTCCCTTTGATATCACTTGCCACTACACATGTAATGCTCCTTTGACGTTTCCAGAGATGTGATGGTATCATCAAAGAAATTGCAAGCTGATTCCTTGCAGAAATGCAAATATAAATGACCTGGTAATTTCAATCCCTATGAAAAAGACAAAAAACCTAATATAATTGTCAAAATACAAGCATGTGGGCAGGTGTCAAATTTAATCTTCATATTTAAAAAATAATCATAGTCAGTGGGTTGTAAGAAAGAAAATTCTACACAAAAGCACTCAAATACTGCACTGCCAGCTGAGTTTACTTAGTGTAGGTGTTTTCTTAATAGCACTATAAACATTTGTCCAGGTCTTGAGCAGATTGTCAGCTGTACTTTACCCTCTGTGGTCACTCACATATATACAACATGAATGTAAATCTCATCTGGATGGATTTTCACATCACTTTGCACTAAAGCAGCACCACGAGGTGCAGAGCAATAGTGCAGAGGAGCTTGTACTGTACAATAGCAATTCTTGCAGCAATCCTGTCAGTGAACTCCTGCTTCAGCACCCGTAAGGTGCTTTACAATCTCCTTGGCTGAGCATGCCAGGGAGCATCTCTTTTCATGTAACCCTTCCAGTGAAATCAGGGGAGATTAAACCCTTCTGTAAAACAAGCCTCTGTGAAAGGGGGAGCCTTTCTGTTCCCTGAAGAGCACAACTGTCTGTTATTCATTCCCTCTCTTGAGATAAAAAAAGATGAAAATGTACTGTAAAAGAACATCCAAGACATTGAAGTTCAAAGCAGGAAAACTCAAACTGCAACATAGAGTTCAGTGGTGAAGGAACAGTTCCTTTCTATGAATCCTGGTTTATTTTCCAAACAAAATGTTACTATTTTGCTTTTGAAATCAGCTATGCAATTTCTATTTAATAAACTACTAGTATTCATAAATCTCCTGATACTTTAAGGAAGAATTAATCTTTAGCAGGGTAGAGGATGGAATGGATATTTCTGCACCTTTTGGACAGAATTATGTCTAGGTCTGTGGGGAAGGATAAGCTGCGGATTTTAATACATTGCAGATTTTGATAAGTATTACCACCTCTCTAAATTAGGAAAACATTTCTATTTTATGGGTTACAACTGTAGAGATGTGCAGAGAGAGGACTTTACCCTGTGGTCAAGGTATTCGGTATCTCAAAGCAGCATCAGGAACACAGCTGCTTTCACTCCTTTCCCTGGTCTGTGTGTTAGGCAGAGGATATTCCCTACTTTGCATTTCTGTGTACATCTCTGGGCCAGCATTTTTGAACCAATGTCAGAGCTGCAATGTTCCAGCAGAGGTGCCTACACCTGCTCTGGAGCAGACAATGCCATGCATTGTCACCAGGTCCTAGTTCCTGCCTCACCTGAGCTGCTGTCTTTATAAACCCACACTAAATTTAAAGCCTCCCCATGCATACTTATTACTAAAAAACTAAAGACTTTATGACAATTCCTTTTAAAGACCTTCCTTTAAAGAAAATATCATGTATGTGGTTGTTCTGTTTCTCCTTCCACACAGGTATTATTTTAGAAAGAGATCCATCATTTATGCTTTAAATCAGTGCTTTTCCAGCTTCACCTGTCTCTTCAGCTCTGCTTGTGACATGACTCAAGGTAGCTCCAGCTCTCAGTGATGATTTCTCAGTGATCCTCACAGTCCTTCAAATATGAGTCTTTGATTTTTCTAAGACCTGTGCTTCTTGATGTCTTTTTCTTTTTGCACACTGCAAACTTAATCAGCAGGATTACCTGCTGCACTTGGAGGCATTTTCATTAAAAAGAAAATGAAAATGTACTTACACTGCTGGGGTATATGAGTGGCAGAGGAAGCAGCAGAAGTGGAATGAGAACAACGAGCAAGATATTTCTGGATCGGAGAATCTCCTTCATCCCTGCCATACTCCTTCTGGTGCCTTTCTTCTCCTTCAGATTCTTCTCTGGTTCCTCAGATATTCCAATTTTCACACCACTTTTTCCTTCACCTGTGCCTGGATTTCCCCCAAAGATCTCTCACAATCTCATCTCTTATCCCCACAGTCACCTAAAATACCTTTCTTAGTTTGTTTATTCTTCAATCTGTTGTTTTGAAAAGGTTTTTTGATTAAAAAAAAATCAGTTTATGTAGGGCTCACCAGAACATCTGAATTATTATCATAGCATGGCATGCAGAATTTTGCAAGTTGGAGCATAGTGATCTTTTGACAAATTTTCTTTTTAATTCAGACTCACGGTTGTAGATGTGTTGAATCCTTATTCCCATGTTGTATAAAGTTTTTTTCTTCCTTCATCTAGTGGTGCAATTTCTGCTTTCATAAACCAGGCGAGATATGATTTGAGGTGCTGCTTTTTCTCCTCAAATACAGTTTCTGCTGGAAAATTACTAAACCAAACAATTTATTTTTCAATGCATAGAAGTAAATTTTCAGGTACTTCTTCTTTAAAGAAAAGACTGATATCCTCCTCCATTTGCAGCTCCTTTGGATTTTATTTCTTTGCTTCTATTTTGTATCTACCTTTACCCTACTTTTGCCCTGAGCTTGGAATTCACAGGGCAGTAATTCCAACATGGATTATACTTGATCTCAAGATAAAAAATTGTTAAAAAGCTACAGGCAACTCTAATTCGCCAATGAGGACTGCAGAAGGTAGAAGTTGCTCCACCCATTGTCCCAAACCCAGTCAGAACATCTGAGAAAATCAACAGCCTTCTGAAATTCCCACAAATATATAAAAAGACCTTTTTTAGGTGGCTGAACAGTTGGTTATTGTTTCAAGGTCCCTGTACTGGTGATAAATAAATAATCATTGTTTTCTGAACAGTATCTTTTGTATTGATGTTTCTTCCATCATGACCCTTGAATGTCACTAATTCATAAGGCATGGACTGATCTCTGTACCAACTTGTGTGCCCTGAGTAACCATAGGGTTCAAAATCAGATTGAGAAATTTTAGACTTTCTACTCTTGTTATCCAGGGCAAAAAACATTTCTCCAACTCTTCTGTTATTAATGCTTTTTGTGGGGCAGAAAGCGCTGGAGATTTAGGGCTGAACCCACTGGAGGGTTACATGCACAATCTGTTGACAGACAAATGTATATTTGCCCTGTATCTCATGGGAAGAACACATCTAGGATTTTCCATGCCCCAAAACTTGCTTGCCTGTCCTCTGCCCACCCCCTTCTAGTCAGTGACAAATTGAGCTCCCCAGATTGGACTGTGATGCCTCTGTGACCCTGAGTCCTGGGAGCCTGGCAAATGCAGGCGTGCAGAGGAGTTTGATGTGCGGGGTGAATTGTTTCTGAAATCAATAATTGTGTCTCAGACTTCTATACCTCGAAACTTCCACCAAGCAACAGAACCTTGAGGTTAAATTTAACAAACTTCAGGTAAATTTAACAAATACTTCTGGAATAAAAGCTATAGTTAATTTGAAGATTTTGGTTTGGCCAATACAGCCTAAGATCTCTTTTTTCAATTGTTTCAGATAAACTAAGTAAATAATACAAAAAGGGTCTAAAATGTTTATAAAATGAAAAATTGCTTTATTTTAAATGGAAAAATATAGCCCTATTTCATATTTTTATGATTCATAAGGTCAAAGGGGGGATAAAATGGGCCATTTAGGGGCAATGGTTTTTTAACCTGTAAGATAAGAACTGCCCATAAAGAAGATTCAGTCCAAAGTGATAAGACGAAAACTGAGATAGGGAGAAGGCAACATACACCTGCATCTTAAGCAATACTGAGGGAGGGAAATGCCCTAAGCTGAAAGAACTTCCCCAAAGGCAGAGTGCTCCTTTCCACCTGAACTCTGGAAAAAGGAGGCACTGTCATTTCTATTTATTGTCTCCTTCAGAGGGAAGGGCTGTTCCCTCTCTCGCCTGTACCTTTGCACCCATGAAGAATTTCACAGTCTGAGATAAAGCAATTACTCAAGCTGAAGTTGCAAATCTGCTGCTGAAATCAATACAATGCAAAGGCAAGGACTTTTATATAGAATGTTTTTATTATTACATTGAGAGTCTCTGTTAAATTAACCTGGGCAGTCCAAGCACTTTCCCAATGAATAAATCTTTTTCTTATATTAAACACAGTAAAAGGAGGAGGGAAAAACCTCATAAAACCTTTATTTTCTGTTGAGGAGATAAATGTTTCAGCTACCAATTTGTAAGTACGATAAGGTATGTATGCCACAGGGAATTATAAGATATTATAAATTATCTGTAATTCTTTTTTATGGGATATTTTATGATTAGTAAGCTCTGCTGGGCAGTCCTCTTGTGGGGTGAGGAGCATGGCTGGAAGGTATTTCTCTGATTGGTGACTGCTAGCAATTAGTATTTTCTCTAGTTCTCTTTCTTGCTATTTTTGCAGACTTGGAGTAGCTGGCTATAAGGCATTTATGAACTGCCCTGGTTCCAGGCTCTTTCAGTAAGCAGTGTTTCAGGGAGCCAAGGAGGGGAGCTGGAAAGGCAGTATTGCACTCTGTGGCATTTCCCTTTCATGTGTTTATAGAGCATGGTGGGGGAAGAAATCACAAGCCGATCATCAGTGTTAAAGCTGAGGGCTCAAAGGGCAAGTGGGCAGGAGTGCAGGGCGGCTTTGGGGGTGCTGAGCTCTGTGTGTGCAAGCAGAGGAGAAAGAGATGTTTGTGGCTGAGGTTTGCAGTTTCCTTTGCCTTCTGCCAGACAGGCTTTGAAGGTGGCCAGCAAAATTCTTCAGGTATAAATGTGCCCCTACACATTTGTGTGTCTGAATGAATGTGCACCCTCACACACACAAATCCAGAAACTCCCGGGGGAAACAAGACTGACTCTGTCTTTTATAAGCCCTTTGTCCAGCTGCTAATGCCAAGGCCAGACTGCCCCTTAGGCTGCTGTGCTCCCATATTTCAAACCCAGTGTGCTTTGACTGCTTGCACCGTGCTCTTTGCTGTGCTTAAGGGTGGGTTTTTTCAGCTCCAGTCCTTTAAGTACCCCTTTTAAGGGACACAGAAGAATTAATTCCTTTTGTTCAGGTAATGCAAAAGCAGTTAAACATGATTCAGGACTTGGGCTGGAATCCTTAAGTCTACTTCAGTCTTGGGGATTTGTGTTTTAGCCTGAATCCTTAATATATTATGCAATAGAAAAACAGAGAATGATGATATGAAAGGATGAAATTAATGTTCAGCTATTTTCCTATTGTCTGGAAGTAGAAACACCTCTAATATCAATAGAAATAGAGAGTTTGTATCTCTTGAGCACAAAAATTAGAGGGTTTGATGTAGAAGACTCTGGATTTTTGATAGCTAGTCATCCTGACAAAACAGACCTCCTTTTTCTATTTTCTGTTCATGATTTTTGGGGGAGTTTATTATAATTGGTTGCAGCATTTCTACAGTTTTTCCCTTGCTGCTCCCAAATTCATGATTCGCACCACTGAATTGGTAAATAGCCTTTTCTGCTAAGTGGTCAGATGCAATTGTTCACTGACTGAACAATTTGGGATTCTTCTACGTACTCAGCACTAAAGTGCACACACATGCATGAACACAGACACAGACACAGACACACACACACATACACTCAAATGAATATACAATTTACTGTTAAAAAAAGAGCCACAGTGCCAAATTCAGCACCAGGTATGTTTTAATGCACCTTCCTCCCTTGCCTCAGAAGGGTTCTGAAGCATGGGTTTAGATGATCTACGTTCAAGTGATAGAACCACGAAAAATGTGTCATCATTAAATTAAATAGGGCCTTTGTCTTGCCTTGGATTCCACTGAGGACAAATACATATTCCTTTCAAAAAAAAACCCCAAGCAGCAGAAGCAAAAATGTGTACAAATAATGATAGAATCATTCCAGACTGTTTGGGAAGGCAGCTCCAGGAAGCAGGGAATACGTTCATAGGCATTGTTTGCTGCTGGTCTTCACAATGCTCTTTGTCTTCTGCAAATGCTATTGCAATTAAGCACTGGCTCAGCCAAATGAAGTGAATCAGAGAATGCTTATTTATGAGAACATTTGGAATGAATAATATATGGCATAATTTCTGAAGGCTGACAGTTATGAAACCTATTCCTTTTACAGCAGGCCTTCTTCTCTGTGTAATATTCTCTTACTGGCCAGCCAAAACATGAACTTGTTTTCCCAGCTAGGAAAGCATCACTCTCCAGCACTTACACATCAGCATGTGAGCATAAGCACAGCATATTTATGTATTGCTTATAGGAAACCCAAAGGATGAATCAAGGGTTTGCCTGAAACAAGGGTCTGCCTGACTGTACACCAAACTCCCTTCTTTTCCTGTCACAGAATGTGCCTCCAAGCAGGAACAAAAATGGAATTCTCAGGACTGAAGATGTTTTTTCACCGTTTAGCATGGAACTAGAAAGCAGATTCCACAAGAGGGAGCCAGAAAACGAACAATCTTTCTTGAAGCAGGCTATTAAACTCTTTTACAGCATAAAGTGGTGGGTGTGCTACATTGTGTCCTTCATCAGGCAGAGCAGGTGGCTGAGCTGCTGCTCCCCTTGCACTATGAGGGCTTTTTGCTGTAGGGGAGCATCAAGTCGTTTTTCAGGGCTTTGTAGAGATTGACAAAGGATTCAGCCCAAGTGTCTTTCTGGTGCCCCTGGGACTGAGCAGCTCTGTAGGCCGTGTAGACCATGGTCAGCACTGTCCTTTCAAAGTCTTCTTTCTTGAGGACCCTGGGGTAGGAAGACAGCCTGCTGCTCAGCCTGCGGATCTCTGTGATGCTCTTGGGGATAATCTCGTTGCAGATGGTGTTGAACTCGGCAGCCTTCCTCAGGGAAGCCAGCTCCTCATCTTTGATGGAGATCCTCTGACCTTTGTCAATGTCAAGCTCAGCTAAAAGAAACTGGTGCAAAATCAGAACACAGAAAGCTATTTATTTTCTCCAAGACACTCCATACAGAATACATGTGAATTAACAGTATGTCCTTACGTCTTTAATTTTTGTCAAACGGAGACAGTTGCACTGTCTGCAAGTGGGGAAAACCAGAAATTTCTATTTGCGTTCCCACCCTTCTGGTGAACTATCATATAGCCATATTCATCACTGCTGGGGTGAATAAAAGTGACACAAAGCCAGATAATGGATACCCCCGGTATGGACAGTACCCCCAGTCCTGGTTAAGGCTTAAGGTTGGTATACTGAACCTCATAAAGCAGGACCACATCTTCCAGAGAGTTTTGTAACACTGGGTTGAGGAAAGCAGATGAGGACCTCTTGAATCGCTGAGCGGCTGGGAAAAGCACAGCTGGAAAATAGTAATGGGAAAAGAGAGGTTCTATAAGGTGCCAAACACTGACAAGAAGAAGTATTTTTCAATAGTAGAGTCAAGTAAAAAACTGTCTCTTGCAAAGTCATACTGTACAGTATGGCCTTTCACTGTAAATGAAATGTGTGTCAGGGACTGCTTTGATCCTGGTCTACAAGGGATGGAGGTTAGCTGTTTGTCCTGGATCCATAGGGTGCCTAACACAGGGTGCTTTGTTATCCAAGCCTGGGACTCTGAGTTGCAGCCTCAGAGGTGAAAGGGATAATGATAATTGCAGCATTAACATTGTCTGAAATACAGGTCCTTCTCCTGGATCTGGAAGGGGAGATCAGTTCTGATACTCAAAAAAACCTGCTTTTTTGGTCCATTCTACTATCATGCATCTGAGAGTCTACTTTTCTCCTGGTTTCAATTATCTAAAAGTTGATCTCCTGTTATTAGAGACAGATCCAGCAGAGAGTAATCAGCTCATCTGTCCTGGGCATTTACACTTGGAAGGAGTGACTCACCCAGATGTCTGTGTCTCTTCACTGAGCCTGTTACCAGCTTAGACAAGAGAGCTACATCCAGTGGGGTGAATCCCAGCTTCGTGTGACTTTAATACTTTGCAGTGTCATAACTGGAGAAAACAGAACCTGCTGCCATCAGGTATCTGTTCACCACTGTGAAGTGCAGTACAGACATTGTCTCAGGGAAATGAGACAGAAAACATATGTACAGTCCCTGAACTCAGCACCCCAGTAAAGTAGAGCATTTGTAAAATCAGTGACCTAGACAGTCCAGGGTATAGAAAACATCTGATGCTACTTTAGAGAAGACCTAAATGCTTTGAGTTATTAACCAATACTAACCATCCATGTACTGTTAAAAAGTCTAAACTACTTTCAGAGAAGAAGGGAAAAACTCTATTTAGTGTTTTATTTGTGTATTATTATTTGTCTATTATTTATATTTTGATGTTTGGGTAATCATAATTTGAATTGGTTGGATTTTTTTCTAATATTCAGGATTAGGAAGGGGTTTTTTTAAACTTGTGCTTATGTGACTGTTATGTTTCCCATAAACTTCATTTCTCAATTTTAACTCTTTTTACCAAGAGATAAATTTGGAAATCAGTCTAGGAAAAAAAAGGAAACAAATCCCCCATATTTTGAAAGGAATTATGATTCCCCTGTCAAAATTAATTTTTTTTAGAGTTATGAGTAACATGTAATAAAACATACAGCTTACTTTGAATTTCTAGAAAGTTTCAACCCACCTTTCCTCTACCAGATTTTTTCCCATTAAATATTTTTACAAAATCAATTTTTTCTGGTTTTGCCAAAGTTCTTGGGATGGATTTTGGATGCTGCCTGTAAATAACCTGAACATCATTTAAAGCTCTTTCTTCTGGGCTTAAAAAAAAAAAAAAAAAAAAAACAAAAAAAAAAAAAAAAAAAAAAAAAAAACCACAAAAAAAAACAAACAAAACAACACAAAAACCCAAAAAACTGGAGCAACTGTAATTATTTTATGGAAAAGTTGTTCCAGCTCTCTGACTACAGGTTTGTCAGACAATTTGACTCTTTAGGGTTACCCAAGCAGATCATAAATATGGAGTTTCTTCCAGGCTCTGTACCCTAAATGCAGCCGTGCTTCCTGTACCATTGGCAACTGCTGATGTTGTTATAGTTTGGCTTGTTAATGGTATTTAAGTTCTAGTAAAGCAAGAAAAGAGAAACCAGAGCCTCAGGACATTTATTATCCAGCAAAAGAAAAATGAATCACGATAATGCTAGGTATGAAGCAAATAATGCTTGACACAACAAAGGGCATTTTGGCCTTAAATTAGCTAGGGAATAGGTAAAATATTTTGTTGCATTGCAATAAATATACTGTCAGTAGATACAGCGGTTAGGATGGGTTTCAGGCATAGCTGCTCCATCCCTGATGTTTCCCTCTCTTGCTCAGAGTTTTGTTGAGGCACGCTGGAGCTACTCCATTTTTCGCTCTTGACAATTCAAGAATGCAACTGAGTGCATGTGAAGCACTTGAAACTTCAAGCACTAATTGCTGAGTAATTAAAACTTTTATTATCGGGCAATTAAAACTCTAATTACTTAGCAGCTGGCAGAAATCCAGTCCATAATGATGACTATTCATTTTTATCTCTTCAAGCCCTTTTGGTGAAAACAGCCTCAGAGCATGGAGTACCTCTACATATGCAGATGGTTTACATCTCAAATATCCCCTGAGCCATGGAAAAGTGTCTGTGGCATTTTGCTTCAGTGCTGTCATGCTTCTTGTCATCACACTGAATGCTTGTAACTTTCAATCCAAGCAGAGATTCCCACCGTGGAGCTGAGCTGGGAGCCCCCATTACCACTCACCCAGAAAAGCCTCAGCAAAGGACTCACACAAAAATGAATGCCACACTATTGATTCAGTACTGGCCCACTTGCTGAGCCCCAGGTACCACCTCAGAAAGAAGAAGGGGTTTATTAGGAGATTCAAAGGGATGAGGGTTTGGGCTGCTCTTGTCATAGAAGGGGTTTTTATGTGTATCAGAAGCATGCCAGCCTCGGTAGCACGGACTCCCTTGTCTCATTATCTTGTTCCCAAAACATATTAAAATTTGTTACAGTTCCTAAAGACTCTCCTCAGAAAGTCTTTCAGAGCTCGTTTGTATTTGTCATGGTTATCTGATTTTCCTGATCTGCATTTTATTGTCCTTCCCTTTCTCTTTCTTCCTGCTCAGTAGTCAAATCCTTCCACCATCACTCCCTCCACATGAATTCACGAGTCCCTCCATGTCTGTATGAACATTTGGAGCAAGCACTCTGATTTTCATTGTACTGACTTAACACACATGTCAGTTAAGCACAAAAACTGAGAGAGATTTTAAAAGAAAGATTTTCAGTCAGTTTCTGCATTTAATGATTGCGAATTCCTCTTGAAACTTTTTGCTGACTTTTGCTTCTTCCTGCATTTACTTCCATCGATGACATGAGTTATCTGGGGATGTCAAAGAACAGTAGAAGAGTTTAGAACTTTTTACCAATTTCTTTCCCAAGGGACTTCTCTATAAAGCTATCAAGCAATTGGAGATGCAGAGTGATGTGCATGATTTTATGTTGATGCTGCAGCCAATTCATTTCAATGGCAGTAGCCATGAACAGCTAAGCAGCAGAGGTCCCCAATTAGTATTGACAGAGAAAGCTGAGCCCAGTGATCTCTGAAGTCACTGGAGAGTCTTCTATTGAATTATTGTTTTTACTTCTCTTAAATATGTGTTAAGACATCTTCAATGTAGATATGGGTATTTCTGTCCTAAGGGCTGGTCAGTCATGTAACAAAAAGCTTATGATTTGCAGAGACAAGTTAGGAAAAATAAGCTTTTCATTATCCTTACTGAAAATAATTTCTATTATATTTCTGTGTACTGCCATGCTCATCCTCTTCCAAATCCCTTCTCCAGAGGGGCCCTGGGAGTTCTGCCTTGCTGTCTGCTCAGGGCTCAGGGCTGGAGGTAGATCAGAGAGAGCAGAGTGTCTGGGCACAGCCACCCTCTCCAAGCCTCCCTGGCTGACCCTGCACGGCCTCATCCTGTGCCTGGAGTGCACCACTGCCTCTGCCTGAAGAATGCAGGCAGCCCACACATCTCCTGCTACGGTGGTTAAAAGTGCCCATCAAAACTGGCACAGAAATCTCTATTTTCTGCTTGCTGCAGGAGCCCATCCAGTCTCCTACAGCTCTGTTGACTCAATTCCACTCTCCTTCAAGACTACCCAGTCTCTTAAACAAAAAGAAAGCCATGTTTGCCAACTCATTGACCTGCTTCTATCTACTTAGCTGATGCATTTTTATGGTTTAAACATAACATCACATTTGAGGCTGACAATAGCCTCATTTTAAATATGTTTCCATCCTTCTTAAGATATTCTGCCAGAATGTTCTTCACTTCATTAGCCGTGTGGTAAATATTTGTGATCCTCTCCCAGGTTTTCCCTGCAGTTTGATTGCTGAGGGTACAGATGTTTAGTTTTGCTTTCCAGTTCATGCATCTGTTCATTATTTCCCAGTTGCTTCCTGTGATTTGTTTGCTCAATAAGCACAGAGCATAGCTGCAGGAGTTCCCAGTTATTTGTGCATCATCAATGCCCTTTTCTTCCCCTATAAAAAGGTATGAAGCATGATTTGGGCCCTGTGCAGACCATTGCTCCAAAGCAAGTGCAGCCCCCTGGGGCTCTAGGACATGAACAGTTTAATTGGGGTTATGATTCAAAGGGAATTATTTTGATTGTCATCAGAGGACATGGAAAAGAGTTATCTCATTGCTTCAGAAGGGCACCTTTCATGAAGGACAGGAGGAGCACAGGAATAAAAAAGATTTGATTCTTCCAGAGGGATTCAAGTTTTTGCCAAAGAGAGCAAACTCAGCACTGGCCACAAAATAATTTTAATGGCAGATACATTAGCCATTATATTTATTGCCAAGCAAAAAAATGTTGAGTGGTCCAGGCTGACTGAACCTATTTTGTTGCAGAGACCACTGGGCAGCTCCTAGAAGCTGTTGTTTTGGATTTTAGGGCAAATTCCTGAAATGCTCACAGGATGATTCCTTACTGTGTGGGCGACTGCACACTGGAGCAGATTGTCCAGATGGATTGTGGAATCTCCCTCACTGGAGATATTTAAGAATTGTCTGAACACAATCCTGTGCCATGTGCTCTGGGTTGACCCTGCTTGAGCAGGGAGGTGGGAGCAGGTGATCCACAGTGCTCCCTTCCAACCTGGCCCATTCTTCTGGATGGTTCTATACCTGTTGGTGGGAAGCATAAGTTTGAACAATCCTTGGCCATGCTGTGCAGAAGAGAAGAGGACATGAGTGTCAAAGTTTGCATACACTTGAAAAAAGTTTTTGTTTCATGTTTCTCTTTGATAACCTTACTTCTGAGGGCTTGCACACAGACCAGAAGTATCTCTTATACATAAAGAATTTTATTTAT
>WEIU01018455.1:0-19979 GCA_013389925.1 Aegithalos caudatus
TTTGAGGAAGGAGATTTTTGCAGCGAGGGTGGGGAGGTCCTGGATTGGAATTCCCAGGTAAATTGTGGCTGCCTTATCCCTGGAAACGTCCAAGGCTAGAACCTGGAGCAAGCTGGGCTGGTGGAAGGGGTCCCTGGCCATGCAGGGATTGGGATTAGATGGCCTTGGAAGGTCCCTTTCACCCCAACCCCAATCTGTGATTTGTGATTATTTGTCCAAGAAAACGAAAATCCATTGCAGCTTGGATTTAAGGAAGGAGATTTTGCACTGAGGGTGAGGAGGGCTGGAATGGATTTCCCAGAGAAGCTGTGGCTGTCCCTGGATCCCTGCAATGTCCCAGGCCAGGTGGGATGGGGCTTGGATCACCCTGGGATTGTAGGAATTGTCCCAGCCCACCTGGAGGAGCTTTAAGGTCCCTCCAACCCAAACAATTCCAGGATTCCAGGTTCTCATCCATGGGTGGGGACAGCATTTGGCCTCCAGCTCCTCCCCAGACTGAGGTGCTCATCCAGCTCCCTCCAGGATCTGCTCTTTGCTCTTCCCAGCTGTGCCTGTGGGCAAACACAAATCCCAAATCTGCCTCTGGTTAATTGGGAAAAGCTCCCTGGCCAGGGAGTGTAAACAGCTCGGGATGTTCAGTGACCACAGGAATGAATGCCTGGGTCTAAAACATCTCTTTGCATGAGTTCAAACCAAAACAAAATTCCTTGGGTTGGGAAGGGGACTTGGAGCAAAGTGCAGAGTTCCCTGGAGGGGCATTTGGAGCAGGGAATGCAGGAATGTGGGCTGTGTTTCCTGGGAAAGGCTGCTTAGGTTTGATGCACTTCCATGATTCTGGTGATGGCAAATAAAGCTAAATTCCCTTTTTCTCACCACAAAACCTGGGAACGGTTTGGCAGGGTGGAATGGCTGCATATGGAAGACTTTGTTGTGAAGCAGAATTTCCCCAAACCTTAATTAAATATATATATATATAAAATCAATCCTGGAAACCTTCCTTTCTCTCTGTGCTGAATTTGTGGATTTTGTTTTGATTCTGGCCCTACAAGGGCTCGCTGATGCCAGGATCAAAGTGAAATTGGGGCACTTTGTGTGGGTTTAATGTCCCCCTTCCCTTTCATCTCCCCTCAGAAGGGAATGAAAGATGAGACCCCGGTGTTATTCCCAGGGGAAAGCATTCAGGGAAGCAAGAGGCAGAGAAATAAAAATCCAACCCTTTGGGCCATCTGAAATGGCAATGAAAAAAGAGGGAATCAAGCCTGGGGAGATGTGAGGAGCCAGGGAGGGATGACAGAGGAGGCATGAAAGGAAAATGGAGAGATGGGAATGGGAATGAGGCAATTAAAGGCAGGTTTGGTCAGGCAGGACCCTCTCCTTCATCCCTGCCTGTGGAAAACTGGCCTTGGAAGGGATCCCTGACCCCCAGCAGCATTCCCAGCTCCCTGTCAGGATTTTTCCCTCAGGAACATTCCCAGCTCCCTGTCAGGATTTTTCCATCAGGAACATTCCCAGCTCCCTGTCAGGATTTTTCCATCAGGAACATTCCCAGCTCCCTGTCAGGATTTTTCCATCAGGAACATTCCCAGCTCCACCTCTGTGGGTTGAGAGGGGATGGCACTCCTCATCCCAGGACTGAAATTATCTGAGGTAAGAAAACCCAGGAATTTCCTTCCCTTGAGGAAGGATGGTGAACACTCAATATTTCCTGCACTTCCCAGTCCTGGCAGGAATACCATTCCCCCCAGGACCAGGCTGCTTGTGGGATTTTTTCATCTGCCTTTCTGCTCAGGGGGGAAGAGCTGACAGACAAAACATGGAAAACCAAGCGGTTCAGGAGAACTTCTGGAAGATATTCCCGAGCTTTCTCATCAAGTGTGGCGATGTTTGAATCCCTCTCTCCGTGTTTACACAGTTTTTATCTCCGTTTTCCATTCTTTAGCAGCTCCTGCTGTGTGGGGCTGGCTGTTATTAGAGCACATCCCAGGGCTTGAGGCACTTCTTTATCCACACAAAATAGGGGAAAAAAAAAAATCACTTTTCCACCAAAGGGAGAGGAGTTGCTTCCCACAGTGGGTTTGATAAAGCAGAGGTTGTGGAATCCTCTCCTGGCTGGCTGGAGCTGCTTTGAGGGTCCTCATGTGGGGGGAAAAGTGCTGTTGAGCATGAAAAAATCCTGCTGGAAAGCCCATCTCCTTTTCACTCCTCCTTGGAAGGCTCAGTCACTAAAAATAGTTTGTCTTGTTTAAGGAATGGCATGCAAAAAGCCCTGAAATTCCCCCGCCGTTTCAAAACAGGGAGATAAAACACTGGGAATCGTGAGCAGACAATATGAATGGCCTGCTCAAGCAATTTATCAGCCCCTTTTCCCCTGCTATTCCCACTGTGAGCTCACATTTCCATCAGGGATGACAGCAGAGAGGGAGAGGAGGGATCCACACAAATCTCCCCGCTGCCCTGTCCTTCCCTGCGATGACAGATCCATCATGAGGGATGAACAATCCCGAGATTCCCCTTGATTTATACCCCAGCTGGGAAAAAAAAAAATGAAAATAAGGTTTGTAGGAGTTCCTCCTGATAAATCCCAGCCTTATCATCCCAGCCCCACCGAGGTCACTCCTTTTCTCCCGGAGATTAGCAAGGGCCAAGGAGATATTAAGTGGGCCAGGATGTTTATAGGGAATAAATGGCAGCGTCTTCACGAGGATTAAAGGGGAAAAATTTCGGGAACGATAAAAAGGGACAGCCCTTGGAATCCTTTTAGTAAGGAATGAGTGGAGATAAAGTCAGCCTGATGCAGGGATTGGAGGGGAGGGAAGGGGGGGAAATGCTCCGACGTTTCCCTTGGCAAGCCGGCGGCGCTGGAATACCGAGGGCAACGTTTGGGGACAACAAAAGTCAGCCAAACACAATGCTCTGGTTTCCAGGGAAACCCAACCTTGGCCTTTGGTCCCATATTTCAGCGGGTTTCATTATCCTCCCTGGATTTAGGATAATGAATTGGCTGTTGATGGATGCTGCTGCCCTCCCTGCCGAGGTTTCCACTGTTTCCCAGTCCAGGCGGGGTTTTGGGAGCACTGGAGGAGGATTGGGAGCACCAGAGGCAGGGGTGTCCCTTTGGAGGGGCTTCTTCTCCATCCAGATTGTGGAATCTTGGGGGCCCTGCAAGAATCAGTTGAGGTTTTTATTTTGTTCTCTGCATAAGTAAGGCAGGTTGGGAGAGCTGGGAATGTTCCCCTGGAGAAGGGAAGGCTCCAGGGAGAGCTCCCAGCCCCTGGCAGGGCCTGCAGGGGCTCCAGGAGAGCTGGAGAGGGACTGGGGACAAGGCCTGGAGGGACAGGATCCAGGGAATGGCTTCAAACTGGGAGAGGGAAGGTCTAGATGGGATATTGGGAAGGAATTCCTGGCTGTGGTAGACTTGGGTGGACAAAAGACCCCAGCAGAGGATGGAAACCCATTCCCCTCCCCAAAATCCCTTTCTGCTCCTCCCTGACCTCCAAAAGGCAGCTCATCCTTTAAATCTTGGCCACCTCCTCTACTCTTTTCCTTCCCTTTTTTTTCCCAACACCCTCAGGCATTTTTTTCCCTGAGTCACTTGGCAGCGTGGGCCAAGGTTTGACAAGTGACTCATCACTGGGAGTGCTGAGGCCATGAAATGTTATTTTAGAAATTAAACACCCGACACATTTGGAAAACAAATCCCTTTAAGGTGTCTCCCAGAGTGGCTCCTAAAAGGAAAATGTTTGCAATTAAGTCACTTCCCAAAAATGTCGCCTTCTGTGCTGAGTGGCTGAACCTCTTTCATCTTCCCTTTGTAAATATTGGTGGTGGATTTGGGAAACTGGAGAAAAATTCACCTCATAAATGGGCTGACAGCAGAACAATTTGCTGGGAAAGTGTTGGTTCTGTTTTTCCCTGTTAATTACGAGGCTTGTGATGGTTGGAATAACGCATAAAATCCCAAAGAATCCCAGCTCAGATCCAGTCTGGGTTTGGATGGGGATGATTTGGGTCTGTGCAATTATTGGGAATTCTCAGGCACACAGTTCACTCTTCAGGCTGGTTCTTTTATGCTTCCCACGTGTATTTAATTTTGTGAGCCACACATTCCCATTTTTCCCCCTGATTTTTGTATCCTTTTCTTCTAAACCCAGCAAAATAACGTCATTATTAAAGGGATTCTCATGTGATGCCTTCATTCTGAAACAAACCCAAGGGGACAAAGTTCAGAGCAACCCAGAACTGCTCTTGATTTACTGCAAATATGATTAAAATTTTATCTGAGGGCTTTTTTTTTTTTTTTCCCCATGTTTCTTTTTCTTTTCCCTCTGTACTTTGCTGCTCTGTGTTTTCATCCAGCACATAAAAGAGGCTTTTTGGGTTTTGTTGTTTTATTATTTTTTTTTTTCCCCAGCAGTTTAGCAGTGCAAAGGTGGATTTAAATTCTCTGCAAGCTTCCCCTCAGTTAATCACGGATTTTTATCATCTTAAAAGCAAGGCAGGGTAATAAAGGGCAAGAAATGCAAAGTGCAGCACGTTTGGAAGGGTCACCCTACGGAATTGGGGTGAGTTGCAGCCAATTCCTCCCCGCTGGGACATCCTGGCTTTTCCAGTGGGAAGCTGCTGGGTTTATTTGGATTTGTAACTACTCCAGGTTCCAGGGTAAAGCCCTTTTCCCTCACATTTTCCTTCCTTAACTCCTTCGTTGTCCATCAGCTCTATCCTTGGAAAAGGGAGGGTTTATAAATGGATTGAAGGAGCTGTTGTTTCATCTAAACCCCGCTGTAAATGTCATGTACACAGAGGGAAAAATAACAAACAGCCCTGGAAATCACTTAGCCAGGCTTTCTGCAGCTCCTGGCTGCTCTGCCTGGGAATTCCAAGTTCCTTTAAATGAAACTTAACAGCAAGAAGCCTTTTATTTTCAACAGCTCTGGCTTGTGGATTCATCCTTCATGGAGGCCTGTGGATTTTACATCCCTGGCATGATGATTCCCTCGTAGAAATGATAATATCCTGCCTTTTATGGGCAATTCCAGCTGGTTGAATCCTGGTTTTTAATCATTTTTCTCTCATGGAGAAGGAAATTGGTCAGAACCAAGCTTGGGCAATCCCAATGATGTTCATTTTGGGGTTAGCTGCTCCTAACACATGGAATTTCAACCCAGAGCTGTGTTTTCCACCACTAGATCAGGTGTAATAATTCTAATTCTAATTCTAATTCTAATTCTAACTAATTCTAATTCTAATTCTAATTCTAATTCTAATTCTAATTCTAATTGTGATAATAATAATAATAATAATAATAATAGTAATGGAAGTATTTGGCATGTTTGGAATTCAGTATCTCCTAACTGAGCATTCCCAAGTGCTGTGGAAAAATTAATTCCATCCCACACGGGTCCCTTGAGGGGAATATTTCCATGCCAGAATTATGGACACTTAGGAAGGCTGACAAAAAACACTGGAATTGGGTCCTGGCTGGTGGAGAAGGGGAGGAAAGGGATGGCAGAGAGGGAAGATCTGTAAAGAAAATGCAACTGCTGCTGTGCTTTTCCAAGGGAAAAGCATTTTCCTCTTTGGTTTTGCTTCCCTCGCTGCCAAAGAGTTCAGGAAAACCACATTTCCTTGCTCCCAGCTTTGGATCACAGATGTTCAGGGCTAAACTGGTGGGAATTGCATTAAATTAGGGATAAAGTCTGTAACAGCTTTTGCATCCAGGTGCTTCTGCAGGGAAGTAAATTTTCCCTCAGAAACGCTCATTTTCCCTTGGGAATACTCATTTTCCCTGGAATAACTGATCCAGGTGGGGAAGAGTTGCTGGTCCTCCCACTGCAACTGGCAGCCCTGGGAGAGGCACAAATCCGTGGGGTTTCCCACTGCCAGAGGAAAGTTTGGATCCCAAACCCAAGGAAGGTTGGGACAGTCCCAAAATCAGCATTCCAGTGCTGATCCCAGCACAGCAAACTGGGATAAAACAGGAAGCCACTCAGACTGCAATAAACTCCTTCTTGTTTTTGGGGAAGGGGATTAATTAACTACCTACAGGATAAACTGGATAAATTAAGTGTGATGAGCAGATTCCACATGGAATGGGTGATCCCAAGGCTGTTTCCAAGTGGCTGCAGCAGGGCAGGGATGAAACCTGGGGTTCTATGGAGCAATCCAGGTTGTCCCCTCCAGGAATTTGTATTTCAGGGCTTAGAAGTAATCCCTGCCTTGGTGGAGCTATGGGCTGGCTGACCACGGATGATCCAGTGGGATTGGTGATCCTCAGGGCCAAGTCTTGGCTGTGGTGTCCCATTCCTGTGTGCATGCCCTGCTGAAGGATCCTAACAATCATTCATTAATTATTCTGGGAATTAAGTGCTGCCCATGCACTTCCCCATCCCTGGGGAGCTGGAAATGGTGCTGCCAGCAAAACTTCTTCCTTTCCCAACCATGGAGAGGAGATCTCGGAAGAAACACCATAGGAGGCTGCTCCGGGGGTGGATCCCTGAGGGAAGTGCTTCCATGCTAAATAAAAAACTGGGGAGAAGCATCTTCTCTCAAGGATCCAAGGAATGGGCTGTGAGTCAGGAGTCCTGAATGGAAAAGCTGCTGCCAGCTGGGTTTGTTCACCTCAGCACCTGCCTGAGTCAGCCCAGCCGTGCCAGGACAGGCTGCCATGGATGCAGCAGTGCCAATGGAAGGGTGGCATCACCTGGAATATTCCTGACAGGACCCCTTGGATGCAGAGTGCAGAGGGCTGGGGAGGGCTGGGAAAGTCCTGGGAAGCTCAGGAAGGTGGCATTGCCCCTGGAAGTCTGTGGCATGTGGGACATGGTCAGTGTTCTCCTTTGCCATCCATCCTTTTCCTATGGAGCCAATGGGCAGAGGTGGACTCTGCTCCCAGTTAGTCATGGAAATAAACTGGGAAAATGCACAATGGGTGTGCAGAAATGTCAGAGTTAATGAAACTTAATTCCAGGCTTCCAGACTAATCCAACATTTGCATTTTTCTAACTTTAGTAATTTCCCAGACTTTAGATCTGGCTTCAATGAACACATAATTCCTTGTTTTCCTGACGAGGAGTGTGGATTTCAAAAAGCTCCCTCCACGCTGTGAATTCAAGGGGAAATGCTTTTCCTTCATGTCAATCAAGCTCTTTTAAACAACTCAAGTTCATTTCACGCTCTTCTCCTTGATTTCTGTACCTCGTGATCAGCAGGAAAAGCAAAGCTCGGGAATAAAACCGAGCTTGTTTGGCAAAAATAGAATTTGCAGAAGCAAAATGGAATTTTACAGCTGGTACCTCCCTTTGTCCTGTTTTTTTGGGCAGGAATAGGCAGGAGAGGGATGAAACAGGGAGGATTTTATCCTGCTAATCCAGGTGCCCACTTGAAATGCCACTTCCAGGTATCCCAGGTGCTCTTTTCACCTCCAAAAGGCAAAGCCCATCCAATATTTCATCCAGCAGCAGGAAATGCTTCATTCCCGGGGGAATTTGGGGTGCCTGGTCCCAAACCTTTAGCTGGAATTGGCTAAAGCTGATTGGATTTCTCATGGAGAGGTTGGTGAACCTGGGGGTGGAATCCAGGAGAGGCTGGAGAGCATGGAATTACAGAACCATTAAGGTTGGAAAAACCTCCAAGCATCTTCCATCCCATATAATTGCTGAAGGTGAGGATCAAGGGACAACATTCCTTTAATCATCCCATTGGTGTCAGCCGTGGATTATGGAATATTCCCCACATCCACTCACACCGGGGGTGTCGGGAGCTGCTTTCCAATACAAAAATCTTTGATTCCACTGGATCCTGCCATTGGGAAGGCAGAATTGGACTAGGAGGAAGGAGCAAAAGAAAGAAAAACATAGGGGAGAAAATAGAAATAGCCTATGGAATGATGCAAAGGGGCTGAATATCCATGGTCATCCCAAAAATCTCTACTCTGATATTGCATTTTGGAGAAGTAAGGAAAGCATCTCAGATGTTTGGATAAAAAGCTTCTGCTGTCTCTTCTCCATAAATTAATGTCTGGGGGTTTTTGGTTTTTGTTTTTGTTTTTTTTTTTATCTTTATTTATTCAGTTTGCACACTGGAAAATGGGATGCATTTCCCCATCTTTATTTATCTCAGCACAATTCTAATTGTTCCTGTAAACCCCAATTCCCGGAGGGCACTGAAACCAAAGGGACTCCTTCCAATTCCAAACCAACGCTCCATTGTGTCCTTAAATCTCTTTCTTAGCCGCTGTTTCGGAAACCTGCCATCCTTTTCTTTGATATTCCCGCTTATTGCTCATGAAAGCAGGAAAAAGAGGCTGCTCCTCTCCCTTTTCCCCCCCTTCTCCAAGACGCAAAATGAGCATCCTCCTTCCCGCCTTTTGTCAATGATCACCGGCTGCCATCTCCTATCAAAGCCCTTCCAGGAGTGACAGAGCGGAAAAAATAGGAAAGGACCAGGAGAGGAGCATCCCATTCAGCAAGGAGCACTCAGCACCCACGCCTGGCTGCCTGAGAGGCTGCCCTGCTCCCGGGAAAAGCCGCCAAAAACAAAGGGAAGCGGCGGGAGCTCCACGCGGTCCATCCGCTGCTCATTTTAGCGGCTCCGGGATAATCGTTGTGCTCATTCCAAATGGACACGGGGGTGGTGGTTGGAATAAACACGGGCCAGGGAACACCGGTGCAGGGGCAATTCCCCTCCTTCCTTAATGGGTTGGTGTTTCACTTCTTGGGCAGGAAAGCATCCTGATATTTTCCTGGCGGGATCCGTCTCACCGTGGGGTCGTGGTGGGGACCCTCCCAACGTTGAGGAGAGAATTCTTCACGGGCCAGATGCTACCACCTTTATCCTCTCTAAGTGGTGCCTCTTCCGGCCCCATCCAACGGGAATGGGCACGGCAGGGATGCGGGAGCCCGCGGGGGTTCCCTCGGAGCCGTGGCCTCTCGGTTGCTCGTGTTAATGGGGATTTATTTGGAGCAAACCGAGGGATTGCTCCTCTCCCCTTAAGTGAAGAGGAAAAAACAGCAATCCAATAACAGCAGCTTCTTCCTAGCTGTGTAATTCAGGGATATTTATTTTTATGAAGGATTTTTTGGATAATTACGGCATGAAAGAGCAGCTATCCCTTTCCAGTCTTCTTGAATCCTTCCCTAAATTCATTAATTCCCTTTATCTCAACTCCATGGCCTCATTTAGGCAGAAGCCTTTTTAATCTGCCATTTAAAAAAAAAAATTTTTAGCAAACTGTTTGGCAGCACTTTAAATACTCACCTCGAAATGTGTCCCTACTTCCCATTGCCCTTTTCCAAAGTCTTCCCACAGCCTTTCCCAAAGAAGTTCTTCAAAAAAATTAAATCAATGCTTTTTAAACCCTCTGCTTGGAATAAATTCTAGCAAAAAAAAAGTGAAACAGCAGGAGAGCCTCATTTTTCAGTGCTGCTGTGGACTATCACTGCAAAGTTGAGTGGAAAATCATCAGATTTCCATTTATTTCTTCATCTACCGGGAATCAGGGGGATCATTCCCATCCCAGGTACAATATGGAAATAAATGATGGAGGAATTCAAGGGATTTCAGGAAATCTTGAAGATCCACCTCATTAGGTGAATTGAGTGATTACAGTTTCTGCAAACCGGGAAGGAAAGATGGAAAAATCATGGAAAACCCACGGAATGGCTGCCTTCTCTCTGGGTTTACATGACATTAGGGAGTGATCAGGGAATCAAGGAATGAGGGAAAAATGGGGAAAACCCCAGCCAGCTCATGGAAAAGACAAGAGCTTGGTCGAGGACCCATCCTTATCTTTTGCCATACAAGGAGTTGTTAAATACCTTTATCCCAGGTTGAGGGCAACATTTAGGGAAAACTCCTTTTATTCTGCCATTTTCTTCCCTTTTTTTAAAGTAAGTTTTTTGGCAGAATTTTGGATATTCACCTTGAAATTGGGCTGCACTTCAATTTTATGCTTCCCTTGTACTGATAATAGACTTGAAATCAGGGTTGGATAGAGTTTGCAAAGTTATGAAAAAATTTAGGGAATTTTTTGCTTTAAATGGACGCTGTTAAAGTTATCCCAGTCCAAGGGGAAAGAAAGGACATGTTTTGGGAAGCAGGACATTGGGTGGCTTTGTATTTGCCACAGCAGATATTGAGAGCACTGATATATTTATCTTAAAGGACAATCACAGAATATTCCAAGTTGGAAGGGATCCACAAAGATCATCAAGTCCAACTCTGGGATGGGGATGGATCCCACAACTTCGGCCATTTTATCTCCAACCAACTGAGCTCACATGGGATGATGGCCCAAAAAAAGAGGGAAAATGGAGCTGACTGCCCTTTCCAAGCCATTTTTCACATCCCCAGATATTTCTGTGCTCCTTTTCCCCAACTCCCTCCGAGCTACCCAGTCTGCTTGTCCCACGTTCCCGCTCCTCCGTTTCCTTTGGACCCTCCCCTCGACGGGAACATTTTCCATGTCTGTCACGGGCTTGCTCTCCCGGAGATTGCCTGGAGGCTGAACTTTTGTGTAATAGATTTTGACACCCCATATGGCCCTGGCGGCACGAGCCGAAATCCCGCTCGCGTTGTTGGCAACTCCCAATATCCGGGAGCAGCCTGGCTTTTCCTCTTCCACGGCGACACCCGCGTTTGGGAAGATTAATGTGCTGATTAATGTGCTGATCAGGCACTGGCAGGGAGCTGGAGTAAATGACCTAATAGGTCTTTCCATCCCTAATTCCCGAGTTTTATTAGGAGGGGCTCTTCGCGGTGGCGGCGGCGGCGCTGATTTATCGGAGCTGTCACCGCCGAGGGGAGGCGGGAGAGGTGGCACTAACGGTGTCATCTGAATCCATCTTTTTTTTTGGCACCTCTGCCCCTGTGAATCACGAGGACCATCTGGAGAGCGGGCACGCTGCCACGCCGGCAGATGGGCAGGGGTGCATCGAGCTACGAGCCCGCGGATGATTATCAAATGTGCTGTTGGGCGAGCGTTTCCAGCAGGAATATCCTAACGACTTCCTGGAATTAGCTCCTGGATCTGTAGGTAGAAATGAGGTATTTAGCCCCCCTCACAAAAAAAAAACAACCTCCATCCAAAATTCCATCCCTGGGCTGAGAGGTGACAGGGAGGGCTGGGGGAGGGAAGGCAGGGATTCTTCCTGGATATTCCCATGGGTGCCGGTGGTTTGGCACCGACCTGGGATCCTCCTGGAGCCACAACCTCCATCCCAAGGTTTAAATGCCCAAAAATTTCACACACAATTGGGGAAAAGGCTCATAATTACATATAATTTTATACGTATTAAAAATACAGAAAATATCTAATTATAATTCCTAATTATCATCGCTTCGTTCCATCCCAACGGGAGCATTTGCCTCCAGGCCTCGTTCCTGCAGCTGGGACACAAACACAGACAAGGCACAATTTGCTGCCACGGAATATTTTTAGCAGGTCATCCATCGCTCCAGAATTTCTGCTTTCCCACCGGAGGTGGAAAGCTGGTTTTCCCCTCACATCCAATTTATTTCCTTGGAATTCAGACCAAGCCAAGCGCTCTCCACCTGGGGACAGCGTGAATGTCACTGGAGGTGGCTTCCCTGTGGATGGGGACGCTGGGGATCATTTTTCCTTCTCCTCACACCCAGCCCCTTTGGTTCAACCGGATTTTGTGGATTGAGCTCCAAGGCACAGGTGCAGAAAGTCCTCACTGCCCATCCAATTTGGAATTTTGGCTCTCCGGTAGAGCAGGGAAAACGGCGAGGATGCTGCGCTCATCCAAGGGGGTTCATTAGCATGGGCTCCCTGCCATCCCAAAGCTCCTGGATTTATCCTGGAGCTGGCTCAGCTCTGCCCATGCCATGCTGGGCCTGGCCTAATGAGCCTTGGCAGGGCTCGCTCCGTGTGGAGCCAGTCCCGCTCTGCAGGGCGGGATGCAATTCCCAGGAATCCTGTCCCGGTGGAAATTCACTGGAATGGCATTTTTAATATGCAACCAAGGTGCTCAGAGTTTAGATGCTGATTAAATAAGAAGTGCAGCAGGAAAATCGAGTTGTTCCTACTGACCTGGAGCTCCAGGAGCCCTCCTGGGATACAGATCTGGGAAAGTGAGGAGGAGCAGCATCTCCAGCAGAGCCCTGATCCTTGGAAAATGGGAAAAAGTCTTGCAAAAGTGCTTTCTTTGCTTCTGGAATACCTGAGCAGAGCTGGATTGACAAGGGAATGACAGTTCTCACTTGGGTGCAGTAGCCAGAGGGATCCATGTGGGATGGACAGGATCCTGTGTGTGATGGGAAGTTTTTAATGAATTCCTGATTGGCCTTCCCAACTAAATCTCCTCCATCCTGTTTGATTTTAATTCCAGATCTCAATTAGAGCTTAGTCCAATGTGATTGGAAAAAAAAAAAAAAAAAAAGGCAAAAAATCTAGGATGTGGAATTAAATGGGAGCTGCCCACACATCTCCAGAGTTCAGTGGAGCCCTCCTCGGTGTGGAGATGGATTTTTACCACAAGCTGGGCAGATTTATTCTTGTTTTATCAGGACTAATTCTCCCAGAGCCCTTGGCCACAAGCAGAGAGTTTAATTATAATAAAACCCCCCTGGAACATCCCTTCTCCAAGTGCATTTGGAATTAGGGAAGCCAGGGAAGTGGCTGCTTGTAAATCAGAGGGAGGAGCTGCTGTGCCACCCCTCATTTTTCCAGTCCAAGCATTGACCCATGGGATTTGGCACTTCTGGGGAGTGGGATAGAATATCCTGATTCCATGATTCCTAAATCCACGCTTTTAGACACAACAACAAACAGCCTGGAGTAAAAGAGATGGAAAACCCCACCTGCAGTAATTTATTAACAGAAGTCCTTCCTCTGGAATTCCTTTAAACTCTGTGTGGCTTTGTGGCTTTTTCTGCTGCCAAAATCACTTTGTGCTGTTGAAAATTAATTTTAATTTTTTTTCCCCTTATCAAGATTGTTATTTTCCACTTGGCAAATCCTGAGGTTTATCCGTTATTCCTAACTGAGCCTGAAATTATTATGGGGTTGTGTATTTATCTCAGATGTTCATCAAGATTTAAAAATCTGCTTATTTCTTGGATCTGGATGATTTTGGGGAATATTAACATGGAGCTGATGGGCTGGTTGAGCAGCTCAAGTCCCAGGGCTCTTCCCTGTTGTCACCTTCCCTCTCCATGGAAAAGAAATCATGGAATGGTTTGGGTTGGACCTTAAAGATCACTCCATAGGAAGATGTTTGATTAAATTGGATCAAAGTGTTCCTGGGCATCCTTCAGACCTTGGAATGATGCTGATGGAGATTATTCCACCAGTGCTCACAGGATAATTTGTCCTTGGGATTTGGGAAAATACTCCTCCTGCTTTCCAGCTCCATCCATTATCCCTACAAAAACTGGAGTTGGGATTTTTGGGCACTTCACTGCTCCAAGCCCTGGCTCCAGATCCACTGGTGACACATCTCAGTTTCATGGAAGCTCCAACAAATCCTTCATTCCAGGACACCCAAGAGAAACACAGAACCAAGGGCTGGGATGGATTGGGAGCAGAGAGAGGCTTTCCTTGCTGGGAGCTACATCCCAGGGATTATGAGGGATCCTGGTGTCCCATCCATGGGGGAGCTCTGGATTTTCCTGGATCCCTGCGAGGCTGGGATGTCACTCCAGGCAGAGCTCCTGCAAAGCAAGGGATGCTCTGACCCTCCCTGCAGGGATTTCCTGGCACAAGGCTCATTTCCCTGGGTGGAAAAAGAGTAATTAACTCATGGAGAGCTCACAGATCCATTTATTCATTTAAGGAATGAGTCACGGAGTGGGAATTGCTCCGTATCCCTTTGCTGCCTCATCCTCACCATCCCACAGACATCTAGGGTCCTGCTCCTTAATCCAAGACCCCAAAAAGCTGGAGTCATGTCTCATGAATTCCCTTTGATCCTCAACAATTGGATTCACGCTCTTTCAGCCTAAATTTGGTGGATTTTTTATTCCTCTTTCTCCTCAGAAAATCCTTTTTAGCCCAAATTTTTCCCTGCTTGTGAAGTGTCCCATTATAGAGCTCCGGGCAGGAGGGGATTAATGTCAGCTCCCATTTCTGCATCCCTATGGATCAGAAGAGCCCTTTGTAATTCCCTCTTCTTTCGGGGGGAGTGGGATTAAAAGTTTGCTATTCCAAAAAAAAAAATCCCCCATTGTCGCTTCCCGGGTTATGCATGGCTTTTAGGGAAATTCCCTTTGCCATAAAAAGTGATTTATTTTCCTTGGCCTGCTGTGAGGCAGCTGAAGTGGGTGATCCCTGCCAGACTCAGGAAACGATTCCCAGTGTTGATGGAGGACTTTATATTGTGGTTATAAAAGCAGGAATTTCGGGATTTGCTGGAAAAGCCTCGTTCCCCAGGCTGGGAGGAAGCTCTCCAGGACATGCAAGCAATGAGGAGTGGAATGCTCTTGGAAAAGGCATCTTGGAGGATTTACTTGGCATCTTTTGGGTGCCCTGGGAAGGGTGGGAAGCTCTTGGGAAGTGCCAGGTGTGGCTCTCCAGCTGGGAAAGGGAAGTTTGGTGGTGTGGTACCAGGACACTCCAGCTCCTTCCCACCCTCTGGATGCTGCTGGAGGAAAACATCCAGCTCCTGATTTCCCTCTGGACTGGGAATGTGCAGTGGGACAGCTCTCCTGGAAATCCTTCACTTGGGAAAACCCTGCTCTCTCCCTGATCCCAGATCTGCCTCAGTAGCAGTTCTTGGGATCATCCCAGCTGGAAAATTCCTGCCTCCTGTTTTCTCATCCCTCTGGATGCTGCTGAAGGAAAACATCCAGCTCCTGATTTCCTATGGACTGGGAATGTGCAGTGGGACAGCTCTCCTGGAAATCCTTCACTTGGGAAAACCCTGCTTGCTCCCTGCTCCTACTCCAGATCTGCTTAGGTACCAATTCTTGGGATGATCCCAGCTGGAAAATTGCTGCCAGCACCTCCTGTTTTCCCATCCTTCTGGATGCTGCTGGAGGAAAACATCCAGCTTCTCTGGAGTGGGAATGTGCAATGAGACATCTCTCCTGGAAATCCTTCACTTGGGAAAACCCTGCTTGCTCCCCACATCCACTCCAGATCTGTCTCAGTACCAGTTCTTGGGATGATCCCAGCTGGAAAATTGCTGCCACCACCTCCTGTTTTCCCACTAGACCTGTTCAGTTTTGCTTTCTGCATCCAGCATTGATTTCTGTGGGAATTCCAGCTCGGTGTCACTCCCTTTGCTGCAGGGATGATCCCAGAGACCACCACCAGCAGGCTGAAAGAAATCCTGGGAGGAAAGAATGACCCAAATGCAAGGAATGGTCTGGAAATTGGGATGTTGGTCTGACCAACCTCAGCTGGATGAGTTCCTGTCTCCTCAGCTCTTTCAGGATCCTGTGCAGAGCTGGGAGCAGGCAGGAGATGCCTGGAGCAGGGCAATGTGGAGTCAGGACAATCCCATGATCCTGGGAATTTTGGGATCCATTCTGGGAACCTCAGGGAGGAAACTTGTCTTGGATAAAGCCTTGATTAAAATCACAAGGAGGAAACTCTGCTGGTGATGTCCTGATTTTCTTTTTTTTTTCCTTGAATCCTGGATTTCCATCTCTCAGTGGTCAATGGCATTTTTTGGTTCCTTTTTTTTCTGTTTATGGAGGGTTTTTCCTTCCCTGTGGTTTTNCGTATCCCTTTGCTGCCTCATCCTCACCATCCCACAGACATCCAGGGTGCTGCTCCTTAATCCAAGACCCCAAAAAGCTGGAGTCATGTCTCATGAATTCCCTTTGATCCTCAACAATTGGATTCACGCTCTTTCAGCCTAAATTTGGTGGATTTTTTATTCCTCTTTCTCCTCAGAAAATCCTTTTTAGCCCAAATTTTTCCCTGCTTGTGAAGTGTCCCATTATAGAGCTCCGGGCAGGAGGGGATTAATGTCAGCTCCCATTTCTGCATCCCTATGGATCAGAAGAGCCCTTTGTAATTCCCTCTTCTTTCGGGGGGAGTGGGATTAAAAGTTTGCTATTCCAAAAAAAAAATCCCCCATTGTCGCTTCCCGGGTTATGCATGGCTTTTAGGGAAATTCCCTTTGCCATAAAAAGTGATTTATTTTCCTTGGCCTGCTGTGAGGCAGCTGAAGTGGGTGATCCCTGCCAGACTCAGGAAACGATTCCCAGTGTTGATGGAGGACTTTATATTGTGGTTATAAAAGCAGGAATTTCGGGATTTGCTGGAAAAGCCTCGTTCCCCAGGCTGGGAGGAAGCTCTCCAGGACATGCAAGCAATGAGGAGTGGAATGCTCTTGGAAAAGGCATCTTGGAGGATTTACTTGGCATCTTTTGGGTGCCCTGGGAAGGGTGGGAAGCTCTTGGGAAGTGCCAGGTGTGGCTCTCCAGCTGGGAAAGGGAAGTTTGGTGGTGTGGTACCAGGACACTCCAGCTCCTTCCCACCCTCTGGATGCTGCTGGAGGAAAACATCCAGCTCCTGATTTCCCTCTGGACTGGGAATGTGCAGTGGGACAGCTCTCCTGGAAATCCTTCACTTGGGAAAACCCTGCTCTCTCCCTGATCCCAGATCTGCCTCAGTAGCAGTTCTTGGGATCATCCCAGCTGGAAAATTCCTGCCTCCTGTTTTCTCACCCCTCTGGATGCTGCTGAAGGAAAACATCCAGCTCCTGATTTCCTATGGACTGGGAATGTGCAGTGGGACAGCTCTCCTGGAAATCCTTCACTTGGGAAAACCCTGCTTGCTCCCTGCTCCTACTCCAGATCTGCTTAGGTACCAATTCTTGGGATGATCCCAGCTGGAAAATTGCTGCCAGCACCTCCTGTTTTCCCATCCTTCTGGATGCTGCTGGAGGAAAACATCCAGCTTCTCTGGAGTGGGAATGTGCAATGAGACATCTCTCCTGGAAATCCTTCACTTGGGAAAACCCTGCTTGCTCCCCACATCCACTCCAGATCTGTCTCAGTACCAGTTCTTGGGATGATCCCAGCTGGAAAATTGCTGCCACCACCTCCTGTTTTCCCACTAGACCTGTTCAGTTTTGCTTTCTGCATCCAGCATTGATTTCTGTGGGAATTCCAGCTCGGTGTCACTCCCTTTGCTGCAGGGATGATCCCAGAGACCACCACCAGCAGGCTGAAAGAAATCCTGGGAGGAAAGAATGACCCAAATGCAAGGAATGGTCTGGAAATTGGGATGTTGGTCTGACCAACCTCAGCTGGATGAGTTCCTGTCTCCTCAGCTCTTTCAGGATCCTGTGCAGAGCTGGGAGCAGGCAGGAGATGCCTGGAGCAGGGCAATGTGGAGTCAGGACAATCCCATGATCCTGGGAATTTTGGGATCCATTCTGGGAACCTCAGGGAGGAAACTTGTCTTGGATAAAGCCTTGATTAAAATCACAAGGAGGAAACTCTGCTGGTGATGTCCTGATTTTCTTTTTTTTTTCCTTGAATCCTGGATNCTCTCCCTGATCCCAGATCTGCCTCAGTAGCAGTTCTTGGGATCATCCCAGCTGGAAAATTCCTGCCTCCTGTTTTCTCATCCCTCTGGATGCTGCTGAAGGAAAACATCCAGCTCCTGATTTCCTATGGACTGGGAATGTGCAGTGGGACAGCTCTCCTGGAAATCCTTCACTTGGGAAAACCCTGCTTGCTCCCTGCTCCTACTCCAGATCTGCTTAGGTACCAATTCTTGGGATGATCCCAGCTGGAAAATTGCTGCCAGCACCTCCTGTTTTCCCATCCTTCTGGATGCTGCTGGAGGAAAACATCCAGCTTCTCTGGAGTGGGAATGTGCAATGAGACATCTCTCCTGGAAATCCTTCACTTGGGAAAACCCTGCTTGCTCCCCACATCCACTCCAGATCTGTCTCAGTACCAGTTCTTGGGATGATCCCAGCTGGAAAATTGCTGCCACCACCTCCTGTTTTCCCACTAGACCTGTTCAGTTTTGCTTTCTGCATCCAGCATTGATTTCTGTGGGAATTCCAGCTCGGTGTCACTCCCTTTGCTGCAGGGATGATCCCAGAGACCACCACCAGCAGGCTGAAAGAAATCCTGGGAGGAAAGAATGACCCAAATGCAAGGAATGGTCTGGAAATTGGGATGTTGGTCTGACCAACCTCAGCTGGATGAGTTCCTGTCTCCTCAGCTCTTTCAGGATCCTGTGCAGAGCTGGGAGCAGGCAGGAGATGCCTGGAGCAGGGCAATGTGGAGTCAGGACAATCCCATGATCCTGGGAATTTTGGGATCCATTCTGGGAACCTCAGGGAGGAAACTTGTCTTGGATAAAGCCTTGATTAAAATCACAAGGAGGAAACTCTGCTGGTGATGTCCTGATTTTCTTTTTTTTTTCCTTGAATCCTGGATTTCCATCTCTCAGTGGTCAATGGCATTTTTTGGTTCCTTTTTTTTCTGTTTATGGAGGGTTTTTCCTTCCCTGTGGTTTTTGGCTGGCAGCTGGAGGATCAAGGCTGCAAAATCTCATGGATTTGGAGGTGGCTTTGGAAAGGATGCTCCAGAGGGGGAAGGAGAAAGAGAAGGAGGAGGAAGAAGAGGAGGAGGAGGAGAAAGAGGAGGAGAAGGAGGAGAAAGAGGAGAAGGAGAAGGAGAAGGAGAAGGAGAAGGAGAAGGAGAAGGAGAAGGAGAAGGAGAAGGAGAAGGAGAAGGAGAAGGAGAAGGAGAAGAAGGAGGAGAAGAAGGAGGAGAAGAAGGAGGAGAAGAAGGAGAAGAAGGAGGAGGAGGAGGAAGAGGAGAAGGAGGAGGAGGAGGAGGAGGAGAAGGAGGAGGAGAAGAAGGAGGAGAAGAAGGAGGAGAAGGAGAAGAAAGAGAAGGGAATTCCCAGAGATGTCTGGGCAGTGAGGGATCTCCTTCCTCCTCCCCACAGACAATTCCCAGACTTCTCCCCAGCCCTTGGAGGGGCTGAATTCCCCCTCTGGATGCATCCACCTGGGAATTGGCACCGTGGGAGACTCACACAAACCCATCCCTCACCTTTGATTTCCTCCTCCAGGGATCCCTCACATGCAAGGGAAGCAGGGTTGTTGTTTTGTGAAGAGGGACTTGGGAACAAAGCCTGGACTCATCCCTGCCTGGGGAACAACTCCATAATAATAATTTTTCCACCTCCAGCAGAGGTTGGAAAAACCAACCCCAGCCTGGCCATGGAATGGGTCTGGTTGCTTTTCCTCTCTTATTTTTTTGGTCCTTTTTTAAATTGCAAATCTCTCCAGTCCTGAACCTTCCAACAATTCCGTGTCTCCTTCCATCTTTTTATGTATTTAAATGGAGTAATTCGTGTACCTGGAGGTGGGAACTGGGATTTCAGCTGGGGACAATGGGGACATGCAGGGAGGGGGGGAGTGCTGATACCCCCTTATCACCCATCAGTATCTGCATATATCAAATAAATCAAATATCATATCTCTGCAAATATCAAATAAACACCAGGGAAAAATAAATGATTCTAACTCCAGCAGCAGCCCTACACAAAATTCCTTGATTACAGCCTCCCTGCAATTCCTCTGGAGTGAATCCCTCACGGTGTTTGAATTCCGTGTAATAACGTTGTGGGAAAGGATCTGATTGAAAAATTGAAAAGGGGGAAAAAAAAAAAAGGAAAAATGGCAAGGAATCCTGGACACAAATTGTTCTCCTGAGCCATTTTCCCAATGCTGCTCGGGGTGTGATTTCCTTGGCTGGCATTAGGAACACTCACTTGAAAGCCAGGAGAGGAATTGCAGTTGTTAACAGCCATCTCCAAAAAGATATTTCAAATTATCCCAAATTGCTCGGCTGAAAGAGAAATCCGAGGATATTTCCTTTAATATCAGAGCTGAGGGAGGAGCACGTCCCCAGTTTCCATCCCCGATTGGAAATAGGAGGGAAAAAAATACAAATTGAGCCTATTATTTATTGAAATAAAATTAAAATGGATGAAAATTAAATTTAAAAATTAGAAATTAAAATTAAAA
>WEIU01018455.1:31612-64758 GCA_013389925.1 Aegithalos caudatus
TTCCCTCTCCCTCATCTCTGCATCCTTCACTTTCCCTCTCCCTCATCTCTGCATCCTTCACTTTCCCTCTCCCTCATCTCTGCATCCTTCACCTTTTCCCTCTCCCTGCAAACAAAACATCCCCGGAGGTCTCTGCTGCAGCTCCAGGGCAGGGGGAAAGCAGAGGCTCTGCCGAGAGATGGGAATAAATATTCCTTCTCTTTGGGAAGGCTTTGGAATGCGGGATTTCATCTCTTTCCCCACCGAGCCCTTTGAAGGCTCCAATTTGCGGTGATTGAGCAGCACTCCAGAGGAGGAGGAGGCCGATGGAAAAGCTCACTCGAGGTGCAAATCACAGCAGAGCTGCAAATTCCTATTTAAATACCAGAATGGAGTGAAATGTTGGAGGGAATTAGCAGGAAATAGAAAACAAGCGTTTCCACTTGAGGGGAAAAAAAAAAATGGAATAAAAACATTTCACAAGAATAATTCAACTCTGCTTAACCAAAGCAATGTTAGCTCCCTGTTCCTTTTGTTTGGATGCTGTCCTTACATCCATAAATGCAGAGCTCTCCCCAGCAGCAGCAGAAACATTCCCCTAAATTCTCTCCCAGGTAATGAATGGGTTGGAACAAAAATAATTCCAGCCTTCCCACAGGGATGATGTGCCCTGATAACACCGTGCAGGGCCCTGCAATTCTGCACAGGGAGACTTCTCTGCCAGGGAAAAGGGAATTTATCCCTCCTGGTGCTTTCCCTGTGGTGATCCCAATGAAAAAGGGAGGGTTTGGAGCAAAAACTTTGGATTTTTAGATCATGTATATATGTTTTTTTAGATTATCCCTACACTGAATTTCAATGGAAGTCCCAGCTGGTGATGGCTGAGCCTGAGGTTAAATCTGCTGCCAAAAAAAAGAGGAATTTATCCAACCTCTGCTGGGGCTTTGCAAGGAGCAGCTCCAGCCCTGCAGGGAAAAATCTCAGCATCCCATTTTTGTGAGGTTTAAAAGAGCTGGAGCATCCCATGGGATCCAGGTGGATGTGATGGCCTTGGGAGCCTTTTCCAGGCAGGATTTGCTGTTTCCAGTTCTCTCCTGCCCCCAGCATCCCATTCCATCCCTAAAATCCTAATTAAACACCTCCCTCTCTGGTTTAATTGCTGCTAAACCTGACTTGGGGTGCATTGAAGCATTTTTCAGCAGCAAAGCCCGTGCAGTTTGACCATGGCAGAGTTCAACTTTATTTTCAAGGCTCATTATAAATAAACATATTAATTCTGGATTCAATGCCTAAACCAATTCCTGGTGGCTGCAGATCTCCAGGTGCAGAATTAATTTATCCAGGGAGAGCTGCTTGCTCAGTGCAGCAGCAGCAGATCCTTGAATTCCCTTTCAAATGGGAATTTTGGTGATTTGGAGAAGAAAAAAATCCCCTGGTTTTCCCAAAGCAGAATGCCAAAATTCCCAGGTGTTTCCAGCCAGCACCACTCCCAATTTGGGATCAAATCCTTTGCTGCACCTGTTGGATGCTTTTTTTAATTTAAGGGTTATTTTGAAATATTAACAGTTGTAAATTGGAGCTGGAAAATAGAGGAGAGCAGGAATGATGTCCCAAGAATCTGTTAGCCACCCCTGTGGGGTTTTGGATTGGTTATGGGATGGCTCAAAGGATCCAAGCAGCAGGAGCACGAGGATTTGTGTGGTGACACCACCAAGCTGGGAAAGAAAATGATTTTCCCTGGATTTAATCTCATTTTTCAATATTTGAGCACTGAGGGTGAGGCATTTTTCCTGACACAGAGGAAAATCTGTGGGTTTGGATCATTCCCAGAAGATTCCCACAGGTTCAAGGGTGGTGCTTTCAGCAGGGCACATCCTGGGATGTCCTGGGGATGGGAATGGGATGGTTCAGCCCAGGCTGGGGTGGATTTTCCCCTGCAAACAGGGGAAGTCCAAGGGTGACTCACGGGCAGCTCCTCCCTGGCCATGCAGGAGCAGAGTTTTGCCCTTTGCCCATGGAAAATGAGACTGGGAATGAGCAAATCCCTTGAGCCAGAGGGATTTTATCCCAGCAACGATGAAATCTTGGAATTTATTTGCTTTTTATGCAAAATTCTCACTTTTTTTTCCTAGAAGACGGGAAAAAAAAAAAGGAGAAAATGAGTTTTTTCCTCCTAGAAGTGAACCTCCAGCCCTAAGGGGTCACAGAGTAGTGCCTTTCCCTGAGAAAGTTCAGGCTTTTTCCCTGTGGAATTCCCACCAAGGTTTTGTCTGGTCTGGTTTTCCCAAATCTCAAGCGGGGAGGATTTGCTGGAGCTCTGGTTCGTGTCAAGGCTTTAATCCCTGGCTCTGGGAGGGATTATTACATTTAGGCAGGAGAGAAATAAAGGAGGAAGACAAATAATCCCCCCTGAAAGGAAAAGAACAACTCACCAGGCTCTGCTGGCTCTGGGTGAAGCCCATCCCAGTGGGATTGGGAATCACAGCGGGGTCATGGACAGAGCAGGGAGATTTTTTAACTAAAAGAGGAGAAATTTAGGTGGGATATTAGGAAGGAATTCTTCCCTGTGAAGGTGGGGAAGGACAGGAATGGGAATCTCAGAGAAGTTGTGGCCCCAGATCCCTGGAAACCTGGGATATTGGGAGGTGTCCCTTAGAGTCTCTTCCAATGGAAAATGAACCCTGTGGAAAATGGAAGTTTTAAAGGATATTAATGATAAATATCTATTTTATTCCCATCCTACCTTTCCTGCTGGGTTCTGTTTGATGGAATGATGGACACCTGTGAGAAAACAGGGAATGGGCTCCTGGCAACATCCCAGGCCTGCTCCAGCTGCTGGAATTCCTGGAAATTCAAGAAAACAGGGAATGGGCTCCTGGCAACATCCCAGGCCTGCTCCAGCTGCTGGAATTCCTGGAAATTCAAGAAAACAGGGAATGGGCTCCTGGCAACATCCCAGGCCTGCTCCAGCTGCTGGAATTCCTGGAAATTCAAGAAAACAGGGAATGGGCTCCTGGCAACATCCCAGGCCTGCTCCAGGGGCTGGAATTCCTGGAAATTCCAGCAGAGGAATTCTTAGGAAAAAACCCCACAGCACATCCCCCAAAGCCATCAACCTCTGCCCCCTCCCAGGCAATCAGGATCTGTTTGTTTGTTTGGAAATTCAGTTAAAATATCCCAGGCAATTATTAATTATTCCCAAGCATTTCCTCCCGGGAATGGCTTTGCCTGGGTGGGGAAAAAGCCTCGGAGGGAGGGAGAAGTCTTTGAGTCTGTCCTTGTTGGAATATTCCCCTTTCACAGGTGCTAAGTGCAATCAGAGCAGCTTTATTTAACCTTTGCCTGCGTGCATGGCTTGGCTGATTAATTAGTTAATTAATCAGCGATTGATAACGACCTTTGATAAGGACTTTCTCCTTTGAGGCACCCACACAATCATTTCCTGGGAATTTGGACGGGAAGGTTTGTGTTTACCAGAGGTGAATATTGATGATTTATCTTCCAAAGGATGTGTGGTGAATTTATGGATGCTCTGTGAGTCTCTAAAAGTGGAAATGAGGAGGGAGGAAACGGCCTCCAGTTGTGCCAGGGGAGGGTTTAGGTGGGAAAATGGGAGGGATTTTATTTTTTCCTGGAAAAGGTAGAGCTGCCCAGGGCAGTGGTGGGTTCCCCATCCCTGGAGGGATTTCAAATCCATGTGGATGTGGCATTTGGGGACGTGGGGCAGTGGTGGCCTTGGCAGTGCTGGGGATGGTTGGAATCCATGATCCCAGAGAGTTTTTCCAACCTTGAGGATTCTGGGGCTTTTTGGGAGTCACAGAATGAGTGAGGGATGTGAATATTTGTGTTTTACAGGGATGAAAATTGAGGATACCTTGAGGATACCTGAAGAAATTGAGGATAGCTTAAATAGTATTTTGTAATTAGATTAAAAATATCTGCATTGCAAACCACAAGTAGTTAGTTATTAAGTTAAAAGTAAAAATAATTTAAGTATAATTTCTTAATTAAGCAGTTTATCCTTAGAAGGCCTCGTGAAAAGAAAGACACGACCCCATTTTTAATTAATTAACTAAAAGTGCTGTAGAACTCACAGCCTGTAAAACTGAAATATGGATAAAAAATAATAATAAACATCTAAGTCCAAACAAAAGATACCATCCCACACATTTAATCCCATAACAAAAAGAAAATAAAGCAGAACAAACATCCGTGTCGACATCCAGGTCTTCCAGAGCGTATCCATGGGGATCAGCAGGAATTTGGAAGGTACCTGGAGGACTCCTTGCACTCCAACAGCAGCAGGACATTAAGATCTTGTATTTTTTAATATATATTTTTAGGAAATCTTCTTTTTTCCCTGTTTTTTTTTTCCCTCTGCCAGGCCAGCTGCTGCCCATCCCTTAGTGGTGGGATTTCCATGGAGTGGATGAGGATGATGGATGTGGCTCCCCTGTGGTCATTCCAGCTTGGATGGGGCTTGGAGCGACCTGGGCTGGTGGAAATGTCCCTGCCCATGGCACCAGTGACCTTGGGAGGTTCCTGCCACCCCAAACCACCCTGTGCTCCTCTCCAAAGGGATTAAAGCTGCATCCCAGTGGGAAGGGAGATCCAAAGTCACTGCTGGGGCCTTTCCCAGAGCCAGAGCCAAACTCCTCATGCATTTCCCCCAAATCCAGGTTCTTGGCTTGGTTTGAAACTGCAGAGCCTCACTAATCCAGGCACTCAGGATTATCTTGGATTCAAGGATAACAACAGAAGGGAAAAGCTGCCTTCCCTCCTGGAGATGAGTCTGGCTGCCCCACAGAGCTGCTGGCACCGATTTGATTGTCCTGCCACACCAGGAGAGGGATTTATCCCAGATTCCCACAGCAGCAGGGCAGCAGGGATGCTCCTGGGGGCTGTGCCAGGCAGGGAAAAACCTCCTGCAGCATTCCTAAGGGAGGAGATGGAAGTAAATGGAGTCTAGGAGTAAATGAGGGGTTTTTTCCCCCTCACTGCATCCTCCCCTCGTGGCCCTGGAGGTCTGGAATGACTCTGGGAGGCTGCTGGAAGCAGAGCCCCAGCTCCTCTGCTGATTTACAGCCCTGGAAAAGGGATGTTTAAGGAAGAGCATGGCTGGGGAGGGTCTGGTTTTCCCAAGGGCTGCAGGAACACACACAGCAGAGCCAGGCCTGGGGGGCTGCAGGCGCCCAGGCTGCCCCAGAAATGTTGATTTTTGTGTGAACTGTGAGTAAACACAGGGAGAAAAACGAGCTCCACATCCCAGGGGAATGCAGCCCACCAGGAATTCCAGCTGGAGAGCAGCTCCTTCCTACCTGTGCTGGGGGAAAGGAGCAGGGAAATGGGCTGCAAAGGAAAATCCACCCTGGAGGGGCAGAGCAGCAGCAGCTTTGAATTCCAGCTGCTCAGGAGTTCATTTATTTATTCATTAATTGAACCCAAAGGTGTGGCACTCCCCACCCTCCCAGGAATGGAAATTGGGACCCCTCTTGCAGCAGGAACGTGGCTTTTCCCTGCTCCGGAGCTGAAATAAATCAGGATTAATTCCTTTTGGAGTTTCCAGAGCCAGATGCATCCTGGCCGTGCCCGTGCCTGACATCTGCCCATTAAAGTTGTGCAGAGATGCAGATCTGTAAATGTAATTACACAGCTCAGCTCTAATTTCCAGCTCTCATTTAACAACTGACTTAGCAGCATCCAAACAGTCCCAGTCCCATGGTTAATTCATCAGGATGCACAAATCCAAAATAAACCCCAGCTATTCCCCTGATGAATTGGGAATATTCCTCAGGGAATGTGGAATGATTCCTGGGGTGCTGAGCCAGGCCTGGAGCTGCTTTCCCAGGGAAAATTCCAGCCTGGGGTTGTGCTGGTTTGGCCACCACGTCCTTGTTTCAGGAGACCTGGGCAGTGAATTCCTGGAGATCCATTTCTCCGGAGGTTTTGGGACTATGAACCCAGCGAGATGTGTTTGTTTTCCCATCAAACACCAGCCCTGGCTGTGCCTGGGTTTTATTCCCAACCCTGCCTGATGGGAAATGCTGCCCTTTGATCCTTGGGATGTAGCTCAGGCTGGGAGCAGAGCCAGCTCTGGAAAAGCAGCCAGAATTTCACACCTCTGAAGCTGAAACACCTTTATAAATCCTCCTTATCTTCTGCATCACAGGGAAAAGAAAAAAAAAGGAGTTGTTTGGTGTTGTTCCTGCATGGTAGAATCCCAGAATCCCACAATGGTTTGGGATGGAAGGGAATTTAAACCCATCCCATTTATATGGGCAGGAACACCTTCCATAAACCAGCAGGCCCCAAACCCCCTCAGGTGCAGAGCCTTTCATTTATTTCCTATTCAACACATGGATGTGTTTTTCCATGTTAATACATTTTCCCTGAAGAACTATTTCCATTTTTCCCATTTAATGCAATCTGCTTCCAATCCCTCTCTTATTTCAGTGCATCCTCCTATTCCAATGAATTCCCTCCACCTCCATCCTCCCAGAGAAGCTCCCCCAGCAGCTCCTGCTGCATCCAGGATGAGCAGCCACCCCCATCCTGCTTTATTTTTTTTATTTTCCAGGATCCATCCCTGCCTGGGGGACCTCTCCCGCATCTGCTCCCGCTCCCCACCCATCCCTGTTTAATCTTTGGGAGCTGACTCACGGGGAAAGGCCGGCCTCATCTGCCGGGAATGTTAAACAGAGCCTTTTTAAACAAGGGATGGAAGAAAGGGACCATCTGGCCGCAGGGAATCGGGCTGCTTCCCTCCTTTTCTGCTGGGAAAGGGACACGGAGCTGCCAGGAGCAGGGGCTTTGTCCCCAAAGCCACTCCAGCCCCCATGGAAGGGTTGGTGTGGAAATGACCCCGGGATCAAACAATCCCAGGGGGGTGGGTGGGGATTAAAACCCCCGGAGTCTGGAGAAGGGAGCCCAGAGGTGCCCTGGGAGCTGGGAAAGGGGAAGGGAGGAAGGGAGGAAGGGAGGAAGGGAAGAAAGAAAGAAAGAAAGAAAGAAAGAAAGAAAGAAAGAAAGAAAGAAAGAAAGAAAGAAAGAAAGAAAGAAAGAAAGAAAGAAAGAAAGAAAGAAAGAAAGAAAGAAAGAAAGAAAGAAAGAAAGAAAGAGAAAAAAAGAAAAGAAAAAAGGGAAAAAAAAAAAAAANCCCATCCCTGCATCCCAGCGCTCCTGGGCTGGGTCTGAGCCTCTCCCCCATTCCCGGGGCAATTCCTGCTGGGCACAGGGGCAGGATGAGCCTTTGCTCACCCCCCGTGCTCTGCTTTGGGTTAAAGCCGGGCCAGCCTTTCCCTTTCTGCTCCCACAGCAGAAATGTGAACACGGGGAAGGCACGGATGATGGATCCGGGAGCAGCCGGGGCACGGAGCCAGCCTTTTATCTTCCCGCTGGGATCAGGGCTGGGGAAAAGCCCCATCTCAGCAGCTCCTAAAAAACAGAGCACACAGGCACTGGGGGAACTGGCTCTGATTTATCTCTGCCCTCCCTCAGCCCATCCCAAATCCCAAATCCCAAATCCCAATCCCCGGCTCCGGCTCTCCCGGCAGGGACCTGCCCGACCTGCTCTGCACTGATTTGATTCCCTGGGATGCTCCAAATCCACGGGGAAAACACCCAGAGATGTCAATAAACCACGGAGAAATCAGAAGGAGCTTTGCAAAAGGCTTGGAAAAAAACAAATCCCTGCTTTTCCTGGCGTTGCCAAGGGGCTTGGGAGAGGGGAAGGAGCTGTTCTGGCACAGGCTGTTAAAATTCCCAGCACACGTGTGGGGTGGACTGAAGGGCTGAATTTATTCCAAAGGCTCCCTCATTCCTCATATCCATTCGGAGCTGGCTCTGGAGAGGCTTTCAAGGTAACAACAGGCAGAGAATTCGGGATGAAGGCAAATATTTTCATCTGCTTTTCCTCAGGGATGGCATTCCAGGCAACCCTGCTCCCATCTCATCCCTGAGAGCCATCCAGGCCTGGAATTCCAGCCCTGAGATCCATGCAGGCTGTGATTCCTCAGTGCTCCAGTGAACAGTGCACATGGAAAAGCTGAGTTTCCAACAAATGGCACCAAAATCCCTTCAGGATCACAGGCTGGTTGGGTTGGGAGGGATCCTCAATCCAATTCCATGCCCTGCCCTGGGCAGGGACACCTCCCACAGCCCAGGTTGCTCCAAGCCCTGGGAGAGGCCTGGAAGGAGATGCCTCTGGAAAAGGTGGGAGGCAGCAATTCTCCTGGGCAAGGCAAAATCTGGGAGAAAAAATTCCCCTCTGGAAGCTGCTAGTGGAAATTCAGAGCCTCTGCTTAGAGGAAAGAAGGTCTAGAAAAAAAAATGAACTTTAAATTTCTAATGCTGAACTTTTGGAGGGTTCATTCCTTTTTTCCCTTTCTTTCTTTTTTTTTTGCTCTGTCTCATTGGAAAACCAGGAATTTCTGTGGTCTAGTTCCTCCCAGAGCTTTGTGTCCAGAGTCAGCTCCTGCCCCTTCCCCTCAGGAATTCAGCTCCATGAGCCCTCTCCACCCCAGCCTGGGGGAACACAAGGAATTGGGGAGGATGTTAAATCCATGGAAAACTTCCCAAGCATCCTGCAGCCCTTCCCATCAGTGCCCCAGCAGCCAGGGATGCCCTTTCATCCCGAAATTTGAGGAGAAGGAAGCGATTCCCTGCCTTTGGAAATCTCTGCTCAGTGTTCTGGAGCTGCTGGGATAATCAGGAGAGGGATGGGCACTGCTCCCTGCTCCAGGGTGAGCCCAGCATTCCATGGATTTCCCACCCCAGGAATCAACAGGATGAGCTTTAAGGGTCTCTTCCAACCCAAACTGCAAATCTTCTTCCTTTCCTTTCCTTTCCTTTCCTTTCCTTTCCTTTCCTTTCCTTTCCTTTCCTTTCCTTTCCTTTCCTTTCCTTTCCTTTCCTTTCCTTTCCTTTCCTTTCCTTTCCTTTTCCCTTTCTCCTTTTCTCCCTGAAGGAATCACTTGGACAGGGCTGAGCTCTATCCCAGTGAAATCCTCCTGGCCTTTGCCCTGCTGGGAGATTCCAGCAGGGAAATCAGGTGTGAAACTGGGAATTCCTGGGATTTCTGTTCTGCTCCTCTGCTGCTGCACCACAGTAGGGGGAATTTCTTGTCCTCGCTGTCATCAGGGGTGTAAATTCCAGGATTTCCACTTTTTTTTTGGGATGCTGCAGCACCTTCTTGGGATGGATATATTGAATATGGAATGCAAATACATGCTTATAGCACATATAGATAGAACATCCCTTTAAAAATAAACATATCAATCATTTCCTCAGGCTTTTCCTTGCTCCAGACCCTTCCCAAGGTCTGTTGTTCTTCTCTGGACAAGCTCCAGCCCCCAAAGCAGCTGGGAATTCTCCTGCTGGGGATCAAGGATGGGGAGCAGGATGGATCCCACTGAACTCGTGCTGTGAGAGATAAAACCAGAGTTATGATTAATCTGCTGCAGATACAAACTGCACAAACCATCCCTGCAAAGTTATTTTCCTCTGCCATTCTGCCATTAAATTAAAAAAAAAAAATTAAAAAGGAATTACTTTTAATATCCCTGAGTGCTGGAAATGTGAACATCTTGGAAATGCCTTGGAAAGGCTGGAAAAGATCCAGTCCCAGAGCACAAAAATCTCATGCTCAGACCTCCAGTGAGGCTCTCAAAAAGTGATGGCTCAGAGCTGTAGCCATGGTGAGAAAACAAAATATACTGGGAAAAAACACAGGAAAAGATGGGAAAAGGGGATTGAGGGGGAAAGGGAAGGGAAGGGAAGGGAAGGGAAGGAAAGGAAAGGAAAGGAAAGGAAAGGAAAGGAAAGGAAAGGAAAGGAAAGGAAAGGAAAGGAAAGGAAAGGAAAGGAAAGGAAAGGAAAGGAAAGGAAAGGAAAGGAAAGGAAAGGAAANAAAAGAAAAGAAAAGAAAGGAAAGGAAATTTGGTTTGGAAAGGGACCTTAAAGCTCACCCAGACACCTCCCACCATCCCAGGCTGCTCCAAGACTTTGCCCTGGCTGAAAACCCCGGGAGCTGGGGGGGTTTGGAGGATGGAGCAGCAGCAGCATCCCGAGGCTGCTGGGCTGAGCATCCTCCCGGGCTGGCAGGGAGCAGATTCCCGGTGCCAGCCCTGCCCGGGAGGAGAAGTTTGGCACCGCAGGGAGCCGCTGGTGTTTTCCCGACGGTGCCATATGCGGGGAAACGGAGGAGAGGATGGAGAACGCCCTTTTATTATACCGCTAAAATAAAATAAAANCAACCCAAGCCATTAGCACGGGCATTGTAGCATGAAACACAAACCTTTCCTCCCGAGCCACACAAAGCCCGGGCAGGGTAATTAATGCAATGAAAGGGCCGGGGCTTGCAGATGGGGATGGGGGAATAAAGGCGCTCCCCGGCGCTGGGGCTGTCATGCATCGCATGCCGCATCTGTTATGGAAATCAGGGCTAGCGGGGCCTTTTGTTCGGCCTAGAGCCCTCCCAACAGGGATTTGGCTGGAGTAGATTTTCTTGTTATTAAACACGATCTCGGGCTAGTTGGGAGCAGATGCTGCCGCGGCGTTTGGAACTAATAAGGGAGCTCGGGGTGCGCAGCATCCCTGAGAAGTCTGGGCGATTCCAGCCCCGATTCCCTGCTTTGCACATGAATGCAGGGATGCAGGGATGCAGGGATGCAGGGATGCAGGGATCGCAGGGATCGCGGGGATCGCAGGGATCACAGCCTCAGGGCACAGCTCTGCCTTCCTCGTCCTCGCACGGCACCGAAAAAAGGCACCCGCAGCATCCCAAAATCCTGAAATATCACCTAGGAAAATCCCTCTGGTGTTCTCTGTGCTGGGTGTTTGCCCGGGGCAGGAGCAGCTGGCACGGGGATGGGGGGGTCACCGTGGAGCACAGGGGGAAGGGATAAAGGGACAGAGGGGACAAAAGCCATGGGTCAGTCCCAGGGATGCCTTGGGAAGGCTGGGCTGGAGCAGGGACTGGGCAGAGCCAGGGAATAAAGCAGGGATTTATTGGAAGGGTTTTAAGGATACATCTTGGGCAGGACAAGAGCCTGGGCTGGGATAAACCCAAGGAGACCCAAAATGGACACAAAATGGTCACAAAATGGACACAAAAGGGACAAAGGGTCACCAGGTCTCACACTTTGATCAGTTTTGGTCCATTTGCACCTTGGGGTTGAATTGTCCCATTCCAGCTCCAGGTTCTGCAGTCCCATCCTTCTTGTCCCTCCCTCCAGCCACCCTTGTTTGTGCTTTGGGGCTGGAAGTTGTCCTTGGAGTGCAGCAGGACCAGGATTTGTTTTGTGTCCCTGCTGTGTGCAGAGCTGAGTGCCCCTGACTGTGAGCTCAGAGCTGGGCACCACAGAGCTGGGATGCAGGGGACAGAAAACTCCAGGCATCAGCAGCACATCAGGACCTGGGGGGGGTGGTTTGGGGTGGAATTGCCTCTGGCAGCTCCCTAGAAAAGGATCCTGGAGCTGGGAATGGCACAGCTCGGGGTGGGGATGCACAGGGAGCAGCGGTGTCAGCACAGGTTCGGCACATCCCAGGGTGTCTGCTCAGGGGGGTGATCCCAGATTTGTCAGGGAAGGGCAAAATTACACCATGGAAGTGGAGAAAGGGCATTTTGGAACTGTGGGATGGTTTGGGTTGGAATGGGTTCATCCCATTCCATCCTTCTGCAACATCCAGGGACAGGTTCCACTGTCCCAGGCTGCTCCAAACTTCATCCAGCCTGGCCTGGGACACTGCCAGGGATCCAGGGACAGCCACAGCTGCTCTGGGCAGGAGAAGGGGTTCTCAGAGCCCTGAGGCAGAGCTGTCTGTCTGTCCATCCACTCATCCATCCATCCATCCATCCCTGTCCATCCATCCATCCATTTATCTTCTGCTGTGGATGATGGAAAATGAGCAGGACAAAGGGCACCAAAACACCTCCAAAACAGAACAAAGGGCACCAAACACCTCCAAAACAGAACAAAGGGCACCAAACACCTCCTGTGCAGAACAAGGAGCACCCAAACATTTCCTGAACAGGACAAGGAGCACCAAACTCCTCCTGAGCAGGACAAGGAGCACCAAACTCATCCTGAGCAAGGCAGAAAGCACCAAACTCATCCTGAGCAGGACAAGGAGCACCCAAACATTCCTGGGCAAGACAAGGAGCACCAAATTCATCCTGATCATCCCCAGGAGGAGGTGACAGTGCCCATTCCCAGGTCAGGGATGTGCTGCTCCCATCCAGCCCTGGCAGCAGCACAGGGAGATTTCCCTACAAGCCAGACAAGAAATGAGTCACGGCTGCTTGGAGGCAAGTCCTGAATCCAATTTTGCAGCTAATTCCAGGCAGGATGAGGTTAATGGCTGAGCTGGGAGTAACCTGAAACTCGGCACAGCCACCTCCAGCTCCCCGACTTGGGAGGTCCCGATTTTGGGGGGAAGAAAATGCCCCAGGAATCNGGCAGAAAACTCCCCAGGAATCTGCTTTTGTTCTCTGGAAAAATGGTGCAGCTCCATGGCATCAGTGCATTCCCGAGGAAAAGGGACATTCCTGAGGAAAAGGGGGCATTCCCAAGGAAGGAGGACACATTCCTGGGGAAAAGGGACATTCCCAAGGAAAAGGGAACACATTCCCAAGGAAGGAGGACACATTCCCAGGGCTCTGGATGCACAGAGGTTGTAGGGAAGAGGGTGATGCTCTCCCGGAGCTCCATCCCCTTTTCCCACTCCCTCCGTGGCTGCTGCCCCCCTGTCCTCACTCCGAGGTCACACGGGGACTGTCACAGCTCCCTGAGGTGTCCCAGGGATGTCACCGCTGATTTTCCATGGCAGAAGCCTTGGATCAGCCCCCCAAGGCACTGCCAGGACCCCCAAAATCCCATTTGCTGCCCTGGAATTGCAGCCCTTGTGTTTATTTGTCCTTCTGCTCCATCACTGGGGGTGTTTGCTCCTTCACCTGCTTGGGGTGAAGCTTTTCCTGGGCTTTTTCTTCCCAAAACAATCCAGGCTGAGCCCACAGGGCAGAGCTCAACCTGCCTGACCTGTGAATATTTCACAATATTGAATTTTACCACCATTATTTCACTGCAAACACTCTGAAATTCCCCTTTATTTCAGAGATGCACACTGCAGACGGTTACTGACACCTCCTCACATCCACTTTTTTTTTTAATAATTTGCTGTAAAATGAGTAAAATGAAAACTTTTATCCCAAAGTGGCACCTGGAGGCTCAGGATTTGGCTCCAAGGGGGCTGTTCCCAGGAAAAGGAGCCCAGGTTTGGTTTAACCAGGGAATGTCTGTGTTTGCTGTGGGATTTGTTGGGTTAGGGGCTTTGCTCATCCCTTCCATTCCCATGGGGATGATCCCAGTGCTGGGGTCACCTCCAGAGCAGGACAGGCAGAGCAGGAACCATCCTGGAAGGATTCATCCCCTTTCCACAACGGAAATCCAGGGAATTCCTTGCCAACCTCCACAACAAATTGCAAGGGAAGGAGATTTAGGAGCACATCCCAGAATTTCTGCCAGGTGGAGGGCTAAAAATCCATTTCCCCCACTTGGAATTCCTTCTTCAGAGATCCTTTGGAAAACTGGCTGAGATCTTTCCTCTCCTCCTCAGATTATTCCTCATCCTCCAAACTCATTTAGGGAGGCTAAAAAAAAAATCCACTTGGCAGCACATTCCTTGTGCCAGATCCCGAGGATCAGGATATCCAAGGTCATTTTGGACACTTTAGGACCTGCTGGGAAGATGAAGGAACTGCAGGAAAATAATTAAAAAAAAAAAAATACAAAATATTCTGTTTGAGCTTTTCAATTGGCAGCAGCCACTGCTGCAATTCCAGCCCCTCCATGGGTTTTTTTCAGGAAGGCTGGCACAAGAGTGGGATGAGATGGAGAATCCCTGGAAAAAGAGGTTCATAAATCTTTTAAGAGAGGAGTTTGGAAGAACCTGAATGANTCCATCCACTCATCCATCCATCCATCATCCATCCATCCATCCATTTATCTTCTGCTGTGGATGATGGAAAATGAGCAGGACAAAGGGCACAAAAACACCTCCAAAACAGAACAAAGGGCACCAAACACCTCCAAAACAGAACAAAGGGCACCAAACACCTCCTGTGCAGAACAAGGAGCACCCAAACATTTCCTGAGCAGGACAAGGAGCACCAAATTATCTTGAGCAGGACAAGGAGCACCAAACTCATCCTGAGCATGGCAGAGAGCACCCAAACATTCCTGGGCAGGACAAGGAGCACCAAACACCCCCTGATCAGCCCCAGGAGGAGGTGACAGGGCAGGGAGGTGACAGTGCCCATTCCCAGGTCAGGGATGTGCTGCTCCCATCCAGCCCTGGCAGCAGCACAGGGAGATTTCCCTACAAGCCAGACAAGAAATGAGTCACGGCTGCTTGGAGGCAAGTCCTGAATCCAAATTTGCAGCTAATTCCAGGCAGGATGAGGTTAATGGCTGAGCTGGGAGTAACCTGAAACTCGGCACAGCCACCTCCAGCTCCCCGACTTGGGAGGTCCCGATTTTGGGGGGAAGAAAATGCCCCAGGAATCTGCTTTTGTTCTCTGGAAAAATGGTGCAGCTCCATGGCATCAGTGCATTCCCGAGGAAAAGGGACATTCCTGAGGAAAAGGGGGCATTCCCAAGGAAGGAGGACACATNCCCGACTTGGGAGGTCCCGATTTTGGGGGGAAGAAAATGCCCCAGGAATCTGCTTTTGTTCTCTGGAAAAATGGTGCAGCTCCATGGCATCAGTGCATTCCCGAGGAAAAGGGACATTCCTGAGGAAAAGGGGGCATTCCCAAGGAAGGAGGACACATTCCTGGGGAAAAGGGACATTCCCAAGGAAAAGGGAACACATTCCCAAGGAAGGAGGACACATTCCCAGGGCTCTGGATGCACAGAGGTTGTAGGGAAGAGGGGGATGCTCTCCCGGAGCTCCATCCCCTTTTCCCACTCCCTCCGTGGCTGCTGCCCCCCTGTCCTCACTCCGAGGTCACACGGGGACTGTCACAGCTCCCTGAGGTGTCCCAGGGATGTCACCGCTGATTTTCCATGGCAGAAGCCTTGGATCAGCCCCCCAAGGCACTGCCAGGACCCCCAAAATCCCATTTGCTGCCCTGGAATTGCAGCCCTTGTGTTTATTTGTCCTTCTGCTCCATCACTGGGGGTGTTTGCTCCTTCACCTGCTTGGGGTGAAGCTTTTCCTGGGCTTTTTCTTCCCAAAACAATCCAGGCTGAGCCCACAGGGCAGAGCTCAACCTGCCTGACCTGTGAATATTTCACAATATTGAATTTTACCACCATTATTTCACTGCAAACACTCTGAAATTCCCCTTTATTTCAGAGATGCACACTGCAGACGGTTACTGACACCTCCTCACATCCACTTTTTTTTTTAATAATTTGCTGTAAAATGAGTAAAATGAAAACTTTTATCCCAAAGTGGCACCTGGAGGCTCAGGATTTGGCTCCAAGGGGGCTGTTCCCAGGAAAAGGAGCCCAGGTTTGGTTTAACCAGGGAATGTCTGTGTTTGCTGTGGGATTTGTTGGGTTAGGGGCTTTGCTCATCCCTTCCATTCCCATGGGGATGATCCCAGTGCTGGGGTCACCTCCAGAGCAGGACAGGCAGAGCAGGAACCATCCTGGAAGGATTCATCCCCTTTCCACAACGGAAATCCAGGGAATTCCTTGCCAACCTCCACAACAAATTGCAAGGGAAGGAGATTTAGGAGCACATCCCAGAATTTCTGCCAGGTGGAGGGCTAAAAATCCATTTCCCCCACTTGGAATTCCTTCTTCAGAGATCCTTTGGAAAACTGGCTGAGATCTTTCCTCTCCTCCTCAGATTATTCCTCATCCTCCAAACTCATTTAGGGAGGCTAAAAAAAAAATCCACTTGGCAGCACATTCCTTGTGCCAGATCCCGAGGATCAGGATATCCAAGGTCATTTTGGACACTTTAGGACCTGCTGGGAAGATGAAGGAACTGCAGGAAAATAATTAAAAAAAAAAAAATACAAAATATTCTGTTTGAGCTTTTCAATTGGCAGCAGCCACTGCTGCAATTCCAGCCCCTCCATGGGTTTTTTTCAGGAAGGCTGGCACAAGAGTGGGATGAGATGGAGAATCCCTGGAAAAAGAGGTTCATAAATCTTTTAAGAGAGGAGTTTGGAAGAACCTGAATGAGCTGAGAATTAATTACTTGATTAAAGAGATTAATTGCTTCCTTAGGAGAGGCTAAATGAGGNTCAGGGATGTGCTGCTCCCATCCAGCCCTGGCAGCAGCACAGGGAGATTTCCCTACAAGCCAGACAAGAAATGAGTCACGGCTGCTTGGAGGCAAGTCCTGAATCCAAATTTGCAGCTAATTCCAGGCAGGATGAGGTTAATGGCTGAGCTGNTGGCAGAGAGCACCCAAACATTCCTGGGCAGGACAAGGAGCACCAAACACCCCCTGATCAGCCCCAGGAGGAGGTGACAGGGCAGGGAGGTGACAGTGCCCATTCCCAGGTCAGGGATGTGCTGCTCCCATCCAGCCCTGGCAGCAGCACAGGGAGATTTCCCTACAAGCCAGACAAGAAATGAGTCACGGCTGCTTGGAGGCAAGTCCTGAATCCAAATTTGCAGCTAATTCCAGGCAGGATGAGGTTAATGGCTGAGCTGGGAGTAACCTGAAACTCGGCACAGCCACCTCCAGCTCCCCGACTTGGGAGGTCCCGATTTTGGGGGGAAGAAAATGCCCCAGGAATCTGCTTTTGTTCTCTGGAAAAATGGTGCAGCTCCATGGCATCAGTGCATTCCCGAGGAAAAGGGACATTCCTGAGGAAAAGGGGGCATTCCCAAGGAAGGAGGACACATTCCCAGGGCTCTGGATGCACAGAGGTTGTAGGGAAGAGGGGGATGCTCTCCCGGAGCTCCATCCCCTTTTCCCACTCCCTCCGTGGCTGCTGCCCCCCTGTCCTCACTCCGAGGTCACACGGGGACTGTCACAGCTCCCTGAGGTGTCCCAGGGATGTCACCGCTGATTTTCCATGGCAGAAGCCTTGGATCAGCCCCCCAAGGCACTGCCAGGACCCCCAAAATCCCATTTGCTGCCCTGGAATTGCAGCCCTTGTGTTTATTTGTCCTTCTGCTCCATCACTGGGGGTGTTTGCTCCTTCACCTGCTTGGGGTGAAGCTTTTCCTGGGCTTTTTCTTCCCAAAACAATCCAGGCTGAGCCCACAGGGCAGAGCTCAACCTGCCTGACCTGTGAATATTTCACAATATTGAATTTTACCACCATTATTTCACTGCAAACACTCTGAAATTCCCCTTTATTTCAGAGATGCACACTGCAGAGGGTTACTGACACCTCCCCACATCCACTTTTTTTTTTAATAATTTGCTGTAAAATGAGTAAAATGAAAACTTTTATCCCAAAGTGGCACCTGGAGGCTCAGGATTTGGCTCCAAGGGGGCTGTTCCCAGGAAAAGGAGCCCAGGTTTGGTTTAACCAGGGAATGTCTGTGTTTGCTGTGGGATTTGTTGGGTTAGGGGCTTTGCTCATCCCTTCCATTCCCATGGGGATGATCCCAGTGCTGGGGTCACCTCCAGAGCAGGACAGGCAGAGCAGGAACCATCCTGGAAGGATTCATCCCCTTTCCACAACCAAAATCCAGGGAATTCCTTGCCAACCTCCACAACAAATTGCAAGGGAAGGAGATTTAGGAGCACATCCCAGAATTTCTGCCAGGTGGAGGGCTAAAAATCCATTTCCCCCACTTGGAATTCCTTCTTCAGAGATCCTTTGGAAAACTGGCTGAGATCTTTTCTCTCCTCCTCAGATTATTCCTCATCCTCCAAACTCATTTAGGGAGGCTAAAAAAAAAATCCACTTGGCAGCACATTCCTTGTGCCAGATCCCGAGGATCAGGATATCCAAGGTCATTTTGGACACTTTAGGACCTGCTGGGAAGATGAAGGAACTGCAGGAAAATAATTAAAAAAAAAAAAATACAAAATATTCTGTTTGAGCTTTTCAATTGGCAGCAGCCACTGCTGCAATTCCAGCCCCTCCATGGGTTTTTTTCAGGAAGGCTGGCACAAGAGTGGGATGAGATGGAGAATCCCTGGAAAAAGAGGTTCATAAATCTTTTAAGAGAGGAGTTTGGAAGAACCTGAATGAGCTGAGAATTAATTACTTGATTAAAGAGATTAATTGCTTCCTTAGGAGAGGCTAAATGAGGATGAGGCAAAGGAATGCCAGCACCTGACCCCAAATCCACCCAAATCCCAAAATACCCATGGAGCTTGAAGCCACCACCAACGTGGGTGGAAAAATCCTTAAATATCCATCAATCAGGCAAATTTTAACACCTTAAATTTGGGTTATTTCCTTTCTGGAGATGTTTTGAGAGTCCTTGACCAGCACCTTCCTGATCCCTTCTGAGCTGTGACCACACCAGGGAGTGACGCAGGAGCACCAGGAAACATCCAATTGTTTTTCAAAATTTGGGGGGGGATCTCAAAACTGGAGGTGCCAGGACATTTCCATCCCTCAGCCTCAGCAGTTGAGAGGAGCCACAAAGCCCAGCTGGCAGCTCAGGCAACTCAGAATTCCAAGGATTTCCCAGTGGTGACAGCAACAAGGACAGATGGAAACACCATGGACACCTTCAGATGGAGGGGACAGGGAGAGTTTGGATCATTAATTAACCCCTCACTCATTAATTACAGCACCTACAGAGCTGCTGGGTCATGGGAAACATCAGGACAGTCCCAAGGAACAGGGAGAGGAACTGCTGGGAATTCTGAGATGGAATTTGGAGATATCTCCACAGGGAGAGAATTCCAAGCTTTCCTGGATTGACACCAGGAGAAGCCCTTGGGAGGGGAGGATGAGCTGCAGGTTCTGTGTCCCAACACAGAAATTCCAGGATAACTCAGAATTCCAGGGATTGATTTCCCAGTGGTTCCAGGAGCAGGCTGGGAATGTGATTTTTCTGGCAAAGCACAACCTGGAAGCTGAATTTGAAAATGTGAGAATTCATCCTGAGAGGCAAAGCAAAGCAAAGCAAGCCCCAGGTGTTTGCTCTGCTCCCTCTGCCCTCTGGCATTTTTTGGGAAGCAACTCTCCAAGAAGGAAGAACCCACAGCAAAGTGGGAAATTCAATGCCCAAAAGGTTTTTTTTGTTTTTTGTTTTTTTTTTTTTGCAAGAGAAAAATTCCAGCTCAAACCCCAGCACAATTATTATGCCCCCAAAAACACACAAATATTAATGAACTACCACACAAAGGCTGTTTCCACTACAAGAAAAATTCCTTGTTGTTTTTTTTTAATTCAAAGGAAAAAAAAAATGGCATTTTAATAAATACTGCAGAAACATTAACCAAACATACAAAGTGACTTCAACAATTTAAAAAAAAAAAAAAAAGTAATGAATGTCCTGCTTTATAACAGTTATAACTTATTTTTTTTTTCCACAATATTTAAATACAGAAAGAAGCACTTACCAGCTATTTTGTAATACTGCCCTAAGAGCACTGTTGCATCAGTTAAAAGCTTATTATGGTGGTCAAAAATGTCTTTTTTTTCCCTCTTTTTTTTGTGTGTGTGTGTGGGAAATAACCAGAATGGGAGTGAGATTTGTCTTCTTTTTTTCTCAGATGAAACAAAGTGCTGGGAACACACAGAACTGAGATTTGATGATGAGTTCATCTTTACCTTTTAGCATGAGTGAACAGAGCTTTTTTTTTTTTTAAACACTTCAAAAATGAAGCATCACCATTGGCAATGAAAAATGCTTGTCCTCCACAAGCAAAAACCAGCCTGCTCAGAGTTTTGTCTCCTTCCTTTGGGACAGGTTTGGGGCAGGGGGGGCTCAGGAAGAGTTACAAACCATTGGGAAGAAAATAAAGAATAAAAAAAAAGTGATTTAATTCAGTGTAACAACAGGAATTAAAAAAAAAAAGGGATTGGATTGAAGCAGTTCACCCCAGGGCAGGATTGGGGGCTGGATACTTTTGTGTTAATCCTAAAATGAAGGATCCAGTTCCCCCTGGGGATCCCTTAAGGCCTCACAGTTCCTCACCCCCCAAAGCACAGGAGCACCACCCAAGGCTCTGCTGGCTCATTTGCAGCTTTCTGAGGGTATTTATGTTGGTTTTTTTTGCAGTGAATCACCCCCCAGAACAGCATTTCTGCAGGATCCAAGGGTTCTCCAGCTCCTGGGAGAAGCCCTGGGGGGTTTTGGGGGCTTTTCCCAGGTGGGCAGTAAGGCTTAAGGAATGATCAGGGCTGGGAAATTCGGGATCAGAGCTCTCCCAGCTGAACCTACAGCAACACCAGGACTGGCACCATTTGCACTCCACATCACAACCACAAAGAGGAACACAGCCTCCCCCCCCAAAAATCTGATTTCCAGGGAAATCCTGGGAATCCTCAGACAGCTGTGGATCAGGAAGGCAGAACTCCAGACTCCTCCAAAACTTTTCCTCTAAGTGACACACGGTATTCCTCTCCATTTTCACAATCAGCTACTAAAAAAAAAAAGAGATCAAATCCTTTGGAAAATCAACTCTAAGGTCACAGGGATAGTTCCTTAATGAGAAGGGTGCATTAATAATGTCTTCATTAAAAAAAAAAATCCCATTAAAGTATGATTTGAATGAAATCCAAGTGGCAGCATCCAGGAGCAGAGCTTTACTAAAAGAAACAAGCAGTGTCCGTGACATCTCTCCTTTGCAGGGTTCTTTTCCCAATCATTCTCCTCTTCTCTCAGCAACATTCAAACGTTTTTCCCTTTTATTATTTATTATTATTATTATTATTTGGCATTGTCTTCAACAGAAATTCCTGATGCCACCTCTCTGGGAGCCTTTTCCTTCCTGCTGCTTGCTCAGTCCTTAAATCCAGTCTCACACAACAGGAGAAACCTCCAGGATCAGGAAAACGCTGGCAAAGCCCTCATTAAACACCCCCCCCACTGTGGCTGTGACTTCATCGAGCTCCAAAATTCCCTCCTGGACCTTCCTCCTCCTCCTCCTCCTCCTCCTCCAGGCAATCCCAGCTCCTTCACATCACCGTGCAACTCTTTGCTTTGTCCTTCCTCAAGTCCGTGGCCACCGTGGAGAGCTCTGGCCTGCCAGGCATGTGTGAGATTCTCTTTGTGGCCCTCTGGGATTTGTTCCTTTTCACATTTTTGTTTGTTTTGTTCACACAGGCCAGGGTGGCCACGTGGAAAATGTCTCTGACGCTGTTCTCCGACTGCAGGGCCGAGCACTCGATGTACGTGGCTGCTCCAATCTGCTTGGCCATGTTTGCACCCTGATGGATGGAAAAAAACCAGGAATATGTGATCAATAAAGTTGTGCAAAGTCTTGAGCAATGCTCACAGATTCTCTGAGCTGTTTCCCTTGGAAAACTCCAGGTTAACTGGGGGAAATAAACAGAGTTTTGTTTTCAGGAGTTAAACAAGCGTGCAAGGTTTATCTGCTGTGCTGCTAAACAAAAATTGGGAGGGAAGAGAAGCTCAGTGACTGCAAACAACAAAAGTGTCTGAGTGAGGCCTCCTGAACCTGGGAATTTCATGGGAAATGTGGCAGCTTCCAGCCTGAACTCTCCAAAGAGGAATTCTGTGCCTTAAGGAATCAGCACTGCCCTGAGCTGGAGCTGAGCCCTGTTACAGCTCCAGGAAAAGGGCAAAGTTCTTAGGGAAATGTGCTCTGGGAGAGTTCTATCAACTTCCTGAGAGGGAACAGGGGAAAAAAAAAGGGGAAAAGGACATGAGGGGTTATAGGAGACCTTTTTTGTGATTTGTTTGGCCATATTTGCACCCTGAGAGGGAAAAAAATAGGAATATGTGATCAATAGAGAGTGGTGCCAAGTCTTGAGCAATGCTCACAGATTCTCTGAGCTGTTTCCCTTGGAAAACTCCAGGTTAATTGGGGGAAATAAACAGAGTTTTGTTTTCAGGAGTTAAACAAGCGTGCAAGGTTTATCTGCTGTGCTGCTAAACAAAAATTGGGAGGGAAGAGAAGCTCAGTGACTGCAAACACCAAAAGTGTCTGAGTGAGGCCTCCTGAACCTGGGAATTCCATGGGAAATGTGGCAGCTTCCAGCCTGAACTCCCCAAAGAGAAATTCTGTGCCCTAAGGAATCAGCACTGCCCTGAACTGGAGCTGAGCCCTGTTACAGCTCCAGGAAAAGGGCAAAGTTCTTAGGGAAATGTGCTCTGGGAGAGTTCTATCAACTTCCTGAGAGGGAACAGGGGAAAAAAAAGGGGAAAAGAGCACAGGAGTTTATAGGAACCCTTCTTTTGTGATTGGAAGGAGTCAAAGCAGGGATATTTGCTCCAGCAGCACAAGGCAAACAAGTGAGAGATGACAACAGCCCAGTGTCCCCTGGTGGATTTTGCTGCTGGAACACAAAGCAGCATTGTGTGAGAAAAGGGGAGCTGTTCCAAGGGGAATTGCATTTGTGAGGGATGGATCTTTACAAAGTTAGGAAATCCAGGCAGGTCCTTGACCTGGCAGTGCTCACACATGTCCTGGCTGCCAGGCTCCTGTTTGCCCTGCAGGGATGTCACCTTATCAGTGCCAAGGGGGAGAGGCTGATAAGGAGCAGGAGCTCCTAGGAGGAGCCCTCCCCACAGCTCAACATCTCCACTCCTGAGCCCCAGGAATGTTTGCTCAGGTGGAGCTCAGGTTGGAGCAGTCCTCACCCTTCCCAGGGCTTCCTGCTGGAGTTCAGAGCACTGGGAAAGCTCTGGTTCCATCTTGGTTTAACCAGGAAGGAGAATTTTAGAAGAAGCTGTGTCCTTTGTGTTCAGCTGGTTCCTGCTCCTCAGGGGAGCTGTGAATCCAGGGGGAAAAAAATTCCACCTGCCTGCAGATTTTTGACCACTCTCAAAAAAAAAAAAAAAAAATCAAAAGTCAAAGTCTTGATCTCACTGAAGTCCTGTCATTTTCCAGTGTAAACACTGGAATCCTTAGCAAGCCCACATCAGGAGCTGCTGGTTTGGAAAACAAAAGGGGTAAAGCATCCCGAAGTGGCTGCTCAAGGCAGGGAGGTGGCAGTGGAGGTGGCACTGTCCCTCCCACAGGGTGGGATCTGCCAGCAGCAGTGACTCAGCTGCCAGGAATGATCACACAGAGCTGAGTAACAAAGGCAAGCTCACCTCAGAGCCGGTTCCCTCTTCCCTACATGCTGCTCTCTCTCCCATGACCTGCTTCCTTTCCCTTTCTCTCTAATGCCTGGCTCCAAAGTTCTCCCTTTCCCAACAGCAAAGAGCTCATCAAGAATGAAGATGCCCTCCTGGCTTTGCTGCACCTTCAGAAGGAGGGACAAGGTGGTTTTTTTAAGGAATTGGGGACAGGTTATGTTCCAACACGATGTGATGATTCTAAAGTCAGACAACATTCAAATCTGAAGTGTGCAGACAGCAATTTTTCCCAATTTGTCAGCGAACAAACAGGATGTGTCACCCTTCAGCTACATTTTGGTGCATGCAGGCACAGAAATGCAGGAAGTTTTTTATACAACTCACCTAAAGAGCAATCTGCAAGCAAAAAGACAAGGATTTGTGATGTTTAAAGGGATGATTTTTTGATCTATTGTGAGGCTGCAGGATTTCCTTTACCCCTAAACAATTTCCAAAGCCACCTCACACACACCACCAGGCTCGAATTCTGTTCCGGGCAGCACCGGTGTCACCATGAAGGAGAAATTAATGACAAGGAAGGCTCTAGTGACAGAAAAAAAGAGCTTTTCTTCCCTCTTGAAGGACAAATGAAGGAGTTGGCCCCTACCTGGTCGTAGGACACGGGGGTCTGCCTGTGGTTGGAGAGCTCCACCAGCGTGCTGACGTCGGTGCGCAGGTCCGACTTGCAGCCCACCAGCAGCATCTTGGTGTTGGGGCAGAACTCCTGGATCTCCCCTTTCCACTGCAAAATGGCAATTTGGTAATGTTTAAAACACAAAGGAGCACGGGGTTTAATCAGTCCTGGTGTTCCAGGCTGGAAGGGTTTTTATGTAACGGTTGGGGTTTGACTTTCAGGGTGATTTTGTCAGAGCTGGATGAATTTTGCTGCCTCACACACTCAGGAATTGCAGTGCCTTACTCATCAGCAGGGAACGACCTGAGGTTGTTTACCCACAGGAGCAAAGGTTTGCAGAGCTGCTGTTTCTCACACCCAGCCCCAGGCAGGTGCAGAAATGCTGTCCCCACCTTCAGAGGCGGCTCTGGGACAAGCACAACACCAGCAGGGCTGAATGTGGGTTTATTTCTGCATTCTTACACCTAAAGCTGAACAAATCTGTCCCAGGTGAACCAGCAAAGAGCCTTTCAGATAAAACTTGGGATAAATCCACTGGCTTTCACCTTTCTGCAAGGTTATGTTGAGAACTCAAAGCCAAAAAAAAAACCTTCATAGCTTAATGCAAACAGGTGATACTCCCTAAAAATTAAGGCTGTAATTTGGGTTTAAAAGCATATTAAGAAAAATCTCTTACAGAATTAAGTAACCAGCATTAGCAGGGACAGAAAAAGCCTCAGTTGTGGATGCTTTTCTGACACAGAGGGAGCAGTTTTGATTTTTTTGCAGGCTATTCAGAGTGTTGTAAGGCACTTTATCCCAGTGAGACAAGAAATCACTGGGCTCCAGACTCAGAAAAAGCCAAAAAAAAACCCAAAAAAAAAGAAAAGGAAAAGGAACTTCAGGTCATTAAGCCCCAAAACCACTGTGGAGTTGAGTCATGCTCAGCTCCCCCAAGGAGGGGCCCAGGACCACCCTGCAAACCCCGAGCTTGGGAATGAAAATTCCACGTCAGAGCCCGTGGGAAGCCTGACACAAGCTGGGATCAGTGATCTCAGGGAGGGCTTGGGGCAGGGCTGCATTTCTGTGCCACTGCAAGCTCTGCTGGTGGCTTCCAGAGCCATTTGTCACCGGCTCCTTCCAACATCAGGCTCACAAATGATGTAAGGCCGTGGCAGAAATCCAAACTCTCTGCAGAACATTTTTATCCAACCCCCACAACCCAGCAAAGTTTCCCAACAGGAAAAGTGTGAGGGACAATTTCTTACAGCACCTCACTGTCTCAGGGCTGAGGAATGAGAATTTCCTTAGTGTCCATTAAGCAAGTTTTTGTTTCCAATTAACACCCACACCCCCCTTCCAAAGAAAAGACCTGGAATTAAAGCACCCTCCTGTCATCTCTCCATGAAACACAACCAAGTGGAAGTTTCCAGAGCAGCAAGGGCAGCACTGCAGGGATTTTAAGGCTGAGCAGGGCTGTGTGCTTGCTCCAACACTTGCCTTTTTTAGGACACTGTCCAGGGTTTCTGGCCTGCTGATGTCAAAGCAGATCAGGACAGCGTCGGAGTCGGGGTAGGAGAGCGGGCGGACGTTGTCGTAATAAGGAGACCCTGCAGGGAAAACAAACAAAAATCTTCATTAATTCCTGGTTTTTCCTCTTCCTGTAATCCTCAAAGAGCTTGGAGAGGTTTCAGTGCTGGCCCCCCCAGTGATGCATCACCCACAAAAAGCTGGAGAGGGAAATGGGGCCAGCCCGAGTTTTTAACCCGCAGGGAAAACAAATCCTTGGAAGTCCAAAAAGGTTTTTCCTAAAGCAGATTTGAAATTCCCTCAGTTTGGATTTGTCTAACAGTTAATTTAAAACAAATAGCTCCAAGTGCAAAAAGCATCTTTAGCTGTCACATTGGCAAGGTTTAGAAGGAGCTCTTGCTTCAAATTAAAGAACTTGTTGCAGGAAACAGATTTCCAGCAGGGAAAAAATCCCAATTCCCGTAGGCAGGCACGCAAGTTATCTGTCACAAAAAGGCTCATTAATCTGTAAACCAATAAAGCTTGCAATAAATGTTTATGTTTAGCCCATAAAGCAGATTTTTATCAACAAGATCAAAGCTAACTCAGTAATCTGGGGGAGCAGATGTAGGTACAGCACTGCTCTCTGTGCTTGTTTTATTTGCAGGCCTGCAAAGGGAATTTTGTGTTGTCCTTAACAACAGTCATGATGTGAACAGTTAAAATCCAGAGGTCAAAATCCTCTTTGAATCACCTGGTGAATCTGGCAACAGGTTGGAGGGGGGGAAAAAAAAGAATTTTGTGGTTTTTTTTCTAAGAAGTTGCAGTCACTCAAGCACCATCAGGTTTGGCCCTAACTGTGCTGAGCTTCACTTCCTGAGGAAAATACATTTTTAATGCATTTAAAAGGGCATTTAAACCAGTTCAGTGGCCCAACAGAGCAAGGACATGGTCTTGGGCAACTTAAAATTCATTTTCTCACCCATCAGCCATCCTTATTTCTGTATATTTCCCATGAAAAAATCCCCAAACCCAGCAGAGGCTAAGGACCAGCCACCAGGAGAAGCCAGTTTCCAGGAGTTTTTGGGGTTATCAGCTCATTATCCCACCCATTTCCCAGCCCTCCAGAACTAATTGGCTGTAAAGTCTCAGATTATGAACTGGATGAGAGGAATCCCTCCCGTTTTTTTCCCTGACAGACAGCTCAGGCTGCTGCAGGAGCAGGGAATAAATGCTGTGAAGGGCTCACAGATGACTTCACTTGCACGGGGAAGGAGGCAAGAATGCCAGGAATGTTGTTTTTGAGAGTGAGGAATAACACACGGGGGGTGAAGCATTACCAAAGTAGGTAGCAGAAGGTAATTTGGTGCAGGAGGAGGATTTAATTCGAATGCTCATCTCCCAGTGAAGGATGCCAAGCTGACAGAGAGGCAGCTGCCAGGAGAGGCTCTTCACACCCCATCTCAGCTGAATTCGGCACAAACCACACCGGGGACACATCTCAGCCAGGTGACCCCGAGTTAAACACTCACTGCTGCTGTTAATGAGCATTTCCCAGGGCTAATTACAGCCCTCTGCCTCCAGCACTGCTATCCCAGCCCAGGCCTGCAGCCCCGGGGCTGGGTTATTGCTGCTGGAGCCTTGGGGATGGGATCTTTGGGATGGACACAGGAACTGCAGCACCAGGTGCCACCAAAAGCCACCTGGGTGATATTAGAGCACTGCCACATCTCCCTGAGAGCTGGACACAGGAACTGCAGCACCAAATGCCACCAAAAGCCACCAAAAACCACCAAAAGCCACCTGGGTGACATCAAAGCACTGCCACATCTCCCTGAGAGCTGGACACAGAAACTGCAACACTGAATGCCACCAAAAGTCACCTGGGTGACAATAAAAGCACTGCCACATCTTCTGAGAGCTGCACAGAGGAAGTACAGCAATGAATGCCACCAAAAGCCACCAAAAACCACCAAATGGCCACCAAAAGCCACCTGGGTGACATCAGATCACTGCCACATCTCCTGGGAGCTGGACAGAGGAACTACAGGACCAAAAGCCACCAAAATGCCACCAAAAGCCACCTGGGTGACATCAGAGCACTGCCACATTTCCCTGAGAGCTGCACAGAGAAAGTACAGCACTGAATGCCACCAAAAGCCACCTGGGTGACAATAAAAGCACTGCCACATCTCCTGAGAGCTGCACAGAGGAATTGCAGCACCAAAAGCCACCAAATACCACCAAAAGCCACCTGGGTGACAATAAAAGCACTGCCACATCTCCTGAGAGCTGGACACAGGAACTGCAGCCTCAAATGCCACCAAAATGCCACCTGGGTGACAATAAAAGCACTGCCACATCTCCTGAGAGCCAGCAAGCAGGGGCAGGATTGAGGGAATCCTTAATGGGTGCTGGCTGGAGAGGAGCCTCAGCAAAGCCTCACCCAGAAACTCATTCCTCACACAAATACCTCTGGGCTCACTCAGCAGCTCCAGGGATCCCATATATGTCCAGGAGATGTGTTTATGTACACACAGAGTCCCCACCTCCAGCCCTGACACTCCTTCCCCATCCCTTTGCTTTGGAAGGTTTTTCTTTCTCCTCCCCTGTCTGAATTTCTCCTATTTCAGGTGCTGAGCTGGAATAAAAAAAAAAAACACTTTTTAGCAAGCTTAAGGAGGGATATTCCCCAGCTTTCCTGCAAGGCTGGTGTGTGGCAGAACAAACAGAGCCCATTTCAACTCCTCTGAGCTGGCTGCAAGGATCCAGGGAGGAAATTTCCTGCTCTCCTTAATGACCAAACCTTTATTCCTGTGCAAATCAAGAGGGGCTGCAGGGCTCTGTGTGTGCAGGCCCATTCAAGCTGGCATTTTCCATCCCTTTGCCCAGAGAAAAGCCTCAGAAGGCAGGAATGTCAGGAATGAGGCTCCCACAAGCCTGAACAGACAGCCCAAGCCAGGCTGCTCCCTCTCTTTTTTTTTTTCATGTTCCCTTGCGGATTTGAAGCGGTGCCAACCCTCGAAAACAGAAGGAGAATGTGGAATTGGAGCCATGGTATTTGTGGGGAGGAAAAAAAAAAAAAAAAGAAAAAGCCTATTTGTGTTTGGGATTCTGTTCCTGCAAAATACAACATTTTTGGCAAGGACAGCACGGGTGGTTTTTCAGTTTTATCAAGGAGTTGCTGATAAGGCTGTAGTTCATTTTCCTTTGTGCTGGACATGAACTCCAGCTGCAATCCTCTTTTTTTTTTTTAATTTTATTTTTAATTTTTTTTTTTTTGGCAGCTTCAAAAATTTCAGCCAAAAATACTTGCAGCATTAAGGGACGATGTGTTTTTGAAACTTTATGTTTCAGGCAGGATCCAACAGAAATTGAGCTTTTTAACAGAAATAAAACCCCTCCCCAGCAATCTGCTGGGGTTTGGCCTACAGGGAATGCCAAGCTTAGGCTGGAATACTGCTATCCTTAATAAAGAACAGAATGACAACATTAAAAGCTGGAGAATATTTAATTTTGGGGGTGGTTTAGCACTGCCTGAAGGTGCTGGATCAGGGAGAGGTGTTTGGCTGGAAGATCCAAAGGCAGCAGGAGGGCTCAGTGACAGGCAGGACTTCTCCTGTTTCCACACCAGCAAGCAGCCACCAGGAATTAGGATTTGGAGCCTTTTGGAGCCCAGTCAAGTGAAAGAACAACAGATGAACAGCAGCATTCTCACTCCCAAAGCCTTGGGCTCACTAATTATCACAGAAAACACAGCAAACACTGCCTGCTCCAAGGAGCTCCTCCAGTCCTGATGGTTTTCTTTCCTTCCAAAGGGAAAAAAGAAACCAAAACCAGCTCAAAAAAAAATCCCAAACCAACGAATCTGGGATTGCTGAGGTGGGTTTTCAGTGCAGGTTATCTCCAAGCACAGGGATATCAATAATATTCCCAGCTTTTGTTGTGTGATCACAGCTCCAAGGGAAAGCTTTGGGAGGGCACTTGGCATTCCCAGATATATTAATTCCCTTGTAGAAGGAATAAGAAAATGCTGCTAAAACAGGCAATTAAAACCAGAAAATGACAGAATTGGACTTTTCCTTTTGCAATCCTTACTGCCAGGGAATTTGGGGAATTAGCAACTTTAATTCCTCCAAGTTTCAGCTTTCCCCTGAAAGGTTTCAGCACGAAAACTTTTCCCAATTAATTCCTGTTTTTATATGGACACTGAGCACATTGTATACAGACAAAAATCATGGCAAAACTAACTTTGACTCACAGCTCCTTCTGGATTTAATTACTTGCTAATCCCCAGCAGTTGTAAGTATTTCTGGCCCTGTTGAGAGTTATTTTATTGGAGCAGCCTGGGTTCAAGCAATAAAGAAACCCCTAAAAGACATTTTAGGGAGACACAGGTATGCACACCTAATTAATGGGATTTCTAAGGCACAGCTGCTGTTGCCCTAGCAAGAAATAGAAATATCAAAGGAGCCAAAAAACTCCATAAATGCAGATTAGATGGTAGATAAAAGCAACTAATACAGATTTTTTTTTCCCCTTCACAGCAACCCTACAAGTACAAGATGATTTTTTTTGCCCTTCACAGCAACCCTACAAGTACAAGATGATTTTTTTGCCCTTCACAGCAACCCTACAAGTACAAGATGATTTTTTTGCCCTTCACAGCAACCCTACAAGTACAAGATGATTTTTTTCCCCCTTCACAGCAACCCTGCAAGTACAAGACGAGGCTTTAACCTGGAGAAACTTTGAATATTGCACCTCACACCAGCAGCACAGAGCTCCCAAGCAGCTCAAGAGTGCCACATGTTACCACAGAGCAGAGTTAATTTATGGTGTAGGGAGATTGCAACCAGACATTCCTGCTTGGAGAGAGGGCTGCTAGTCCCAAACCCCATTGAAATGCAACTTGGCAAGTGCTGCCCTTAATGCTGTGGCTAATTTAAATCCTTCTAATGACTTGCAGAACTAGACAGCACCAGCAAGCATTTGAATAATGAATCTTCCCCTTATTTCCACTCCACTCTTACTTGTCCCATATTCCTATGGGCAAATCCAGGACACAGCAACAACTCCCCCAATGAATGTAAAATTTTCTATCAGTTGCATGACACCTTGGAGTTCTCCAGCAAAAAACACTTTATAATTGTTGGTATGTAAAGAATTAGAAGCCAAAACTGTGGCAGCAGGGCCTGTTCTCACCCTAACACAACTATTTTAACTAATGCCCACAGCTTTTCTGATGAGCAAAAAAAAAAAACAAACAAGGAGGTGGAAGTGGCAGCACATCCTTCCAAAGGAATCACTGCAAAACCCAATTATCAATTTTAATTCGAGGGGCTAATTGGCAAGGCTGTTGAATGCTTAAAAAAAAAAAAGAAAGGTAAGGATGAATATAAAATACTGATTGAGTCATCTTGGAAGTATCTGCAGCATATAGTAATAAACTCAATTAAACAGCATTTTTTCCCCCTCCCAAGAGATATTCAAGCACCACCAAAACTGCAGCCATCACCTCCCCTCCCCTGTTGCAGAGATCAGTCATCTTTTGAAGTTAATTAGATTTAGTCCTGCCTTAAAAATGCCATTCAGACATCTCTTCCAACTCAGCAGAGGACCAGCACAAAGACTTGTAAAAATTAAATTACCAGGACTTTCAGATAAGGCTAAAACACTCCCTTATCTTCTGCTGTCTCTTATCTGCTGATGTGATTTTTTGCTCTGGGTTAATAATGGACAGCGTTGGGATTTTTTTTTGGTGGTTTTTTGGTTTTTTTTTGCAGTGGGTGAGAAGGGATTTGTTCACGGAGCCAAAATTCCTCCTGCAGAGTCCCACAGGCAGAGAGGATCCAACTCTGTAAAAACTGCAGCTTCCAAATATCCATTTCCTCTTGGGTTTGGGATGGCAGACAAATCAAATCACCCACTTGCTTCTCAAGCTTCTGACTCAAGCACGTTTTCTCTGAGTTCCAGGACAAGAGGACAAAGGCTGGCAGGTGGTTTTTGTTTCTTTTTCTTCCACTGCTTTTGTCTTTTGAAGTGCTAAGGGAATATTTCATTCCATGGGTGTCTCCAGCCTTTGACAAACAGATTCCAAACCTTCCCACGTCCGGCCCGTGTGTGTGTGTGTTGTGTTTTAATAAAGATAGCATTTTCCAAAATAACTATTAATTTTTAATAAGCCCTTGCTCCAGAGTTCCAGCCAGCTTAGTAATCAGCATGAAAGCTCCAACCAGACATACTCCAGAAATCTCCAAGTCTCACTTGGCATAAGATGAAGAGAAAAAATTAAAAAAAAAAAAATCAGCTCAGAGCAAAGCTGATACTGGTTGTGGGCAGAGGCTGCCTTTTCCCAGTAATCGTGTTGCAAGAATTTGGAATAATTTCCTCAACAGCGAGAGGGAAGCCAAAACCCGCCGCCTAAAACTCCTCTTTTAAACAGGGATTAACATTTTCATTCCTGGTAAAAAGAACTGCTGTCACACTGAGGAGAAACCGCCGGCTCCAAATTCAGCATTAACGAGCCATCTACACAGAGAAAAACAAGAGGGACTGCGCGTTCTGCCAAGTTCCTGCAGGTTTTTTTGTGCTTTTTTTTTTTTTGTTTTCCTCCCCAAATCAGCTCTGCAGATGATGTCGATGCACACCTCTGGTAATGGTTTTCCCGGTGTCATTCCCTCCTGGACATCCTCAGGATGAGCCACCCCTGGCTCCTCTCCGGCACTGAGGCAATTTTGGGGTGTTCTTTCACCCCCCTGGCTGTAAGTGCAGCTCAATTATCCAAATTATCAGCGACAGGCGGACCTAGAGGAGCTCCTGCCTCAACATGCGAGCACAGCCAGGCAAACACCAAACCCCTCCACCTCGGAGCCGGTTCCTTCCAGGTCAAACTGGAGGAATGAAGAGGATTTTCAGGCCTGATGAGGGGGAAAAGGATGCTTCCCTCCGCATCCCAGCGAGTCAGAGAGAAATAAATCCTAAAGGTTTGCCCTAAAAGCCGTTCCTGGCCTTTAAAGACTCTCTGAAACATCGGGAAGAAAAGTGCTGCGTTTCGCAAAAAAAAAACCACACTAAGGAGGTCACCAGGAGCTCTAAAGCGAGCTGAAATAATTCACAATTAGCACATAAACACCTTTTCCCTCTCCTTTCAAGGCGAAGCGGGGTTTGCAGGCAGCGGAGGAGCCGAGGGACCCTCGCTCGGTTTTTTTTTTCCCCTCAGAATTTCCCTCAGAAATCTCCTCGCAGCCAGGCAGGTGAGAACAACATTCCCCCGCAATGCTGACAAACCGCTTCCCGGAGCCTTGCCCACACCCTCAGCTCCTTCAAAGATAGCTGAGATATTTGTTGGTTTTTTTTGTCCAAAAAAGCCGTCAGAAGCAGCCAGCAGCACGCGGAGCCGCGCGGTGCTCCCGATCCAGCCTCCCCCCCAATCCCCAATCCCGAATTCCCCGGGATGATGCGAAGGGGAGCGCTCACCCGAGGTGTCCCAGAGGCTGAGCTCGATGCGCTGCGTGTCGATCTCGAAGCTGGCCGTGTAGTTCTCGAACACGGTGGGCACGTAGCTCTGCCAGGAGACAGCGCACGGTCACAGCCCGCACCCACCGCCGCCGCCGCCGCCCCGAGCCCAGCCCAGCCCCGCTCACCTCGGGGAAGCAGTCCTTGGCAAAGACGTGCAGCAGCGCTGTCTTCCCGCACTGGCTGTCCCCCACCACCACGATCTTGCACTTCACGTTCTGGTTGGGATCCATCACCGCCTTGCTCGATAACTTCTGGCTCGCTCTTCTTTCCTTCATTGATCTCCCCTTAGTCCCTCCGGCCGGTCACAATAGAAGAGAGGAAGAAGAAGA